>CM076576.1:291018613-291583928 GCA_034641835.2 Pinus albicaulis
CGCGATAAAATCGCGATTTTTTCGAAAAAATTGCGAGTCGACCGATAAAAATCGTGGCAGCCTCGAACAACGACTTTATAATGCGATTTTTGGTTTTTTGTTTGTCATTTTTAGTTGGACAGACTTGTTTATGAGAGCCAAGGAGGGAAAGAGGAGAGCCAAGGAGGGAGATACGTGATTTACAAGCCCAAGATTGGACAAAAGTGAAGAATTTCTTGCAATCCAAGCGAACAAAAATCGAATTTGGACCAAGTGTTTCCGGCAAAACGTTTTTCCAGGTATGGGCATCAAGTTTGACCCATTTTTTTTTGTTTTTTTCTTGTTCTTCCATGGGTTTCTATTACCCATGTATTTTTCATCATTTGTGATTGAATTTGGTTGTGTTTTTTTTTTTTTTTTTAATTGAGAGGAGAGGGTTTATTTTGGTCAAAAATGCAAAAAATTGTTTGTTAAATTTTGTTTTTTATATTTCTTCTTGTGCTCTTAGTTTCTTCCCATTATTTTTGCTTGTGTTTCAACATGTATTTTTTCCCATTATTTTTGCATTGAGTTGAGGGTTATTTTTGTGTGAAAAAAATCAAAATGTTGTATGTAAAATTGTAATTTTTTTATTTTATTTTTTAACTGGCAATTTTTCTTGTGCCCTAGGTTCAAATTTCAACATTCAAAGTTCAAACTTCAAAGTTTCCAACATGCCAAGGAAATTAGATCCTTTATGGGAATTTGGTGAACCTGATGGGGGGTTTGACCGATCAAACTTGACTTGCAAATTATGTGGTCAACACATGACAGGGGGGATATACAGGTTGAAATACCACTTGGCACAAATTCCTGGGCATGAAGTAGGCTCTTGAAAAAACACCAGTTCAGAAATAATCAAAAGAGCCATGAACTCATTGGGAGAAATAGAAACCACTAAACTCAACAAAGCAGCTTTGAAAAGTCAAATATCAGGGTTTGGAGTTGACCGTGAGAGTGGTAGTGGCTCTTCAGCATTAGCCTCTTCTACAGGCAGCCCCATAGCTGCCTCCTCATTTTTTGTTCCTAGAACCACTCCCGGGGCACAACCATCTATCTCCTCCTTTCTTAAATGAAAGGAGAAGGAAGAAGTTGATAAGTTGTTGGGCAAACCGTTTCTTTGGAGTGATATTCCTTTCAATGTTGCCAGGAACAATCCATTTTATCAGGCTGCGATTGATGCTATCGCTGTTGTTGGCCCAGGATACAAATCCCCTTCAGATAATGACCTTAAAGGGCGCATTCTGCAAAATGAGAAAGCTAACTGCACCAAGAGATTGGAAGAGTTAAGGGCATCATGGGAAGTCACAGGATGCACTGTGATGTCAGATAGTTGGACTAATCAAAGGGGTAGTACCCTTATTAACTTCTTGATCAGTTGTCCCAAGGGGACAATGTTTATGAAATCTGTTGATGCATCTGCATATGTCAAAGATGCAAAATTATTATGTGGTTTATTAGATGTGTTCATTATGGAGGTTGGGCCCCAAAATGTTGTCCAAATCATAACGAACAACGCTACAAACTATGTTTCTGCTGGCAAGATGCTTATGGAGAGGTATCCGAGCATATTTTGGACACCTTGTGCTGCACATTGCCTTGATTTGATGTTGGAGGACATCGAAAAGATTGATTTTGTCAATGATATTGTAGAATCATCAAAGAGAATCACAAAATTTATATATAACCATGGATCTATGCTTCATTTGATGAGGACATTCACCAACAAGAAGGAGTTGGTGCGGCCTGCTATTACACGATTTGCCACTACTTTCATCTCTCTTCAATCCCTCTTGAATTCTAAGTGGGATTTGAAGAGAATGTTTCTTTCAAATGAGTGGCGTGCTTTGACTATCAGCCACAAATCAGAGGGACAGGCCATCTGCAGGTTGGTGTCATATCAGGAAGATTTCTGGGTTGGAGTGGAAGAGGTGTGCAGCATTAGTGAACCTTTGGTAAAGGTTCTTAGATTGGTGGATGGAGAGAAGCCCGCAATGGGCTACTTGTATGAGGTCATGGATAGGGCCAAAGAAGTTGTTCGCAGCTATTATGATGATAAGGGTGATGAGAGGTTTCAGAGACAACTCCTTATATGGGAAGTGATTGATAATCGATGGAACAACACACTCCATCGTCCCATTCATGCTGCAGCGCTCTTCCTGAACCCCGCATTTGCTTATTCATGTGGTTTTCTATTTGATGCTAAGGTCATGGATGGCTTTTTCACTTGTGTTCAGAAGATGGTGCCAAATCCATCAGAACGTGCAAAGATATCCAAAGAGATGGAGGTATACAGAATGGCAGGTGGCACCTTGAGCTTCGACATGGCTGTCCAGGATAGGACTACTAAAATGCCAGGTAAGATTTTCATTATTTTAAAAATTTTCTTATGTTTGTAACTTTATAAGTTTATCTTATTTGTTGTAACTTGTATCTTGTAGATGCATGGTGGAGGAGCTACGGTGGCAGATTACCAAAACTCCAAAAACTTGCCATTAGAATACTCAGCCAAACATTTAGCGCTTCAGGATGTGAGCGCAACTTGAGTGTATTTGAAAAAATACACACCAAAAAGCGCAACAGGTAAAAAACTTAACCTATTCCAATTTCCAACTGATTTTTTAAATTCATTAAATATATTTTTTTAAATATTTAATTTACTAATTTATTACCCTTGTATAGGTTGGAGGGTCAGCGGCTCAATGACATGGTTTACGTCTACTACAATCTTAGATTGTGGGTGAGACAAATTGAGAGGACCCCTGATATGGAGGCCATCTATTTAGATGTGATTGACACCACTGCTGAATGGAGGGTTGAGGCTGAGAGGCCTGTCATGGAGTCAGCCCCTGATTGGATAGAGCAGGAGGTAGTGGAGGGGGAGGACGAGGAGGAGCAGCAGGAGGAGGAGGAGGAGGAGGAGCAAGAGGAGGAGGTGACACCACCTACCACTACTACTGGTAGAGGACGTGGTCTGCCTCCTTTAGCTCCTAGTGGTTCAGGTTCCCGTTCTGGTGCTTCATTTTTTACTTCTAGAGCACGCAAGAGCCCATTGCCAGTCTCGCCAGCTTCTTCATCTAGAGAGAAAGGCAAAGCTGTTGTATTTTCTCGCAAGAGGGGCAGAGGAAATCAATAGTATAGGACCATAGGTTATATGGTGGCATGGTGCATTGACATTCCTTTGTATATGACATTATGACTCATGATATGAGATACATTATTATATTTTTTGTTGATATTTTGAGGCTGAGTTGACTCTTGAGACTTAGGACTTAGTATTCAAGACAGGATTCAGTTTTATGTGTGATGTAGCACTAGACATGATATTACACATCTTATATATTAGTTTTTTTTTCATATTTATGTGTCAATGCATTTATTTTATGATGTAGATGCTTTAGATATTAAAAAAATTGAAAAAAAATGAATATTTTTGTATGTGCCGATTTTTTCCCGATTTTTACGATTTTTTTCGATTTTTTCCCCTCGGCGATTTTATCCCGATCGCGATGTTTGTAACATTGATAATTATTATTTATTTATTTTTATTTAATTAAATAAAAATAGAATAAATTATAAAATATTATGTTATTTTAATATAATAATATTTAACTATGAAAATTTATATTAATTAGTAAAAAAATTTCCAATCTAATTTGTTTCAAATCAAAAGTTTGGTGAGTAGACCCATTCTTTTAAAATATTGTGGTTTTGCATTCAATGAATTGAATCCCAACCACTAAATTAAAGAACTAAGAATTTAAAAATTCAATTATAAAGTTTAAAATATTTTATATATAAAATATTTAGAAATTAGTCCTAACCTTTATGCAACGAAAGAAAATTTTAGTCAGCCCATGATATAATGTAAGTGATGTATTTATTGAGATTAAGTGGTTTTTTTAAAGATATTCAATAAAATTGAAACTATGCACAAAAAATGATTATCGCCCCTACCCAAAAATTATAGGCACAAATTAAAATTAGACCAATTTTAAAATTATTGAGATTAATTAGGTGGCTTCCTTTTTGAATTTCTATCGGTGGACACTGGACGGCGCGTTTATTCCTGATGTGTCCGTCAATTTAAGATTTGAAATACATCAAAATTAAAACGAAATGAAACGTTTTAATTTAAAGATTTAATTTCATCTTCTATTCCGTTAATTTTATTCGCGTGTTTTTTTTAATTCCTTTCTCCCATTGTGACTTACCATATAGAAAATATATAATTTTATAGAAAAGAATTTAAAAAATATGTAGTAATGGAGTTAATTTTATGATGATGATCATTAACATTTATTAAGACCAATGCAGTTTATTAGATCTTAAGGAAAGAAAAAGAATCTGATTGTGATTCTTCAAAATCTTGTTTTTATGATTAAAAAAAAGGAAAGAAGCACCCCAAAATTGCTGTCAAACCAGGAGGTAACTCCTCAAAATAAGAATGTGTATTAGCTGAAGAATGCACATGGATTTATACATGGAGGTGAGGCTATTGGGATTCATCTCCCAATGACTCTTGGCTTTCCTTATTTCCTAATATTAATTAATATACAATATTAAATATGCACACCCATCCATAGGATTAGATGTCAACATTCCCCCCTTTAATCCGAAGGGATGTTGGTGAGTCCAAGCATCGATCTGAACTTTTCAAACTTTTCTCTTCCAAGTGCTTTGGTGAAGATGTCAGCAGTTTGCTCATTTGTGGAACAATGATGCAGATGGATGGTTTTGGCCTGAACATGATGTCGAATTAGATGGTACTTTGTATTGATGTGCTTTGTTCGATCATGGAACTTTGGGTTCTTGGACAACTTTATTGCAGAAGTGTTGTCGATCATGAGTGGAGTGGAATACATTTGTTTCATCTGCAAATCTTCCAGGATCTTCTGGAGCCACACAATTTCTTTTGTTGCTTCAGCTACTGCCACATATTCTGCCTCGGTCGTGGAATCTGCTGGAACTGACTGTTTGCGTGATCTCCATGAGACAGCTCCTGATCCAAGACTCATGGTGTAACCTGTAGTAGACACCCCTGTTTCTTTGTCGCCATCAAAGTTTGAATCAGAGTATCCGATCAAGTTGAAGTCGCCTACCTGTGTATATTTGAGTCCAAAGTCTTGAGTCCCCTTCAAGTACCTTAGCACTCTTTTTGCAGCAGACCAATGTCCTTCACAAGGTTTTTGCATGAACCTTGAGAAGATTCCAACAGCAAATGAAATGTCAGGTCTGGTGGTGGTCAAGTAGATAAGACTTCCTACAAGTTGTCTATACTTAGTTGCATCCTCAAATTCCTTCCCTTCAATAGATGTGAGCTTCAAGTTTTGTTCCATTGGAGTGGTTAAGGGATTATAGTCATTCATGCCAAATTTGTTCAAGAGATCTCCAATGTACTTCTTTTGAGAAAGAAATATGAATTTAGGATGTTGAATTACTTCAATACCCAAATAGTAATGAAAATGACCCAAATCAGTCATTTCAAAACCTTTCTTCAACTCTTTCTTCATGGATGCAATATAGCTCTCATTGTTTCCTGTTATCAAAAGATCATCTACATATACCACAAGACATACAACTGTTTTTCCAACTTTCTTAACAAACAAAGTTGCATCATCAAGATCAAAGTGTTTGAAATCAAGTTTCAGAAGATGCTCGGTCAATTTCTCATACCAGGCTCGTGGTGCTTGCTTGAGGCCATACAAGGATTTTATAAGTTTGCAAACTTTGTGTTCTTGACCCTTTATCACAAATCCTTCTGGTTGGGACATATAAACTTTCTCCTTTAGATCTCCATTCAAGAAGGTTGTTTTTACATCCATCTGATGGACTTTCCATCCATTCTGAGCTGCTAAGGCAAAGAGAGTCCGGATGGTGGTCCATTTTGCTGTGGGAGAAAAAGTTTCTTCATAATCGACTCCTTCTTTTTGTGCAAATCCTTTTGCCACAAGCCTGGCCTTGTGCTTTTCAAGTGAGCCGTCTGCTTTGTACTTGTTCTTGTAGACCCACTTACAGCCAATTGGTTTCGTTCCCAAAGGCGGATCAACCAGCTTCCAAGTGCCATTCTTTATCAAGGCATCATACTCCTTCTGCATCGCTTCTTTCCATTCATCATGAGAAGCGGTTTCTTTGAAGGAAGTTGGTTCATGATCTGTAGACAAACTCAACTCACAGTTATAAGCAATATCCATATCAACAGGGGAATCAGAATTATCTACATCACCTTCGATTTCTTGAGTGGAACTTCTTGTTCCTGTTTTTCCAACCTCATCGGGATGAACATCCTCCAGTGTCTTTGTCAGCCATTTGGGAGGACCTTTCTGAGATGGCCCAGGCTGGTCACTTGACTGAGTTGGGATTGATTCAAGATTCAATCTCCCAATTCTGTCAATCACATCATCCAATGTGTCATCCGTGGTTGTTTCTTCATGTGGGGGAGAGAGTGCTTTAGGACATGATTCCACAGTTTGATTCAATATAGGAATCCCCCCTTCAAGATGTGGAATCTAATTATCAAATTCCTGGAAAGACTTTGCATGTGTGAATCTATCCAGGCGATCAAGTTGTCGCTCAACAACCTTGTCACTCTTGGAAGATTCAAGGAATATGACATCTCTTGCTATCACAAACTTCTTATTTGTTTCATCATAGAGACGATATCCTTTGGAGGTATTGGAGTACCCCAAGAAGATACATTTTCTGCTTCTAGCACCAAGTTTGTTCCTTTCACCCTTGGGTATCAAGGCATAACAGGTGGACCCAAAGACCCTGAAATGCTTTACCGAAGGAATGTGGCCATGCCACATTTCAAAAGGAGTTTTGTTTCTAATTGAACTTGAAGGACACCTATTCTTTATGTAAACAACACATAGAACCGCATCAGCCCAAAACATCAATTTCACATTCTTGAAAAATAACATGGAGCGAACCATATTTAAAATAGTTCTGTTCATTCTTTCAGCTACACCGTTCTGTTGTGGATTATATGGCACAGTTGTTTGATGTTTGATTCCATGTTGACGAAGATAATTTTCAAATTCGTTTGAAGTGTATTCTTTTTCATTATCAGTACGTAGAGAGCCAATATGTGTTTGTGCATCATTTTCAATCCATGCATGAAAATTCTTGAAAGTTTGAAAAGCATCAGACTTATTCTTCAATAAGTAAATCCAACACATTCTGGTGTAGTCATCAATAAATGTCATCATGTATTTGTTTCCATTTGCAAAAGCAATAGGCATAGGGCCACATAAATCTGAATGAACAAGTTCAAGTTTCCTATGTGCTCTTGAGTGTGAATCATGAAATGGCTGTTTGCTATGCTTTCCTAGAATACAAGCATCACATTCCTTAGGCTTTCTAGGAATTGTAGGCAGTCCATCAACACCATTTTTCTTCAACAAACGAAGGCTGTCATAGTTTACGTGTCCAAATCTAGCATGCCATAAAAGACTTGATGGAAATGTACCTTCATCATGATGTGAACTGAATGCAAATTTTTGAGCATGAGCAGATGAACCTTTCAGCTTCAAGAGTCTCCCTTCTTCTATTCCCTCCATGACAAGTGAGTGATCTGATGCTTTTCTGACCTCTGCCTTGCCATCAAACAAGTGAATTGAATGTCCTTGCTGCCGGATTTCGACCAGGGACAACAAGTTTCTCTACAACTCCGGGAGGTATAGAACCTCATGTAGGATATGATCCGGAAGACCAGGCAGTTTAAGCCTGACTGTGCCAAGCCCTGATGGCTTGAGTTTGGATTTATCTGCGAAATATACTGCTCCATCAACTTTGTCAGTGAATTCTTCAAAAAAAATCTTTTCTAAATGTCATGTGACATGTTGCTCCTGAATCTAGCAACCAATCATCTCTCCATGAAGTAAATGAAACATCAAATAGGTTTTTAGTTACTCCATTGTTACAATGTGCTAGAACAGAATGAGCTGATTCAGCTGGTTTACCTTTGTCTTTGTCATTAGTTTTACCTCTGTCTTGATTTGTTTGCTGTTGAGCTTTAGATTGTCTGCCCCCCTTTTCTCTGAAGTTTCTTCTTCGTCTTCTGCCTTCTCTTCCTCTGGATGGACCTGAAGCATGTCTCTTTTCTCTCTGTGCCAAGTAGGCAACCTCTTTAGAAGATGAAGGGACTGTCATCTTCTTTTGAAGGAGGAGAGAAAAAAACTTTGCTGGAAAAAAAATCTTCTGAAGAGGAAAAATTTCTGCTATAAAAACTTTCAACTCTTGAAATCTGCTCAATTAAAGGGGCAAAAACTCTTGCTGGAAAAAATACTCTGAGTTTTAAAAAACTCTTTCTAAAGACTGAATTTAAAAAACACAAGCTCTTTGCTAAAAACTGAATTCTGCACCAAAAAATATGTGTATATTTTTTTTTGTTTTGTTTGGAGAAAAATTTGTATGAGTAGCAGTTTTATGAAATGGGAGGGTGGTATTGTGAAATGGGAGGTACGGTATTATGAATATGAATGGGGCGGTATTATGAAAGGGAGTAGCGGGATTTAAAAGGAGTGGAATGGCAGTATGAAGTGGCGGTATTATGAAAGGGAGAAGCGGGATTTAAAAGGAGTGGAATGAATGTAATGACAGCATATAAAAAAGGTGTTATACAAATGATGAATGGACACACATATAAACGATGTGCCAAAGACACACATATATAAACGATATATGTATGAGCGATATAATGTATGGGCGATATAATGTATGGTGCTGTGTTATAAATGATATAATGTATGGAGCTGTGTTATATAAACGATATTGCAAAGACACACATATATAAACAATGATTGTCAAAGCAGTGGACTTTCAAAGACACACATAGCGGTATAATACCAGCGTTCATTTAAAACCGACGTTTTACATATATTGTATATATATTAATCAATAAAGCCAACGTTCAAAAAACGGCATTCATTAAAACCGACGTTTTATATATACAATGGACAGTCAAACAATAAAACCAACAATTGGTTGAATGGAGCGGCGCTGGAATGGGCGGGAGCTCGGGTGTGATTGCAGAGAGGTGTTGGGAGGGCGAGTATAGCGTAGAGCGAGTGTTGTAGGGTGAGGTAGTGTGTATAGCTGTGTGTTGAAGAGTGGACGCCGCCGGTGTGTTGAGACAGCGTTGAGGAGTGTGCAGGTCGAATACAAGCGTTGAGGCGTGGTGTAGGCGGAGGCGGTGTGTTGATACAGCGTTGAGTGAAACCAGGAGGCAGCGTTGTATGTAAACGTTGCAGAAGGGAATGGAGGGCGTTATGGTAATGGTATGGAGTGGAGGGCGTTAAATGTGAATGGAGCACGTAGGGATTTTGAAATATGACAGCGCTGGGAGTGAGGGAAGTGTGAGTGCGGAGAGGGAGAGCATTGGGTATTGCAGGGGGAGATAGAAGTGAAGGGACGAAGGAGAAGGGAAGGCGTTGGGTAGGTGAGTCGATGGAGAAAGGAGGAGGCCCAAAAGGCCGTTACAAAAATTTTTTGAAATGGAATCTTGCAGAATGACAGAAGAGCCTGCAGTCTTCAGGAGCTGCAGGAGCTGGAGCTGCAAATGTCAGGGCTATATAGAGAAAAAAAATGCAGAATAACAGTCTAGCAATTAAGAGCAGCAAAAAAATATTAATAAAAATTGACTGAGCAAAGGAGAGGGAGTTACACCACAGGCAGAAATGCCAATAGTGGAGCTGGCTCTGATACCATGTCAAACCAGGAGGTAACTCCTCAAAATCAGAATGTGTATTAGCTGAAGGATGCACATGGATTTATACACAAAGGTGATGTAGATAATTCTGATTCTTCTATTGATATGGATATTGCTTATAACTGTGAATTGAGTTTTTCTATAGATCATGAACCAACTTCCTTCAAATAAGCCGCTTCTCATGATGAATGGAAAGAAGCGATGCAGAAGGAGTATGATGCCTTGATAAAGAATGGCACTTGGAAGCTGGTTGATCCATCTTTGGGAACGAAACCAATTGGCTGTAAGTGGGTCTACAAGAACAAGTACAAAGCAGACGGCTCACTTGACAAGCACAAGGCCAGGCTTGTGGCAAAAGGTTTTGCACAAAAGGAAGGAATCGATTATGAAGAAACTTTTGCTCCCACAGCAAAATGGACCACCATCCGGACTCTCTTTGCCTTAGCAGCTTAGAATGGATGGAAAGTCCATCAGATGGATGTAAAAATAGCCTTCTTGAATGGAGATCTAAAGGAGAAAGTTTATATGTCCTAGCCAGAAGGATTTGTGGTAAATGGTCAAGAACACAAAGTTTGCAAGCTTATAAAATCCTTGTATGGCCTCAAGCAAGCACCACGAGCCTGGTATGAGAAATTAACAGAGCATCTTCTGAAACTTGACTTCAAACATTTTGATCTTGATGATGCAACTTTGTTTGTTAAGAAAGTTGGAAAAACAGTTGTATATCTTGTGGTATATGTAGATGATCTTTTGATAACAGGAAACAATGAGAGCTATATTGCATCCATGAATAAAGAGTTGAAGAAAGGTTTTGAAATGACTGATTTGGGTCATGTTCATTACTATTTGGGTATTGAAGTAATTCAACATCCTAAATTCATATTTCTTTCTCAAAAGAAGTACATTAGAGATCTCTTGAACAAGTTTGGCATGGATGACTGTAATCCCTTAACCACTCCAATGGAACAAAACTTGAAGCTCACATCTATTGAAGGGAAGGAATTTGAGGATGCAACTAAGTATAGACATCTTGTAGGAAGTCTTATCTACCTGACCACCACCAGACCTGACATTTCATTTGTTGTTGGAATCCTCTCAAGGTTCATGCAAAAACCTTGTGAAGGACATTGGTTTGCTGCGAAAAGAGTGTTAAGGTACTTGAAGGGGACTCAAGACTTTGGACTCAAATATACACAGGTAGGCGACTTCAGCTTGATCGGATACTCTGATTCAGACTTTGATGGCGACAAAGAAACAGGGGTGTCTACTACAGGTTACACCATGAGTCTTGGATCAGGAGCTGTCTCATGGAGATCACGCAAACAGTCAGTTCCAGCAGATTCCACGACCGAGGCAAAATATGTGGCAGCAGCTGAAGCAACAAAGGAAATTGTGTGGCTCCAGAAAATCCTGGAAGATTTGCAGATGAAACAAATGTACTCCACACCACTCATGATCGACAACACTTCTGCAATAAAGTTGTCCAAGAACCCAAAGTTCCATGATCGAACAAAGCACATCAATACAAAGTACCATCTAATTCGACATCATGTTCAGGCCAAAACCATCCATCTACATCATTGTTCCACAAATGAGAAAACTGCTGACATCTTCACCAAAGCACTTGGAAGAGAAAAGTTTGAAAAGTTTAGATCGATGCTTGGACTCACCAACATCCCTTCGGATTAGAGGGGGGAATGTTGACACCTAATCCTATGGGATGGGTGTGCACATGTAATATTGTATATTATTTAATATTAGGAAATAAGGAAGGCCAAGAGTCATTGGGAGATGAATCCCAATAGCCTCACCTCCATGTATAAATGCATGTTCATTCTTCATTCAATAACACATTCTGATTTGAGGAGTTACCTCCTGGTTTGACAAATATAAAAAGAGTTTTTATTTATTTACCATACCACTAGTTTTTTCATATTTTTATTTATTTACCATATGAGTAAGAGTAAAAAGAGGTTGTATTTATTTACCATGCCCATGGTTTATTATAGTTTTATTTATAAACCATATCACATTTTTTAGTGTTGGTAAACTTTTTCGTATTTTAAATTTATATTGTTTAAATTTATTTCTAATGAAGTTTAAATTTTTTATTTATATGGTTATGTAAGTCATTGTTTAAGCCTACATTATTTATATTTAATTTTTTTATTTATTTTTAGTTTTTTATTTTGACTTCCTACATACTTACACATTGGGGTCATAATCGACTGTAGAATGGGCCTCTCAACACAATAACAAATAAAATACATGCAAAAGAGCCAAAAACATTATTGAATGAATAAAAAATCAAGTTCAATAAGAAAGAATTGAAATCCATTAAAAAAAAAAAAAGTCAAATAATAAAGAACTGAACTTCTTCGTTAAGGAACTTTTACTCTAATATTTATATTTTACTATCATATAATATTCATATAATATTGATGATAATGATAATTAAGGTCTACTAAGACCAATGTGATATACTAGACATCGAGAAAATAAAAAGAAAAATAATATAATTGGATTCTTCAAAACCTTGTTTCTATGATAAAAAAGAAGGGAAAGAAACGCTTCAAAATCACTATAGTTGGGCTGACTTAATACGTCGAGAAAATTGGAAGTGTGGAAGATGTTAGGGAATTGAGAGCGGATGTGAGTAAGAGCCCGACATTGTAAAACGAAGTGTTTTTCATCCTCCACCCTCTTAGTATCGCAAATATGATAGATTCTATCATCCCAGGGAGTCTTGGGGTAGACCACAACCCAATTTCACTTCGAAGCTCATGAGAATTAGTTCTTATCCTAGTGATACTCATTTTTTTCTTAGTGCTAGTCAACTCAAAGAGATAATTTTGGTTATTAAGGGTGGGGTTGATTACCTCCTTATAGTATCTTAACTTCCTTTTATCCTCCAACTCCTTATCATCCCACAACTTATCCTTAAAATTGGAGGTAATAGTATCTCTGACACTATCCTTACTTCCCATGATGGCTCCTCCTTAATACCCTAATGCTTGAGCCAAGACTGAGCATCCTTATGCCACCTGCGCTTGACGCGAAGGTGGGGGTTTTGACTAAAGTTAGAAGAAATTTTTCGGAGCCTCTTGGATTCCATGTTGTAAAAATTCTTCTTATACATGAGATATCTAAACATATTCGTACTTTCAATAGGGGGCATGCCAAATTATATCAATATGATAGGATAGGGAGTATTCTCATTGATATTGAGTTTGTAGGTTATGAATTTCTTTTGAATCGTCTCACTATTTCTCCGTGACTCTCTGGATATACTGCAACCTAAAACTTCACATCCGTATAAGACAACATGGGTGACGAGAGTCTCAAAGAGGAACCCTTTTTTACTACAAATGCAAAGGTCAGTGGATTTACCATTGTTTTCAAGCTCATAATAAGCTTTCCAGCCTCCAATAATCCTTTTCTCAATGCTATAATTTCAGTTGAGTCGATAAGGAAATTCAATACCAAAATATTTATAAGAAGAAACCTACTCCAAGCAATGGTTATCATAGACGAAACTACCATGGGTGATATTTTTGGATTTAATGATCATAACTTTAGTCTTTTCAGTTTTAACTCTAATACCCATCTTGGAGCAGTAGACATGAAGAGTCTTAAGCTACTCGTATAGGTCATCATGGATTTTTGCAAGAAGAATGATATCATCAGCAGAAAGGAGAAGAGTAATGATTATACCAGCAATCTCGGTGCCCTTACAATCAACAGTTTCTAGACACTCCTCTAGCTTATTCATGTAAATCCCAAAAAGGGTAGGGGATATGGGACACCCCTTCTTAACCCCGATATTGCATTTAATATCTTTAGACCACCCTTCGTTGGTCTTAAGCTTGGAAATGATAGTCTCATAGAGGAGGATCACAACAATCCTCAACTCAGGAGGAACCATGATCTCTTCAAGTCTCTCCTAGATCTTATCTCAAGGAACAATGTTGAAAGCTTTTCTAAAGTCCACAAAAAAAAAGAGATCCACTTTACTATTGCAACATCCCTCTGCAATGATCTTAGAGTGAAAAGATGGTCTATAGATGAGTGATGTCTCCTAAAACCAGCTTGCCCTTTAGCTATTTTACCATGTTTTTCAAGCCAAAGGCTAAACTTCTTCTCCAAAATGAGCCCATATAGCTTGGTAAGGATGTGGCTAATCATAATGGTCTTGTATTTAGATAGAACACTTTTTCCCTCTTTTTTAAAGATAAACACAATAAGGCTTTGTGTCAAAAGCTTAGGGAACCCATGCTTTACTGCCAAATTGAGAAACTTGTGAATATGAGGAATGAGGATAGATCTTCCTATTTTAAAGATATCAGGTTGGTATCCTTCAATACCTTTATCTTTCCCACTAGTTGAATTTATTAATACCACACTCAATGTCTACCAGATAAAATATATTTTCCTTAATATGAGTGTTTAATATGGTGCCTATGGTGTCTGGGGAGTCATACAACTTCTTAAGATATTTGTCCCAATTTTCCAAGGGGATACAATGATTATCCTTATTTTTACGAATAAGCAAATTCCACCAAAACTTTCAAAGCACAACTTTAGAAAGGTGGAGAATATGTTATTGTCTCTTATTAATATAAGACTTTTTCTTCCATTTGATGAGAGCTTTATAGATACTTATATTCTGAAGCTTTATGGTTTCATTAGGAGAATCTCTCATCACTTACCTAGAAATTTTACAGTCTTTTTCATACCAAGGATTGGAAGTTCTATTCTTCCGCTTATACCGAAACCTCATAAGAGAACTTGCTAGTGGTAGTGGAAAGGGTAGTAGTAAAATGGTAATAAATTTGATCAATGTTTTTATTAGAATTTAGGGTGTCTAAATCCTTTAAGAAAAGGTCGACATTACTTCTATCGAAGTGAATGTGTCTTTTTCTTTTACTGGTCTCCTGTGTGTGGGTGGTATGCATAAAAATATTGAGGGATAAGACAAATGTCTATGGTCTCAGTCAGGCTCGTACCTGTTAAGTAGCCCAAATTTTATAATACGGTTGAGGACATGGGTGTCAGAAATCATATAATCCATGGCACTACTACCCAACCCATGGAAACAGGTCATTTGACTAGAGGAAGGCCACTTGGTACTACCATTACAAATGATTAGGTCTTGGGAACTAAAAAGTTTGAGGAGCTTAGTGCCGAATAAGTTCTCGATTATGTCTTCACTGTTTCTCCTATATATAGTAGCTAAGTTACCATCTTCATCAAGCCACAAGGGGTAAAGGTTAGAGTTGTTACTTAACATAATAGCTTGGTTAGTAACATTTATGGTATTAAAGTCGCCAAGAAAGAGGATATTACCTTCATTCCTTAGGTTGTAGATGTCTTTTTCTAAGGTATTGAAAGGATAATTCTTATCCATGTTGTTTTTCTTATAGGATGTTTAGTTGATAGGAGTGAAATAGCAGATTGCAAGAAAGATCCTATTGGTGGTAGAATTAGAGACTTCGATCCAAATGTACTGATTGAAGGGGTCTATTTTATGAAGTCAGATGTGAGAGGTAGTAATGTTCTTTATGTAACATGATATACCACCAAATACCTTCGAAAGGATTTATTATTCCAAGCTGACTAGAGAATGAATTAGTCAAAGTGAGGGACCCTAGATTCGTCATGGACCGAAGTTTTAACTAAAATAATAAGATCAATATCACTAAGGATCCAACTTAGCATAGGACATTTACACCATGGAAAACCACGACAATTCCAGAAGAGGATCCGAAGTGATACTAGTCCTTATTTATCACTTGTGTTTGGAACTCTATCTCTAATAATATCTTTTATATTCCTAATGATTGCCCATTTCACTTATTTTCTTCCCTCCTTGACCTTTTGGACTTCTTTCCTAAGTTCAGCTTGGTCTTCTCGGATGAGCTCTTCATTTATAATGATTCATGTTCCTTTGAGGCTTGGGGATTTCCTGAGTATATATAATTTATGGTCATTATAACCAACCTTGACACGGACTAGTCCATGTTTATGCTCAAGTATCACCGAGGCAAATCACAACAATCTTAAAGCTAGGAGGAATCATGATCTCATCAAGATTTTTCCAAAACTTATCCCGACGAACGGTGTTAATGGATTTTCTAAAGTCCACAAAGCAACAAAATAGATCAACTTTACTATTGCAACATTCCTTGGAAATGATGTGGCGAGATAGTTGATAGTCAAGTGGTATCTCCTAAAACTAGCTTGCCCTTTAGCTCCTTTATCGTGGCTTTCAAGCCAATGGCTAATCTTCTTTTCCAAAATGAGACCATAAAGCTTAGCTAATATGTGGCTAATCATAATGGTCATGTAATTAGAGGGAATGGTTTTGTTCTCATTTTTAAAGATAGGCACAAGAAAACTTTACGTCGAAGGCTTAGGGAAGCTATTCTTTACAACCAAATTGAGGAGCTTGTGGAGATGAGGAATGAGGATAAATCTTCCCAACTTTAAGATCTCAACTTGGTATCCTTCAATGTCTTTAGTTTTCCCACTAACGAACTTATTAATCAGAGACTCAACTTCCTCCAGAGAAAAAAAAATAAAAAGAATGATTTAAAATAAAGTTCAATTATAACTATTAAATAATATTAAAGTATTAATTACATGAAATCATAATTACAAGATTCCGCCGAATTGGCTCAAAATTATCAAAATTCGGTAATGTTTGAATACGATACCTTCATGTTTGGAAACACAAAAGATATTGTTTAAAAAAATTGCAAAAACTATTAACATGTTTACTAAAACTCATTTTGTCTTTCCGCTAAACATTTTTTTGCACTATTGATCACAATTATCAGGTACCCGTACACTCTGAAATGGTACAAACTAAATCTCTGTTCACTGAAATCATGAGCATTGATGATAATTAGAGATATTTATTTTTAATAGAGTTCAACTAAAAAGATTAATTTATTGATATTATTGTTGAATAAATCTATTTTATATAGTTTAATAGTCTCTAAATCGGTAAAGAGCTTTTAATGTTTTTCAAGGTTATATGAATATATTTAATACATTGAGAGATAAAATTTTGGAGATGTGAGATTACTTTTAATTTATTTTCATGTCTAGATATTTAATATTTTGTTATTAACGATTGTTTTTAGTTTGTACTTTTTTCATTATCTAATATTAATAAATTTGATATATTTTGTTGTTGTGTTTTTGAATTAATTTAAATTAAAAATATCGGTAATATTTTAATAAATAGATATTGATGTTACAGGATTTATGAATTTTCTTTTTTATTTGGAAAAAATAATAATATTTTGGAGTATTCGTAAGATGTATACTTTCAATTTTTATTATTATTATTAGATTATAAAGTCTATAGAGGTGCAACTCGATTTAAGAAAGTGCAAAAAGGAAAAGTAAAGAAGTGGAAAACATTAAAAAACCCACAAATGTAATGAAGAGGGATTGAAAAATATTAAAAAGGGGAGGAGGTGGAGAAAACTTGATGAGAAAGAAATACAAAAAAAAAGGGGATAACTAGGCTGGTGGTATTGCTAAGGAGAAATAGTAGATGAGTAACTGAATTTGTGTTTTTCAATTTTGAGAATTTACACAATACTTATTATGTGATGGGAAACAAAAATTTTGAATATTATCAAAGTTAGTTTAACAATTACAAATTTAATTAAAAATTTTATTTGGATTGTAAATATTATTATTTATATATATATATATAATGATGATACTTATGATCAATATGAAGATAGAATATGTTTTATTGGATCTTTTAAAAGTTAACAATTGTTTTCAAATATATATTTTTTAATGATAATTTATTTGAAAAACATTAACAAAATGTTCCCACAACCTATATAATTTAATAGATTGAAAAAAAAAAATTAATATCTTTGTATATAAAAGTCATTCTTAGTCAAGTGGTCTCACTAGCATAATCCTTAGCACAGTCCTTTGAGGATGGCCTAGTTAGCAATGATCAAACCTCACCCGCAATGGTTGCACCCTATGCTAGGGGAGGAGACATGTTAATAAATCGATTGAGCTTAGGGCTGGTGTGAAGCTTGGGTCGGTGACTTTGATGTATTAGATATGCACTAGTTTAAAAAGACCCACAAAATAATCCATAAATTCCAGTGAGATTATGAAAAATTCTGGCAAAATTTTTTGAACATCTGGGTTAAAAATTCATTAAACTTCAATATTTTGGGTGCCCTAAGAGTTTTTGATGGTGTTGAAACCAATTCCACCATAAAAAAATGTAATTCAAACACTCCAACTACTTGAATTTTTGAATTTTTTATACCAAATTCCAGCCAAAAAAACTCCGATCCAAGCTATTTTGTTGGATTGATAGACAACTCAATTAAATACCTCTAAATCATTATTTTTCAATCCACAAGTCAAACCCCATGATCAAAAAAAACTTAACCAAAAAAAATATTCTTATCTTTGATTTCTTTAATCAGACTTTTTTGATACTTACAACTCCAACTTCTAGAGAAGAAAAACCAATAAAACCAATATGGTACAGTCTTTTCAAACAATTATCTAATATTTTAGATCTCTTCTTCCATGATTCTTGATGCCAAGTGGTAATATACATATACATGGGTCTCTTCTCAACTAGAACAAGTAATATTACTCTGGAAGACCCACTAAAAGCAATGCCCCATAAAAGGCATGCAAGATACTAGCCCCCCATTACATAGACCCCAAAAAGACATTAAATCCCCACGAGCCCCCCATTACACAGACTTCAAAAAGACATTAAATCCCCATGCAACTTTACATGGCCACGCAATCTTTCGTTGCCGGTAGAGAGGGTAGTGAGATGCGTATAGACCTTTTCTGTGTAGTTAAAAAAACAATTCGTTAGGTCAGCATATGCTCCTATTGCATTCAACCTTTTTTTTCAGAAGAAAAAAAATGCTGTGTATATTAGATATAATAGTACATTTGACGAAATTACATTCTCAGCTGATATGAAACCAGCGAGAAAACCAAAATTACCAAGCCACAATATAAGGTGCTTATTCAAAGCATGAAACAACATACTACAGTTAAGTGGAAATCAAAATTATGGGGGGTATTACCCAGCCCCATCATGATTTGAATCTAATCATCCCTGTTAGACAAGATAAACAGGATTGAAAGAGTTGTATACATTTAACAATCAGGAAAATAGAGATATTCATAACATACAAAGCCAAATTGAATATGCAGGGTTAGAGATAAAAGGAGATTAATAGGCCTCTGCCTATGTTGCTCTGAATGTCCAAGTTATGTTGTTTCAGGCTCGCTTGATAATGTGTTGATCAGGCTCGCTTGTATATATGTTGTTTCAGGCTCGCTTGATAAGTGTTGATCAGGCTAGCTTGTATATATGTTGATCAGGATCGCTTGTATATATAATGATTAGGCTTGTTTGATGGAAGCAGGACAATTCTGAGATGCCTGAAGACCCTGGGAAGGCACAGCTGAAAATAGTTGGACACATCCCATAGATCTATGCCAAAAAAGGTTGTAATAATTAGTCCGATATGCTATCGCTAAGAAAACTTGTTCCGAAAAAGAGTGCAATACACAACCAAAAGTATGTGAAGAGACCAAAAAACTGACGTGCACGACAACCAAAACATCTTCTTCATGGAATGGGAATAGAGGAATCCCATATATGATTTCCATCTCTGTAATGGAGCACCTTCAAAAACCCAAATTCGGCCTTAATACCCTTCTTGGATAACCAGCACGCGTATTATTCTCTCTGAATATATGACTGATAGGAGGACAATTTAACATCTGCCATAGTCTTTGAGTTCTATCAAGCCAACCTTGCAAATTCAGGGTCATCATTTCATTTATGTTGGTAATCCAACCAATGACTAACTTGGAGTCACCATATATGTTGGCGTTCTGTAATTGAAGGTTTGAGGCCGCCAGAAGGCCCCCCCAAAGAGCCATGATCTCTTCTTTGTTATTGGTCCCAGGCCCACCATTCCAGTAAATGTGAATCCTTTCCCGATTGGACAGTTTGATCCAAACACCGCAGCCTGTAATACCATCCTCACTTGCCCGGTCGAAAAATATGGCAGGCATGGCAATCTCATGGGGTCTGATGCGATGAGATCCATCCACAACAATTTTTTCAAAATGAGGCCGATCTTCAATCCATCTTATAACGACAGAGTAAACACGATTTAACTTAAATTTTCAACAAAGTTTTAAAATCAGAACTATTGTTGTTCTACTCTTCCAAATCACTTCCAATCTTTAAGCTACAACGACAATGTCGGTGCTCAACTAAATTATGTTACATAATAAACACTAATTTTTTTCCAAAACTGCAATAGTAATGAGGATATGACTATTTATTAGGAGTTTATAATCAATAATAAATAATTTGGCAAATATTTATTCAATAAAAAAACAATAGAACGAAAAATCTTTAAAAATAAAAAATAGTGTTTTTATTTAAATGAGTTTATTTTAATATAGCATAATATTTTAAAATACAAATTCGTTAAAATGGTGGTAGCTATCTCTAAAGATGGAGATAACTCGTATATGGATTTGAAAAATCTTTCACAAAAAGGTTAAAGAATGACCTAAAGAAAGAATCATATAGGTTTAAAATATTAAATATGGAAGATAAGTGTTAAAATATTTTGGAGCCCTAGGTTACTTGGTAGACCAACTTTACATAAGCACAACTTCCTAGATTATATTTTATTTTGAGAAAATTGATATTTGAAAAAAAAACACTTTATTAATCAAATAAATATTTCATTTACCCCCTAGCCTAAGTACCTTGCCAATTGGGAGTCAAATCTCGTCGATTAGATCTATGGGTAGATGATGCGGGTGGATTTGCAAAACAGTTACCGATCAAACGGGAGTTATTACCTCAAAATGAGAACTCTAAAAAAAACATCAAAAAACCATGAAAAAACAGCCTGAAAAAAAAAAGTTGTATTTTGGACTGTTTTTTTTTTTAATTAAATTAAGGATATATATGTATATTTTTTTAAAATGGAATGTTAGAATAATAAAAAATTTATATTGAAAATGAAAAAAACATTTTAAAATAATTGCAAAAAAGAGAAAAAAATTCATATTATTTTTTTAAATTAAAAAAAAAATTAAAATTAAAATGTACTAAAATTTAAGAAAAAAAATAATAAAAATAAAATAAAAAACATTTTAAAAATTAAAATTTAAAGATATATTAAAAAAATAATAATAATAATAAACAAAATAACAAAATTAAAATATTAAATTAAAAAAAAAGAAAAACAAAAACAAATTTCAAAACACAAATAAAATAAAAAAAATAAAATAAACGTAAAATATACAAATTAAATTTAAAAAATAAAAAATAATTTTTTTAGTAAATAAAAAAAATAAATTAAATTCTAAAATTAAAAAGTATATATTAAATTCTAATAAATTTAAAATTAAAAAAAAAAAAAAAAAAAAAATTAAAAAAATATAAACATAAAAAAAAACATTATTTAAATTAAAATTAAAATTTAAAAAAAAAAGATAAACATAAAAAAAACATTATTTAAATTAAAATAAAAATAAAAAAATTAAAATTAATTAAAATAAAAAATAAAATAAAATAAAAATGTTAAGTTAAAAAAAATAATTAAAAAGTAAAATAAATATATATGATGATGATGATGATGATGATGATGCTGGTGGTGGTGGTGGTGGTGGTGGTGGTGGTTAACGTCCTCTGAGACCAATCTTTGGTCTATCGGACCTAAAGAAAAGAGTTATTTAATTTGATTTAAGATTTTATTCCCATGCTCAAAAAGCTTGGAGAGAAGCCTCCCGAGCTCACTATAATTTTGACATCTTAAAAGGCTAGGAAGGTTAGTATTGCAACAAATATTATGAAATTGAGCTCTAATGTGGTTGTACGCAAGGCACTCTAATAGGAAGTGATTTTCATCCTCGATGTTCATATTCTCACAGAGATGGCAAATCCTTTCCATCCATGGTGTTTTAGGAACTGTCCAACGACCTGTTTCACTATGGAGCTCATGAGAGTTCGTTCTAATCTTCGCTATATTAATTTTCTTCTTTGAGCTAGTTAAAACAGAGAGATAATTTTCATCTTCTAAGGTGGGGTTGGTGACCTCCTTATAAAACCTTAATTTTCTTTTAGCTGCTAGATCTTTCTCGTACCACATTTTTTCTTTGAAATTAGAAGTGACAATTCAACATTCTCGTCGATCTCCCAATGGTTTAACCAGGCCATGGTGTCTTTATACCAACCTCGTTTAAGCCTTAGGTGATTTTGGCTGGAATTTAAAGCTAGCTTAGGAATTCTATGGTCTCCTATGCTATTGAGCTTGTGCTTGTAAAACAGAACCCTAGTCATAGCTAGGCTCTCGATAGGGGAAAGACCCACTTCTATAAGGAGAATAGGATAGGGTGTATTGCTTTTAATTTTAAGGTTATACGTTATAAAACGCTTCTGGATTTGCTCAATATTTCTCAGGGATTCTCTATAGATGCTACAACCCAAAACCTCGCATCCATATAAGATAACAGGAGTGACTAAAGTTTCAAAGAGGAACTTCTTTCTATACCACATTACGAGGTTTTCCGTTTTACAATTATTTTCAAGACCAAAATAAGCTTTCCACCCCCCATTAATCCTTTTCTGAATGCTATAGTTCCAGTTGAGCTTGTGATGAATATCAATTCCTAGGTACTTATAAGAAGACACTTTCTCCAAGTTACTATTGTCATACATAAAATTAGCATAAGTGTCCTTCTTGGATTTGATAATCATAACTTTTGTTTTGTCAGTGTTAACAGAGATACCTATGGTATAGCAGAAATCCTTAAGATTTCTAAGTTGCTTATCAAGATCGTATGGGCAACTTGCAAGAAGAACAATGTCGTCAGCATAGAGAAGAAGGATGATGACTATCCAAACTAAGATCGTGCCATCACATCCTGCTTCCTCTAAACAACCTTCTAGCTTGTCAATGTAAATGCCAAATAGGGTAGGGGAGAGGGGGCAACCTTGTTTAACTCTGATATTACACTTAATATCTTTCGACCACCCCTCATTTCTCTTTAACTTGGCAATTACATTCTCATATAACCTTATAGCGGCCGCTCTTAGCTTGAAAGGAACATTTAGCTCTTCTAATCTATTCCATAGCTTATTTCTAGGAATTGTATCGAAAGCCTTTCTAAAGTCCACAAAGAAATAGAAGAGATTGGATTTATCATTGCGGCATTCTTCCACAATGATCCTAAGTGTAAAAAAGGTGGTCCGTTGTTGAGTGCTGCCTTCTAAAACTCGCTTGGCCTTTAGCCCATTTACCTTCACTTTCAAGCCAAATGCTCAACTTCTTTTCCAAAATAATACCATATAAATTGGCTAAGAGAGGGATGATCATAATTTTTCGATAATTAGAGGGGTTATTTGTATCCCCACTTTTAAAAATAGGGATAATGAGACTCTGAGTCCAAGGTTTAGAACCCTTGCTTGACCACTTGGTTTAAAAGCTTTTGGATGTGGGGGATGAGGACAGGACCTCCAATTTTTAAGATTTCTGCTTGGTAACTTTCAATGTCTTTAGCTTTCCCATTTGCTAGGAATTTAACCCCAAAATCAATGTCTTCTAATGAGAAAAATTCTTTCATTATGAAAGGGATTTCAAAATCCCTCTCATTTGGAGATTCATAAAGCTTTTTAAGATAGGAATTCCAGTTGTGTAAAGCAATTTTATTATTATCTTTAGTTTTCCTAGTTAGAATCTGCCTCCAGAATTTCTTAGGAGCCACCTTAGAGAGGTATAAGAGATTCTCTTGTCTTTTATGAATATATTGCCTTTTTTTTCTTTTAGTTAGGGCTTTGTAGATTTTTATCTTGTTAATTTTGAGAGATTCATCAAAAACTTCCTTAATTGCGCTCCTCACACTTTTACAATCTTTTTCATACCATGGGTTGGTTTTGCTATTTCTTTTATTACTTGAGACTTCAATTCAGAACTTGTTAATAGAATATGAGAGGGTTGTAGTAAAATTATGATAGAGGTCATCCATGTTGTCTATTCTAGATAAAGGAAGCAAATTAGTTTTTAATTCATTTAGAAAGAGATCATTTTTATTTATATCAAAGATTAAGTTATTTTGACTATAAGGATTATCTTCTATGGGATCTCTATGAATGAAGAAATTGAGAGTTATGAGTAAAGGCCTATGATCAGAGTCAGGCTCGTGGTCATATAAGATGTCAAAATTTATTATTTCGTTGTATAAAGGGAGATCAGAAATAACAGTCTACCACAGTCTTGCCAAGCCCATGGATGCAGGTCATCTTGCTAGAATTGGGCCACTTATTTAGACCATTGCAAATTATGAGATCCTCAGCACTACAGAGCTTGTAATATTCCTAATTTGGGACAAAAAATTGGAATATTCTATTTTGTTTAGTTTTCCGTCTATAGTTTGTAAATAAATAAAAAGTGAGTAAAGAGGGTCTAAACTCACTTAAGTGAAATAAGACATCCACCTAGTAGCACAACGTTGTGACTTAAGTGGATGTCAAGGGGAGACCTAACACCACGTGGAGAAGAGGGGGGGCCTATGTACACTCTAGAAGCTTCTCCAAGCTTCTGCGTAGATAAGGATGAGAATGTGGATAAGGATGAGGATGTGGAGGAGAGAGAGAGGCTACTTTGGGTTTTGGAGGGAAACCAACGCTAGAAAATATGGAGGAGCCTCCTCATTTCATTCATGCTTGGATTATTGATTGTTGAGTGAGACATTTGTATTCTTTGGCACGCTGGCTGTTTAGCCTGTCTGCTGCACTGTTTAGTGCACCGAGTGTCTCCGTGCAGAGATCTCACCCTTAGCCTCGAGGGACTTCGAGTGCCTACTCGGGCAAGGTTAGTTTTTCAGCATCATCCTCCAGGACAACGTTATTGCTACAACAAAATAATACTGTGTTGTAGGGTGTTGTCGTGGTGACTTCACGACACCACTTCCTTCTCTTGTTTTTCAGAGGGAGAGTCTTACTTTCCTTTGGAGGATCAGATTGGAGGACATTGGAGCTGATTTGTTGATCTTGGCATTAGGCCAATATTTTCTTCATGGTATACTGCGCAGCTCTTTCCCCAGATCTTCGTTATTGCTGAAGGAGTAGTGTTCCAGGGTTTTTGGCATCATTTTGGAGTTAGATCTCTAATCGAGGGTGATCGTTGGATTGGCCAACCAATCCAAGTATATTTCTGATCTGATACATACACTGAAGTTTGCTTCAGAAATTCTGAATCATTCTGCAGATCTGCTGCAGTTAAACTCATATCTGCTCCGACATTTTCATGTATTGCTGAAATCCCCAAGGGGAATGTAATAAAGAGCCCTTTGGGCATTTTGTCTCATTATAGATATTTGTTTTCATGTATTTATCAATTTTAGATCTGTAATATAATAAATATAAGCTTCAGCCTCCTGGAGAAAATGCTGAAGGGTTTCTGGATCAATCTCTTGTCTTGCGGCACCTTAATCTTGAGGGATTTTCTATATAGAACTGTTGTTTAACCGCGCTTAATGCCTATTCCATGCTCCTAAACCCATTATATGATGGTTCATAGTGTTTTACATCTGATCCCTTCAGAAAATACGTTTCCCTTGCTTCAGTAAATTTCTGCATACTCAAAGTCATGGGAAATAAGGGTTTTTCTTGACTAGTCGGGAAGGAGGATCTGTTTAACATAGAAAAACGCCTTGGTTTGATATTAAATTCGACATGGAAGTCACTATTGACATAATTTAACATATTCCAAAACTTTGACCCTTAATTTTACGCAGAATGTCTTATACACTCATTTTAGGGCCGAAATCCTCAATTTTCCCCACCTTTTTTCCCTTAAAAGTTGAGTAAAGGTTTCTGTTGTTATTTATTTTGGTTGCTGAGAATTTTAAGACATATTTTGTGATATATTAACCCCATATTCCTGAAAAATGCGTTTTCCTGGCATGATCTGCTGAAAAATCCATTTTTGGGATATTACAGTTTACTGCACTATTATTGTTTGAGCATTCTAGTTCTATACCACTTGGTGTGTTCATATTTAGCTATTAGACAGAGTCTGGAAAGGGCTAGATAGCCTCCAGATCTCGTTCTCTTTTAGAGACGACATATCCGATAAATTCCCTCCCAGTCAATCTCTTGTTGGAGTTTGCCGTGTTTTAGAGATATCCCTGAAACGCGATATTACAGTGGTATTAGAGCATAGTTCTGGATTAGCCTGTGTAGCTAGTTATCTATGGAAAATATGAGGATCTCACATCAGCGTATACCCTTTGGAGATTATTTCCTAGAATGGCAGTCCAAGGGGGAAGACTTCAAAGCAGCTTTGCCTTTCAAAGATTACTGCCAGCTCAAGCAGGATGAAAGAAAATGGAACAATGGAGGATCTAGAACACAGAGTTCAAGGTTGCAGCATACCAGTGGGAAGTCACCTTTTCCCATGTATGAGGGATCCACTAGTCCCTGTTAGTCTA
The DNA here is from genome assembly GCA_034641835.2 of Pinus albicaulis. Taxonomy (NCBI): domain Eukaryota; kingdom Viridiplantae; phylum Streptophyta; class Pinopsida; order Pinales; family Pinaceae; genus Pinus; species Pinus albicaulis. The sequence goes on from CM076576.1 coordinate 291,044,898, forward strand.
AGCCCAAGAAGACCGAAACAGAGAAGAAGATGAGTTTATTCTCATCTCTTTTCAGATCGAGAAGAAATAAATCCACCTTTGAGGAGGTCAAGAAGATTGAAGAAAAAGAAGAGGAAGTACCATGCGCTTCCTATCAAGAAGAGATCACATCACCTCTTAAGGAGGCTTGTCAAAACACTGCCACACTCGTGGAGGAGTAGCCACATGCATCAACAGTTGGGGCAGCCAACACTTTGGAGGAAGGGACTCTTGTAGCCCTACAAGAAGTTCCAAACACACATCAAGAGGAGCTTGGTTGCACTGCGCTGTGCAACATGGAAACACTAAAGGAGGAATCAAACCATCATTCTCATGAGCCATTGTTAGATTGTACATCACATTGGAGGTTGGGGTTTGAAGATTTGAAGATTGATGGTAGACATCTTGGAGTAAGAAACCTTTTCTCCCTTGAAGATGACACTTTCTCAATGAGCTCTCCTCAGCTCAAAGAGGAACTTATACTTTTAGATCCAAGACCTCATTGGTTTTGGAAGACTATGGATGAGAGGGAGGTCTCAAGGAGAGATCTCATTGGAGATGCACTTCAACACACCATGGAATGCAATACTTTTCTTCCCTTCTCACAAGAGAAGATAGAAGATGGAGGACATCTTAGGATGGATAACATCTCTCATGCTTGTGTTGGACATCCCTTGAGCCATACACATCATGATGGGAGGTTTTTTCCTACCACCTATTTGATTCTTGATAGGGTCTCATTGATCCTTGATAAGTTCGCATTTCAAAACCCCATGAAGTGCAAAGATAAGAATTTGATTTGGGAGGATGGTAGCCCTCATGGGAGGAGTACCAAGATGAGGAGAAGAAGGAGGAATCCACAGGTGATTGAGTGGATGTGGATGATGAGCAAGGAGCTAGGGAGCTACCTACAGATCTATGATACTGGGCAACAGGAGGCTTGGTTGTGCTGGTTACTCTTGAAGGAGTTCTGCCATCACTTGCAGAACTATGATACTGGGTAGTAGGAGGCTTGGCTGCGCTGGTTACTCTTGAAAGAGTTTTGACATCACTTGGAAAACACTCTTCCTAAGAGTAGGAGGACAGGAAAAAGATGGCTGGATACTTGCATCATTGAGCAGCATAGAGTATGGATGCATGGTGTTGATATGATACTCATATCATTCATTATGACTTCATCACATGATTGGTATGATGGAGGTATGGGGAGGCAGCAAAATACTTTGTTGCTTGGCTTGGGAGAGCAAGGGAAAATTTGCTCTCACACTTTGTATGATGTTGCAGGAGGAGGAGATGGCACTATCTCCTTGGTCTTTGATGATGATTGGGAAGCACTTCCATATTTGGAAGTAGTCCACATTTGCTGCAGCATTATTAGAGGAGTCTTTGGCAAGGAGCATGTCAAAGAACAGAGTTTGGCATTGACAGGAGCTTATTTGCATGAGCTCACAGCACTGTCACTTTGGAGCAGGACCTTATGGATGAAGTGTGCCCAGCAGAGATATGGTGGATCTATAACCCATAGGTCCCATGATCACTTCACATTTGTTGCACTTGATGAACAAAGAGGAGGTAATGATGATAGAGACATCTATGGCATATTCTTCTTGACTTGGGTCTTCAAGCATAAGGAGGATTATCTTTTTACAGCACATGGTTCATTCTTCTTCATAGAGCGCCAAAACAATATGGAGGAATCGTGTATGGACCCATGTACCATCTTACTTCCAACATATGGTGAGGAGTTTGTTTATAGATTCATCGATTTTCACACTCTTACCATTCGTATGCAGTGCATTGCTTCACAAGAGGGCAAGCATGTCACATTGCTCCATGAATTGTATTGGGCCAATCTACATGATGGAGGTCACCGTCTCTTTTGTGGCCTTGGGAAAATGTTTTATCATCACTTGTATGTTCATTTTATACACTCTAACATGTATCATATGGAGACATGCATGATTAACCATCTAAGAAGAAACATTTTGCCTTGTATTTTCATCAAGCAACAGCTTGTAAAACTCTGTTGTACTTGTTTGGGAAGTTGTTGGTACCTTCTTACACCACATGAAACCTTCAGCATTCTCTTCATATTATTTCTGATCATGTCTTCATTTGCTGATATAGATCAGATTTGTATGGGAGGGTTGATTATGAGAGACACACATGAGCTGGATGTGTCCGTGAGTGGGAAAAATTCTCACAATTTTTGCACTACATGTTCTAATGGGAGCATGAGAGGAGATATGGCCACCATATCCAAATGTTTGTTCTCTTTTGAGGTGGGCCATAAGATTGATATTCATCCATTGTATAGCCATGGGAAAGTGCTTGATCATGTATTATTGTTGTTACATTCAGCCATTTACTATCCTTTAGTAGATGTGATGAATCATGGACATTGCTTGCCATGTAATTTTCCGAAGTTGCAGTGGATGAGACTATGTTGTATCCTTGTGAGAAATTGTTTGCATCATGTATCATCATGTAAAACCTTCAGCAAACCTCTCATTGTGATGTTCCATGATGACCATGTCCTATTCTTCATGGATGGATTGTTTTGGGCCAGCTTGTTCTTCATTGTTGGAGGAACCTTCTTTGGAGGATTGTTCTTCACTTTACCATTGGAGGGAAATAATTTTGCAGCCCAGGATCAGTATACACTCTACACTTGTCATAAGTGGAGAGAAGGACAGCATGGGTTAAGCTATGATGCTTGCCAAGATTATATTTTCAGCCCACCTTCATTACCGGAGCTTGAGGTGGAAGGAGATTTTTAGGAGTTGCCTTGTTGGGAGGTGGCTCATTTTGTTTGGATGATTGCATGGGTTCCAGAAGGATTGTTGGTTGGCTGGTACCATGAGAGATCAGTTTGGGATCCCGACATTGAGAGATCCCTTCATATCAGGGTGATGCAGCGGTCAGAAAAGATTCAGTGGCGCATCTGGGACCCGGGCACATTCTGCAGTATCGGTGGAGAGTTGTTCAGGAAGTTGCTTGAGGGCAAGCAACATTTTGCTGGGGGGGATTGTAATATTCCTAATTTGCGACAAAAAATTGGAATATTCTATTTTGTTTAGTTTTTCGTCTATAGTTTGTAAATAATTAAAAAGTGAGTAAAGAGGGTCTCAACGCACTTAAGTAAAATAAGACATCCACCTAGTAGCACAACATTATGACTTAAGTGGGAGTCAAGGGGAGACCTAACACCTCGTGGAGAAGGGGGGGGCCTATGTACACTCTAGAAGCTTCTCCAAGATTCTGCGTAGATAAGGATGAGGATGTGGAGCAGAGAGAGAGGCCACGTTGGGTTTTGGAGGGAAACCAACACTATAAAAGATGGAGGAGCCTCCTCATTTCATTCATGCTTGGATTATTGATTGTTGAGTGAGACATTTGTATTCTTTGGCACGCTGGCTATTTAGCCTATCTGCTGCACTGTTTAGTGCACCAAGTGTCTTCGTGTGGAGATCTCACCCTTAGCCCCGGGGGACTTCGAGTGCCTGTTCCTTCTCTTGTTTTTAAGAGGGAGAGTCTTACTTTCCTTTGGAGGATCAGATTGGAGGACATTGGAGCTGATTTTTTGATCTTGGCATCAGGCCAATATTTTCTTCATGGTATACTGCGCAGTTCTTTCCCCAGATCCGTGTTATTGCTGAAGGAGCAGCGTTCCAGGGTTTTTGGCATCATTTTGGAGTTAGATATTTGATCGAGGGTGATCCTTGGATTAGCCAACCAATCCAAGTATATTTATGATCTGATACATACAATGAAGTTTGCTTCATAAATTCTGAATCATTCTGCAGATCTGCTACAGTTAAACTCAGATCTGCTCCGGCATTTTCATGTATTGCTGAAATCCCCAAGGGGAATGTAATAAAGAGCCCTTTGGGCAATTTGTCTCATTATAGATCTATTTTTTCATGTATTTATCAGTTTCAGATCTGTAATTTAATAAAGATAAGCTTCAGCCTCCTGAGGAAAATTCTGAAGGGTTTCTGGATCAATCTCTTGTCTTGCGGCACCTCAATCTTGAGGGATTTTCTATATAAAACTGTTGTTTAACCGCACTTAATGCCTATTCCATGTTCCTAAACCCATTATCTGATGTTTCATAGTGTTTTACATCTGATCCATTCAGAAAATATGCTGCCCTTACTTCATTAAATTTATGCATACTCAAAGTCATGGGAAATCAGGGTTTTTCTTGACTAGTCGGGAAGGAGGAACTATTTAGCATAGAAAAACGCCTTGGTTTGAGATGAAATTCGACATGGAAGTCTCTATTGACCTAATTTAACATATTTCCGAACCTTGACCCATAATTTTACGTTAAATTTATTACAAACTCATTTTAGGGCCAAAATCCTCACTTTTCCCCACCTTTTTGCCCTTAAAAGCTGAATAAAGGTTGCTGCTGTTATTTATTTTGGTTGCTGAGAATTTTAAAACATATTTTGTGATAGATGAAGCCCACATTCCTAAATAATGCGTTATTCTGGCATGATCTGCTGAAAAATCCATTTTTGGGATATTACAGTCTACTTCATTATTATTGTTTGAGCATTCTAGTTCTATACCACTTGGTGTGTTCATATTTCACTCTTAGATAGAGTCTAGAAAGGGCCAGATAGCCTCTGGATCTCGTTCTTTTTTAGAGACAACATATCCGGTAAATGCCCTCCCAGTCAATCTCTGGTTGGAGTTTGCCGTGTTTTAAAGATATCCCTGAAACGGGATATTACAGAGCTTGACTAGCTCCGACCCAAAAAAATTATCCCCGAGGTCTTCAGAGCTCCTTTTGTACCGGCTAGCCAGAGTAAGGTCTTCATCTAACCAAAGGGGATTGGCATTAGAATGATTGCTTAGAAGAATAGCTTGGTTGCTTGAAGTTCGAGCATTAAAGTCACCCATTAAAAGGATATTACCTTCATTCCTCAGGCTAGAAATATCATTCTCTAAACCATTGTAAGGACTATTTTTATCTAGATTCTTTTTCTTATAGAAGTTAGAATTATTGGGGGGGAATAATAGATTTCTATGTAGGTATTTTTATCATTAATGTCAGTAATCTCAATCCAACTATATTGGTTGTAAGGGTGATTTTTATAAATCCTAGCATGGGGGGAGATGTTCTTCTTAATGTAGCAAGCTATGCCCCCAATGCCTCTAGTGGAGGATCACTTGTTCCAGGTAGACCATAGTGCAAATCCATCTATGTTAGGGACCTTAGATTCTTCGTGCTCGTAAGTTTCAACAAGCAATATAATATCAACATCGTTTGAGATCCAACTTAGCTTGGGGCCTTTGTTCCATGGAAAGCTTTGAAAGTTCCAAGAAAGAATTCGGAGCATGTTGAATTGCTACTTATTACTTTTTCGTTTCTATCTCGAATAACAGCTTTTCTATTTCTGATTATTGCCCATTTTCCTTCCTTCCTAGCTTCTTTTACATTTTGAACCTCCTTTCTTAATTCTGCTTAATCTTCTAGAATGAGATCTTCGTTTATAAATATTCCTGTTCCTTTTAGACTTGAGGTTTTACTAAGTATGTCATACTTGTGGTCAGTAGAGATCACCTTTATTCTGATCAGCCTTCCTTTATTCTTAATCAATCTCCCTAACCTTGTTGCTTCTGTGAGACATGTGGTTTCAATTTGTAATCTATTATGTAATTATGTCTGGGCTATGGCTAAAGTATCCTCGTTTGCCTCCTCTTTCAAACCAAATATTATAAGGTTCAAGGCCCTTTTATTATGCTCATGGTCTAATTCGATCAATTTTTTCATTTCATCTTTAATTGGTTTGATATCTAATTTACCTGCCCCACTATTTAGGATGAGATTGCTGTTAACTTTTTCTTCCAGTTCTTTAATCATGTCCTTCATTTTAAGACTCTCTAAATTATCAGCATCTCCTTGCTGGGATGTTTGGTTCGTATCTTGGTTTTGTTTTTCTATGACCTGCAACCTAGTTTCCATTGCCTCCATTTTATTCTCCAATAGTTCTATTTTATTTTCTATTTGTTTTTGGATCTTGTCTTCAAGAGATGTGAATTTGTTTTCCAGCATGGCTTCTAACTCAGTTTGTAGTTTGACTTCTCTTTATTCTCTACGTTTCTGTAAAGACTCCATATACTCATAAAGGTTAGTGTCCACTGAGACTATATATATATATATATATATATATGATGATGATGATGATGATGGTTAATGTCCACTGAGACCAATCTTTGGTCTATCAGAACTAAAGAAGAGAGTTATTTAATTTGATTTAAGACTTTATTCCTATGCTCAAAAAGCTTGGAGAGAAGCCTCCCGAGCTCACTATAATTTTGACATCTTAAAAGGCTAGGAAGGTCAATATTGCAACAAAGATTATGGAATTGAGCTCTAATGTGGTTGTAAGCAGGGCACTCTAAGAGGAAGTGATTTTCATCTTCATCCTTGGGGGGTGTGTGTGTGTGTGTGTCTATATATATATATATATATATATATATATATATATATATATATATATACACAACAAAAAAAATGAAATATTAAATATATAATATATATATATATATATATATATATATATATATATATATATATATATATATATATATATATATATATATATATATATATATATATATATATATATATTAAATTGTGTAAGAAATTTTTTTGGTGAAAATCACATGTAAGAAAATATTCGCCGACGCGTTTTGAATAGACAAAGAAAGCTCCAACTAGCCGTTGTAACATAATGGCTAGTTTGACTAAAATAATAAATTAAATTAAATTTCATCATATTATATTATGTTTTATTATATTTTAATTTTAATTTTAATTTTAATATAATTTAATATTAAGGTTTTAATTTAAATCTAATTTAATATTAATGTTTTCTAATAAATTTAATATTAAAATAATTTTATATTTTTATTATTTTAATACTTTGAATTATATGTTTAAAAAAATAATAAATAATAAATAATAAATAAAATAAATAAATAAATTATAATAATAAAATAAATTGAATTAAATAAAAATAAATAAATAAATAGATACAATAATAATAATGTATAAATAAATAAATAACTAAATAAAATAATATTAATAATGAATATAAAAATAAATAAATAAATTTTTATTTAATTTACTTAATAGATAAATTAAATCATAATATAATGAGGAAGATACTTATAAAAAATCATAATGATAAAAGTCCCAAAAATCATAAAAATAAAGCAAAAGGAACAGATAAGGAGAAATAAAATGGGAGCGAGAGGGGAGGAAACGACAAGAGGGAGCACATAAGAGGAGGAAAAAAGGCAACTAAGAGTGAAGGGTGAGAATCCAGCATCTATTGACACTCCACCCATCATCCCTGTTAAGGTTGATTGGCCTCTTTTCAATTTTCAAGGCTTCCCTCAACTTGCGGTGGTGGAAATGGTCAATCCTTGCAATAACCTCAGCATTCTCAATACAGATGTGATGATTTGTCTTTTCAGCATGCTCTGCTAAGGTAGAGGACCGAGATCTACTATGTCTAAGGTTAGCGATATGTTCTTGAATTCTTTGATTAATGGATCGACCAATTTCACCAATTTATGGCGTCCCACAAGAACACAGAATCAAGTAAACACCCTTACTATCCTTAGGGAAAATTGGGTCCTTAAACGATCTAAGCGAACTCTGAATGGTGCGAAGGGGCTTGAAGGTTGAGGAAACATTATGTTTCTTCAATATCCTAGCGATTTGATCGATATTACCTTGGATAAATGGAAGGTGAACTCTGGATAACCGATCACAAGGATCTTTCTTAACCTTAAGACCTTTTTCAGCTTTTTCAAAAGCTCTAACACAATGAACCCTGCTATAAACGTTCTTACTGAAAACATTAAAGAGATGAGATTTTTCACCTTCAAATTGGTGCTCATCTGAGATTCTAAAGGCTCTGGTGACTAGGGTGCTGAGAACCCCAAGCTTTTGAGCCAGAAAATGATGAGAATTAGCATGAAAATACTACTCATTATGCGTCTTCTTTCTAAAGACTTGATGAGAGAAGGAACCATCATCATTCCTCGAAAGAAGGACATCGAGGAAGGGCATACTACCATCCACTTCGAATTCCATGGTGAACTTAATGAAGTCAGATTGATCATTAAGATGCTGGTAGAAAAGGTCTAGTTTTTCTTTTCCATGGGGCCAAACCACACAGGTGTCATCAACAAACCTTTTCCAAAGCCTAGGTTGAAAAAGGGATGAGGAAAGGGCCTTAGATTCAAAGTCTTCCATGAAAATATTAGCCACTACATGGGAGAGATGGGAACCCATGGCCTCCCCGCAAGTCTGATCAAAGAAAACACCTTCAAAACTAAAGAAGGTCGAGGTTAGACAGATCTCAACAAGATGAGCAGTATCAAGATCAGTGACCCGAGAAATGGCATCAATGGCTTCCTTAATGGGAATGAAAGTGTATAATGAGACAACATCAAAACTTACAAACCTATCCTTAGGATCCAACTTAATGTCTTTCAATTCATTGACAAAGGAGGAAGAGTCTTTGACAAAGGAGCTAGTGCGACCCATAAGAGGTTTCATCTTACTGGCTAAAAATTTAGCGAGCAGATAAGTTGGACCACCTATGGTGTTGACAATGGGGTGCAGAGGGGCTCCATCCTTATGAATCTTAGGCAGACCATAAATCCTCAGAGTGTGGGGATTACTTTCAATAAGCTTCTTACTAAGGGAGCCAACAGTGCTACTTGATTTTATCCCCAAAGCAACTGCTTTAGAAACTTTTTTAAGGGAATTTTTGTCTAGCTTCTTGTAGCTTCCACTATTAAGAAGGTAATCCAATATCTTATTACGATAATCCTCTTTGTTTAAAATAACCATAGCACTTCCCTTATCTGCCTTAAGAACAACAATGTCCTAGTTATTATTTAAGGATTTTAGAGCCTCAAATTTAGGTTTACTAATGTTGCTCTTAGGGGCTTAGCTTTTCTGAGGATCATGGCACAGTCTTGCTTGATGGTGTCTTTTGTAGCATCAAGAAAATCTCTAATCCCTTGTTCTATATCACAAATGATATCCTGAATAGGGATTTTCTTAGGAGCAAGAGCATAATTAAGGCCCTTCTCCAACAAACTGTAGACATGACGATCAAAAGAAAAACTAGAAAGATTAATAACAGTCCTTTTTAAGGGGGAAGAAAAAGATTTGATACTACTGCTGTTGCTATTATTATTCCCATTATTGATATTATTATTCTTAAAATTATCAACATTGTTATTATTACTACAATTAATTCTATTATAATTGCTATTATAATTAATAGGATCGTTGCTACTAATATCAATGGTATTATTATTATTAAAATTATTCTTATCATATCTATCAATAATATTATTATTATTGTTATCAAAATTAATATCATTATTATTATGAAACAAACTCTCATTATTAAAATTGAAATTATTATTTTTATCAATCGAACAATTCAAAGAAGAATTATCAAGAGGGGAATTCAAAGAAATAAGGCAAGAAGATAAATCCGAAGAAAAATCAGGAGAATTAAAAAAGTCAGAACTCAAACCAGAACAAAAACCTGAGCCAACGAAGCTGATATCATGGACCTTCGATTCCGTAAGAGACGTGATGGGAGAGGAAGGACGAGATCCAGCTCCACCAGTTCCTCGTAAATCAACATCGTCCTTAACGAGAGAGGCCACATGAGCAGAAGAATAAATCTTCGTACCAAGCAAACTAGGGGGGCATCAATAAAGGAGAATGTGGAATCGTGGTTATAAATGACAGAGGAGCCTCACGATTCACTGACGCAGCTGTGGACGGAGTCAACGTTGGAGATCTAGACGCCACTGGAGAAATAGACTCCTCCGCCGCACCCACTGCACCATTTACCATACGGAGCCCAAAGCTAGTAGAAGGACGTAAACCCTGTAGGCAGAGTAGACTCGAGGGAGTAGGCTGGGACTGTGAAGCCGCAACAGCTATCTGCGAAGATAAATAAGAATTCATAATAAGAGACCGCAAATCACCAATTTGAAAAGCATTAACTCTATTGTTGGAGTCGCACTTTTTCTCAGAAACACAGGAAGAATGTTTAGACAATCTGAGGAATTTGGAAAGATGATTCTTATTGCATAATTCCTCCCAACGAAGGGCTTTTAAAGTAGATTGGGCCTCAATAACAACCCAAATATCCGCAGGAATTAAATACGACAACTCCAAATGAGAAGACAACAGCCTCCGAGAAAAGAGATCAACGCATTTCTAACCCACGAAATCTCAGACTTGATAATGCCAAGGCTCGTTGAAAGAAAAACACGTTCATTTATGGAGTTTATGAGGGGATATTTAATCCTAGCAAACGAAGGAAAAAAGGAGGAGTCTCTACATCTCTTTAAAAAGGTTAGATCACATTTCATCTTAGATACCCGCAAACATGCCTTTTCAAACATATGAATTTTAAGTGCCAAGGCCCTACCAAGCAGGGTTTCAATATTAGGAATTTGGCTTCTATGATCCATAAATTGTGTAAGAATTTTTTTCGATGAAAATCACATGTAAGAAAATATTTGTCGACGAGTTTCGAACCAGCCAGTGTGGTTCATCATCAGGACAAGATGAGAAATCTGATCAAGAAACCTAATTAAATAAACAAGGAAAGCTCCAACTAACCGTTGTAACATAACGGCTAGTTTGACTAAAATAATAAATTAAATTAAATTTCATCATATTATATTATGTTTTATTATATTTTAATTTTAATTCTAATTTAAATATAATTTAATATTAAGGTTTTAATTTAAATCTAATTTAATATTAATGTTTTCTAATAAATTTAATATTAAAATAATTTAATATTTTTATTATTTTAATACTTTGAATTATATATATATATATAATTAAATAAATAGATACAATAATAATAATGATATAAATAAATAAATAAATAATAATAATGAATATAAAAATAAATAAATAAATTTTTATTTAATTTACTTAATAGCTAAATTAAATCATAATATAATAAGGAAGATACTTATAAAAAATCATAATGATAAAAGTCCTAAAAATCATAAAAATAAACCAAAAGGAATAGACAAGGAGAAAGAAAATGGGAGCGAGAGGGGAGGAAACGACAAGAGGGAGCACATAAGAGGAGGAAAAAAGGAAACTAAGAGTGAAGGGCGGGAATCCAGCATCTACTAACACTCCACCCATCATCCTTGTTAAGGTTGACTGGCCTCTTTTCAATTTCCAAGGCTTCCCTCAACTTGTGGTGGTGGAAATGGTCAATCCTCACAATAACCGCAGCATTCTCAATACAGATGTGATGATTTGGCTTTTCAGCTTGCTCTGCTAAGGCAGAGGGTCGAGATCTACTATGTCTGAGGTCATCAATATGTTCCTGAATTCTTTGATTAATGGATCGACCAGTTTCACTGATGTATGGCATTCCAAAATAACACGGAATCAAGTAAACACCCTTACTATCCTTAGGGCAAATTGGGTCCTTAACCAATCTAAGAAAACTCCGAATGGTGCGAAGGGGCTTGAAGGTTGAGGAAACATTATGTTTATTCAAGATCCTAGCGATTTTATTGGTAGTACCTTGGATAAACGGAAGGTGAACTCCAGATAACCGATCACAAGGATCTTTCTTAACGTTAGGTCCTTTTTCAACTTTGTGAAAAGCTCTAACAAAATGAACCCTGCTATAACCATTCTTACTGAAAACATTAAAGAGATGAGATTTTTCACCTTCAAAGTGGTGCTCATCTGAGATTCTAAAGGCTCTGGTGACTAGGGTGCTGAGAACCCCAAGCTTCTGAGCCAGGAAATGATGAGAATTAGCATGCAAATACTGCTCAGTATGCGTCTTCATTCTAAAGACTTGATGAGAGAAGGAACCATCATCATTCCTCGAAAAAAGGACATCGAGGAAGGGCAGACTACTATCCACTTCGAATTCCATGGTGAACTTAATGAAGTCAGATTGATCATTAAGATGCTAGAAGAAAAGGTCTAGCTTCTCTTTTCCATGGGGCCAAACCACACAGGTGTCATCCAAAAACCTTTTCCAAAGCCTAGGTTGAAAAAGGGATGAGGAAAGGGCCTTAGATTCGAATTCTTCCATGAAAATATTAGCCACTACAGAGGAGAGGGGTGAACCCATGGCCACCCCACAAGTCTACTCAAAGAAAACACCTTCAAAACTAAAGAAGGTCGAGGTTAGACAAATCTAAAAAAGATGAGCAGTATCAGGATCAGTGACCCAAGAAATGACATCAATAGCTTCCTTAATGGGAATGCAAGTGTATAATGAGACAACATCAAAACTCACAAACCTATCCTCGGGATCCAACTTAATGTCTTTCAATTCATTGACAAAGGAGGAAGAGTCTTTGACAAAGAAGCTGGTGCGACCCATAAGAGGTTTCAACTTACTGGCTAAAAATTTAGCGAGCAGATAAGTTGGACCACCTATGGTGTTGACAATGGGGCGTAGGGGGGCTCTGTCCTTTTGAATGTTAGGAAGACCATAAATCCTCGGAGTGCAGGGATTACTTTCAATAAGCTTCTTACTAAGGTAGCCAACAGTGCTACTTGATTTTATCGCCAAAGCAACCGCTTTAGAAACTTTTTTAAGGGGATTTTTGTCCAGCTTGTTGTAGCTTCCACTATTAAGAAGGTGATCCAACATCTTATTATGATAATCCTCCTTGTCTAAAATAACCGTAGCACCTCCCTTATCTGCCTTAAGAACAACAATGTCCTGATTATTATTAAATTTAAATAAATAAATAAATTTTGAAATAAAAAATAAAATTTAAAAAAAAAATCAAAATAAATAAATAAATAAATAACTTTTTTAAAATAAAAAATTTAAAAATCAATTAAAAATGAAAAATGGAAAAAAATAAATAAATTCAAAATATTAAATTAAAAAAATAATAATAATAGTTTAAAAAACAAAAGATTAATTTAAATAAAATAATATTAAATTTGATGTAATTAAAAAAAAAATTAAAAACAAGATTTAAAAAAAATATATATATATATTAAATTTAAATAAATTTTTTAAAAAATTCAAAAATGTATTAAATTTTATTAAAGTAAATTAAAAAAAGTCATATTAAATTTAATAATTAAAAATAAAAATAGAAAATAAAAATTAAATATTAAATTAAATTAAAAAAAAAACTAATACGAAAATTAGTAAAAAAAATTAAAAAACAAAAAAAATCATTAAAAGTTAATTAAAAAAAACCATTTTTTTATTAAATTTAATTAAAAAAAATAGGAGTGGTGCCGCATAGGTGGCGGTCGATGGGCAGGCACGGGGCTGCTTGCAGCCTCAAGTGGCGACACCTCTCCTGTTTTTTTTAAATTAAATTGAAAAAAATTAATTAAGTTTTTTTGTTTTTTAATTAAATTTTAATGATTTTTTTTGTTTTTAATATTTGTTTTTACTATTTATTAATTTTCGTATTTTATTTTAATTTTTTAATTTGTTTCGTTTATTATTAAATTTAATATTGGTTTGTTTTTATTTTGTTTTGATTATAATTTTTAATTTTTATTTTTATTTTAATAAAATTTAGTTTATATATATATATATATATATATATATATATATATATATATATATATTAATTTAATGTTTTTAGGTTAATTATTGTTTTTTAATTTTAAATTTATCTATTAATTTTTTATTTTTCTTTTTGTTTACATTTTTAAAATTTTAAATTTAAAAAAAACAAAGATTTTTTTTTTTAATTATTTGAAATGTTTTTGTTTTTTGTTTTTTTTTTTCAAATTTTTATTTTAATTTTCTTTTAAAATTTAAAATTTTTTGTTTTTTTAGTTTAAATTATTTTAAAATTTTCTATTTATTTTTTTCTGAATTATATGGTTTTTTTAATAAATTAAAAAAAATGTTTTTGATGATTTCTTTATTTTTTTATTCAATTTTTGTTTTTTTCTTCTGTTTTTTTCTTTTTTTTAATATAATTTTTGAAATTTTTGTTATTTTTACAACTTATTTTTGTTTTTGTTTTTTTTTACATTTTTATTAGTTATATATATATATATATATATATATATGAATTTTTTTTCCCATGTTTTTTTTAATTTTATTTTTATGTTTTATTCAAAATTAGCATGAAAATCACTAACATTTTAAAACAAATGTTCATACTTCATAAATTAAAAAAAATTAAAGTGTCAAAAATATGCTAAAAAAAACTACCTCAAAAAAGTAGGTACTACGTAATTATGATTTACTCGGATTATTTCAGTGGCTGAACCAGAATTGAACGGGTAACTTAACATCTAAAGATGTCTTGAGGATTTGCTCGGATTATTTGCCTTGGATTACTGGAACTGCCTGGACGGATTATTTCTTGTGGATGCGGGTGGATCTTTTGGGTGGATTTTCCCGGATTATTTCCGGTGGATGCAGGTGGATCTGCTCGGATTATTTCTAGTGAATGCAGGGGATCTTAGTGGATGTGCCCGGATTATTTCCCGTGGATCTAGCGGAATTGAATGAGTGACTTAACATCTAAAGGTGTCCTAAAGATCTACCTAGATTATTCCCCCAAATTAATGGAGATGCCCACATTATTTCCCAAAGAAATTGAAAAAATGACTTAAGATCTAAAATACACAGATTAAATGTCCTATTAATCCTAGACCCTCTGGGCACACAACCGAGACTGGTAAATAATGCACAAATCACGTTGTTGAGAGATCAAAATTCACCAAGTACGAGACTGGTAAATAATGCACAAATCACCTTGTTGAGAGATCAGAAATCACCAAGTACGTGTTGAGAGAGAAACCAAACAGGTTATATGATGTGCCCAACTAGTTTACCAACACTTTATGTTGGTAAAATATTTAATATTTACAAAATATAAATTTAATTTTATGATTTTTTTTTTTTTTTAAATTTCATGCATCTACTTTCAATTTTAAAGAAAAGTGTTTATGGATTTTTTTAAAAACTCGTCTATAGCAGACCATTATGAATATTATTTTTCTAATTATAATGTTAATTATATTGATAATATTGGTAATCTATATTTAATTATTATTAGGGATATATGATTTAATAATTTTTTTTAAGAAATCAATATAATATGACCACTTATATATGTATAAATATATAACTAATACTATTAAGCACATAAACACAAATACACAAATAAGGTGTGTACAAAAATATAAATAATGTATCAATAAATGAAAATTGGAATAAAATAAACCATTATATTATGATATAATAGGAATTTAAAAATGATAATAGTAATATAAAGTCATATAATCGATATGTGATTGTAATGTAACCTAATGACATAAAAAATGATTAAATTGGATAATATAATGAGATAAAAAGAATTAAATATAATGAAACATAAGTAAACTTGCTTTATTACAAAGAGAACCTTGTGCAGTTGATGATTGTTGACCGTTAAGAATCTATATTCTATGAAACGAGTCCAGGTGATAATAATAAGTTTTTAAGTAATATTAAATGTTTTTTACTTAAAAAATTAATAAAATAATTTAGGATATTATATATTATTAATTAAAATAGATATAGTATTAATTAAAGTAGATTTAGAATCATTAAATAGTTTTTGATTAATTGGATGGAGAACGTTTTGTATTCGATTATAAAATACTATTACAAAAAACTATGTAATAACTTTGAGTTCAATATTAAATTTAAAAGTAATTGAAGTTAATATGAAATTTAATTTTTCATATTAATAAAAAATAGAATTTATTTTTAATTATTGTAAATGTTTAAAGAGATATTGTTTTATTTTTTTGTATGAGAAATGTTGTAGTGTTAAATGTTAAATTAATAAATAAATTTTTTTTACATGTGATTATTACTAAAAAAATTTTATAAACACAATGAATCATATAAGCTAAAATTCTAATAATAATAATAATAATAATAATAAAACATAATGGAGAATCAATTGAAAAAATAATAAAATAGTAATCCCATTCTCTTCAATTTGTTACATCGTAATGTTTATTTTTATTAATAAAATTATTGACATATATTTTATAAATAAATTAGTAAAATTCATATTATATTAAAAGAAATTTAAATAATGATAATTCATATTTCTAGTTATGAGATATAGACATATAAAAACTTGTTACTTACAATAAATTCTTATTCATACACACATATATATGATGGATTTTATAGTAGTTAAGTTGAATCAAATATCTCTAAATACAAATATTTCTTCAAATACCATTGGTGATGGTGATAAATCTATAATGACTATAATTAAAAAAATATAAATACTCCACAATATTAAACTGCATTTATATGTATAGTAACAAAAGGCTATTTAATAACTAGTTTATTTTTTCATAATTAAATTTTAGAAAACATTTGTAAACGGAGTGGAATTAAATTCTAAATATAAATATGATATTTTCCTTCAAATTTAGAAGATACAAATTAATTTAGAAAAAAATAACTTTATTAATATTAGCTCATGTAAACAACTCCACACACACGGTTCTATCTAAATCTAAATTCAACTTTGTATAACCGATTTGAATACCTCCAATGTGTATGTTTATATTTAGGTAGTTAAGTATTGATTGACCTACTAACTCATTGATTTCCTAACTTAAAGATGGCCATATAGAACAATGGTTAATTTTTTCAATAAAGACACACAAATAATAATTTGAGTATAGATATCTCCAATTTATGTCAATTGTGGATTCTAAAATATCATAAGGACATAAGCTAAGTCAAATTCATGACCTACTGTTGGATTCCAAAATATTCCAAGAATCCACAACCAAATTAAAGATACTCATCCATACATCACTAACTATTTTTCATTGCTCTTGCTCTTAGTTGTTAGAGACTTGAATAATTGTATATAAGTAAGAAATAATGGATAGGATGACTACCCAAATAAAAATACATAATCTCATATTATCACCATGGAGATTAGCTAGAAATTCTGAGTTTGACTAAAAAAATAACTAAACCTATAAAAACATAACAATCATTGGTGAAACAAGTTGCCATAATATATTTTCCAATGTATAGTAATATGGTTACTTATTCGAAAATATCCTAAGGACATAAGCTAGGTCAAATTCTTGACCTCGCTTTGGATTCCAAAATATTTCAAGAATCCACAATCAAATCAAAGATATTCATCTATACATCACTGACTATTTTTTATTGCTCTTGCTCTTAGTTGTTAGAGACTTGAATAATTGTGAATAATTATGTATGGGTAAGAAATGATGAATAAGATGACTACCGAAATAAAATTACATAATCTCATATTATCACTATAGAAATTAACTAGAAATTCCGAGTGATTAAAAAAAATAATTAAATCTAGAAAAATATAAAGATCATTAGTGAAACAAATTACCATAATATATTTTCTAATATATAGTAATATAGTTACTTATATATAGTAACATAGTTACTTTATAGTTATTTTTGAAATATTTCACTTTATTATTTCAAAATTTAAAAAGTGTGAAATGTTTGATTTTACTCTCATTCCTCACAATCAAAAATATTTTAATTCATAGATCTTTATAAGTATTTTACTTTATTGCACATTTTGAAAATATTTCAAAATTATTTCAAAAATTTATATACAAAATGTAAGATGTTTGATTTTGCTCTTATTCCTCACATTCAAAAGTATTTTCAAAATGTGCAAATAAAATAACCTAACATGAAGCTTTCTACCAACTTCATCCTCATTGCTGCTTTTGCTTTAGGATGAAATGTTACGAGGTAGGTGAATTGCTAGTTTAAATGTCAACATGATTTTAACTTTCCAGATTTAAGCCAGTGCAAGGTGACAAAAACTAATACTCCCCATAAATTACATGGCATACAGTGTTGATCTTCCTTGAAATGATACATGGGTACATTGTTGATTTTCCTTGAAATGACCATCGATTGTTACTTTGTGATTCATGGTATGTCTTTTCGGTCGTAACCCATCAACTTTTTTTTTTCCATGATTGTGACACTATTTTCCATCGAGTGCATTCTTTGCCCAAAATTTAACACGTCTCCCTGATATGACATGTCTGTCTGTGGATATCTACTTTTCACCGTGGGGACAAAAATCAGAGGAAACACTCACAGGTGTTTAACAAGATGTCATGATATGCTTTTATTTCCTGGTAATCTAGAAATTCTAGCGTTGTAGAATTTTATTTTTCTCGGGAGTCGGGGGTGAAGGGGATTTTCATTTGTGCATTGATTTCTGATTTTTGTGCGTTGAAGTCGCAGAAATTAGCTTGGTGTCCAGACAATCAGCCACCAAGGCTATGGAGATCTATTCTACATTTTCGAGTGTAGGGACATGAGCTGTAGAGTTTCTCCAAAACAAAACTCCATTTTTCAAAGTAAATTATTAGTATTACTATATATTATAATTTATAACTTTTTTTTATGATATTAGTAATAATAATATTATTATATTTTAAGGAAAAGATGAAAAATTATTAACAGGGCATTAAGGAAAATAATATAGGAAAAAAATGTAAGGAAAATGGCTCATTATATTAGCATTATATTAGCATTAAATTGATAATTAGTAGTATATCATTATTAAGTATGCATTTTAATAATTTTATTAATATTGATAAGTTAGTAATATTAGTGTTCTTATATATTAAGAAATTCATATTTTATGGTATTAATAATTATATTATTATTATATTTATTTAATATTAATATGGTATTAATTGTTATATTATTTTAATATTTTGATATTAAAATAGGGGAAGAGAAAAAAGAGTTATAGGGAAGAGAAAAAGAGGAAAGAGTTATGATAAAATTCAATTAAGATTATTTTTATTTAATATTATTATTGTTCTTAAATAATATTAATGTATTAATTATATAAAAATATATTAAGCGGTTATAATATGATAACATTGGGGAAGAGTTGGGATTAGGATTTGAATAAAAAGATGATAATAATGAAGAAATTGAATAGAATGATTGAAATATATTAAGGAGGGGAAGAAAAGAAAAGAAAATTAAAGAAACTGGACTATAATAGAAGGAAGTAAAACCAACAGTAGTGGAGGATTGCTAAAGAAATATGTTAGATTATTTTTGTGAATAGAGGAGAAATTGTGGATAGGAGTTTTGTATGAGTGACTTAACTTGTATCTATCTTGCTAGCTGTTTTTAGGATGTTTCTGGATGATGCATCATGCAATGAGAATAAAAAGACAAAAAAGATATAACTTTAAAATTATCAAAATTAACTAAATATCTAAATTAAGAATATTTAATAGTAACAAATTTAATTAAGAAATTTGTTATATATATATATATATATATATTAGAAAACCAACATGTTATAGTGTTAAACAATTCTCTAATATTTATGATGCCAAAAAAAATATGCATATGCATGTGTATATTGTTCTATCCAGAATGCTCCACTTACAATATGTTTGACAATGAATGGCTTCCAAACTAGGTCAAGAAATATTACTCTTGACGCCCCATTAAAACTTATGCCCCTTAAAGTCATGAAAAACACAAGCCTCCCTATTAAGGGACATTAATGTGTTTTCTTCTGCAAATTCAAAATGATGGAGGTAATACGACACTCTTTTTTGGTAGAGAGCATTGTTCAATATGCAGAAACCTTTTTGTTGGAATTAATGGAGAAAGCTAGACTTAGATTGTTGTTATGATGAGGATAGTTTTGAGACTCTAATCTTAGACCTCAGATCCTAATATCTAGGGAGTGGTTGAAACCATCTCGTTAGTGTGAAAGCTTATATATTTGAGGCTCATCTGACTCAATAGTCAGGGGCTTGTATGAGTGTTTGTACACTCTCCAGGTATCTCACCTGGAGAGCCATTTAGTTAATAGTTAATAGATTCAGTTTTTAACACTTTTCTATGTAGTTAACAAAATAGTTTGTTAGGTCGAGGTATACTGCTGCTATGTTAAACCTAAATTTAAGCAAAGCTTTAAAATTAGAACTGCTATTGGCACTTCTAATCTTTAATGTGAAACTCAATGCAAGTGTTCAAGTAGGTTTTGTTACATAGTAAACATTAATCATTTTTCTATAAAAAAAAATAGCTATAAAAATAATTCCATTACAAATAATAAGATATTGCAATAGCCTTATTTAATAATTTGGATAATATTTATATAATTTAAGAAATGCATTGAAAAGTTTGTAATATATGAAAAAATGTAAATAGTTCTTTATTTTAAAGGAGTATGCTTAATATATGGCTTTTTTGAATTATGAATATTGAAGCTTAAAAGGGAAATTATGGCACTAACTTGTTAGATTAAGGTGATTTTCACCTAATTTTGTCTTTTGGTTAGCCTTATGAGCAGCCCTTCGGGGAGGGGTGACTATCAAAATATTGTTAACGAAAAAATGAAGAAGCCAAGTGGGGCTACAAGCTCATATGGAGGAAATGTCAACTAAGTAGAAATCAAAATTTTGGTAGCATAATCGCAAGCTCGTTTGAAAGGAAAATGTATTTTGAAAGAAACAATGAATTATTCCTAATAACCGACTTAAGCAATCTAGGAAGTTCATGAAGGATCATGCTTTGATCTACAATTTCATTGGTGTTTGGCACAAATAACATGATTATCAAATGGATTCAACCTAAATGGAAGCCAAAGGGCTCCATGGAATTGAGGTTGAGGGCCAAAGGATTCATCATTGATATCTTTATAGATCTGGAGGATAGAAAGAGGGTCTTTGAAAATGGTCTGTATTTCATGAATAATGTGGGTCATTTCATGAGATTTTGGGAGGAACGTTACAATATAGAGAAATATCAGTACTTGGCGGGTCTAATCAAGGTCTGCTTATTTTCCATGCCAAATGAATTTTACGAACCAAATATTTTAGAAGGAATTGGTAATGCCATTGTAGATTTCGTGAAAATCTAGAAGATTATTAAGAGGTGAAGGTATGCTTCCGATTCCAAATTTTGCGTATAAATAAATATCTTAAAACCGAGGTGCTAAAATTGATAGATATAGAGTACCAAGATAGATATAGACCCAACCATTAGATTACAAACACGTCCCTTTTAAATGTCATCATTTCCATGAGTATGGACACTTAATAAGGGCCTACTCGATCACAATTGGTGAGCTTCAGGAATGCGAATCACATGAAACTTCAAACATCTTTAAAGAGGTCTCTTATAAGAAAGGAAAATAAAATCACCCTTAATAGGAAAAACCCTCGTAGGATCCTAGGGATTCAATGTACAAGGGTGATTTCAATGAAAACCCGTTTATAGTCTTGAATCAAGAGGGAGCATATGGAGACATAAGGGAAGAAGGGAAATATGAACCGAATGGTCATCTTATGGGGGTGGTGTTAGGGTCTTATAATAATAGGGTTCATAAATTTTGAATTGACTTGATTAGTCTTGTAATATGTACATACTTTGCTTCTACAAAAAAATTTCTCATATTAATAAAAAATGAAAGGAGGGTAAAAGTCCTAAAAGAAAAATCAAAGGACTTAAAAGAAAATATCAAAAAGAATAGAACAAATGGACCCCAAACACAAAAAGAGATAAGAATAAGACATGAAAGTGATGCAAGTCAAAATGCCACTATTAGTTACTTTTCAATGCAAATAAATTCTTATGTGTAGCTTGTTCAAAATTCCATAATCCATGATGAGTTAAAGAGCTTAATCTTAACTTTTTCATGTTGATAGATAGAGAATAAAGATCTTGCCAAACAGATTAATCTTGGCAGATTAGTAGATAGTTAGAGAATAAATGAGGAGCTCAAGAGTTTAATCTAAGCCCTTGAATGAAATAAGGTTAGAATTAGATAGTTTCATGTTTTAAAAAGAAAAATGGATTAGGGTTTGCAAGCTCAAATGCACCCATGCAAATAAAGGAAAAAATGGTAGAATAAATTATGGGTAGGAACAAAGCAGTTTGACAAGGCATGGAGAAACATCATCTGACATATTACTAATTTCCCTCCCCACAATGTGTTCCAATAGTAAAATCCTTCAGTTATAAAGACTCAGAGCATTTCTCTGATTTCTGGTGGGACCGGACCCACGTCTAAATGACCGTTTGGCATCAAAGTATTGGATTCTACCTTATCAAAACCTTTCCCTTGACATCATTCATTTTTCCCTACTAAAACCCCTTTTCCTAAGTCAAAATGCATATTCACCTTTGGAAAAGTACAAAATCCCCAAAAAAAACACTCATACTAAGTTTTAAAGTGTAAAATGTATTGAAAATCAAATTAACTCAGACAAATATATAAAACACACATAATAAACCAGACACCAAATAATGGCGAAAAAGGCTTCAACCTCACGGCTTCCTCACATATTTTCTCATTATTAAAATAATGCAGTGTTACAATTAAATAGATGATGAGACAATGTCTTAAGATAGTGCATGCTATCTTAGACACCTTGGTTGAGATAATTTCTCAACCAAACACACACCAATATAGGAGCTACCTAAACTAAATCTTATCTTAGAGGAACAACCCAAACTAAAGAGGCTAACATTCCTAACTTTTAATATTTAATTTATTTATTTTACTTTTGGATTTATTATTGTTTTATGAGAGAGGCTAACATTCCCCCCTTCAATGATAAATCCAAAATAAGAACGAGGAACCATCTTCCAAGTTCTCATGTTGATCCTCAAAAACATTGCCTGAAAAACTACCAAAGCTGGATGCTGAAAAACTATAATCTGAAGAGACCATGAGTCAGCTACATGTTTGATTCATCTTTGAATTTCTCTTGAAAACTCTATCACGTGCCAAGTTGCAAAAGGATCCATCTATCCTTTGCTTGAAATCAGCATCCTTTGTCCACTGGGAAAATTTGTTGAACGCCCACTCGATGATGATTTCAAAAACAACTCACTGTTGATTTTTTTGTGTTGAAAACTGCTCACTGTTGCTTTGTTGTTGAATGCCCACTGGAGAATTTGTTGATGCCCACTAGCTGTTTGAATATGCCCACTAGCTACAGACGCTTCCCACTGGCTGTTTTTGTTGGTTTTGTCGAGACTTTCAGTCTAACAACCACTGTTAATTTCATTGACATTTTCCCCCCCTTTGTCAGCTGAAAGGAGAGACACTTCTCTGGAAAGTATTCTTGAACTCCCTCCCTTCACGTGTAGGAATGTTGCATTGGTGTACTCCCCCGTTCAACTGCATGAGAGTACCATCTTCTTTTCACTGTCGGCTGCACTATGTGTGATTGTATTCGGTTGTAGAACTCAGACAATATTTTGACTGTGGATGACCATTCCCAAGGATTGATCCATTCATAATGTATCTTCAATCTGGCTGATTGTTGGTGGTTGTGACGTTTCTCTGAGTAATGATTGGGCTTGCCACAATGGAAAAAAGGATGGAGATCAAAACACTGATCTTCCATATGACCAGTTCTTTGACAATGAGAACATGTCGTTTTGATTGCAACTTCGGGTTGCGTGCATTTCTGTTTGTCTGCAACTTTCTCAGAACTGGCTGAGGTGATTTGTGCAAGAAATCCTGCACTGACGAACTTAATTGGCTTGGAATAATCTGGGATATGCAAGTTGGTGTCATCATTGACATATCCTAAGCCTCGTCGATTCTTGTTATTTTGAATTTATTCCCGTGGCTTGATGATTGGCTTGGAACAAAGTTGAATTGGAACAACTTCGACACTAGAAGTTGTTTGGATGAATGAATTATCATCTGGATGGTTCAAAGACTTGAAAGTATCACTCTTTTCTTGCAACTCATTTCTTTGTAGTTGCAACTCTAGTTGAAGAAACTCAATAGTTTCATTTTTTTGTTGTAGATGTCGTGAAAGATCAGCAAGAGTTTCTTTGTTGATTTGCACCATGTCTTCATCACTGGAGATGATCAAATTTTGAATAATTTTTAACAACTGGATTTGTTGCGCCATCTGAACTCGCTCTCTTGAATTCAGGCTTGCTTTTCATAGATGTCATTCTTTGAACAGTCTCACTTGACTTTGTTACTTGAATGATAGGCTCAGTCGCTTGATTTTTTGCTTATTACACTTGCTTGGAACACTTGCTAGAGTTGTAAAATTTCCTTGCTTGAACTCTTGTATTCACGCTCACTTGATGATGATCTCTTTGCTTGAATGCTCACTTGACTTAATACTCACGCTCGCTTGATGTAGATTTCAACTTCCTTGATTGGTGTTAGAGTTGAACTGGCTTGGTTGCTGCAATGAACTTCACGCTGGCTCGCTTGATGGTTTTAACTTTGTATTGAATTGGTGGAAATTGCTTGAATGAATACGCATGCTTTATTGTAGGAGATGTGAGATTGTTGCTTGTTTTCTTTAGAGTTAAAACTCATGCACTCACTTTATTTTTCTTAAAGAAAGGGTGTCGAACACTGTCTAAAATGCACCCAAGAAAGCTTACAATGATTTTAATGACTTACATAAAAAAATGAATTCACTTTTCTTAATTTGACTTAGTTGAAGAGAATTGACGCTCTTGACTTCTTATCAATTTTAAAACTTGGGTGTCGGTTTCAACGGAGAATGCACCCTTACAAGTCAATGCAATTTCAATTTTATTACAAGTTCTTAAATTTTTTTGCAAGAATGTTGATGTAGACGGTGCTATGAAATGTTGGAGTTTGCAGATTCATGAACTTGATTGTATTGAGTGAATTTTCTTGTTGAAGTAGAATGCTGATGTTGAGCATTTGTCGTAGTGGCACAATTGCATGTGTTAAGTTTAAATATTCTACCTTGCAGCTACTTCGTTACATATGTTGTGCGTGTTTGTATTGAACTTTATGTTTGTGTTAAATGAGATCATTTATGTGTCAAAACTAGACACAAATCAAAAGCAACAACATGAAGCATGCACCATCATCAACACATTCTTCGTGTACCAAAGATCCCCTTATTCAATTTCGGGCGGATATAGGACACAATCACAACAAAAAATATATGCTTTATTTAAATTTGGAGTACATAATCTTGCATCTTCATAACATCTTCATGGAATCAAGTTCCAAAACTTATTGGAAAAAATCTCTTAAAAAAAAACTGACTCAACCTCCTACAACAATGAGCTTTCCTTTGAAAAACTGATCACTCCAAATTTACAAAAAAATCAATCCTTATCACTCCACAAAATTACTTCAACATTCAACTTATCATTCCAAGAATTACAAAAATTTTAATGCAAAACATACCTTAGCACGCATTTCCTTTTTTTTTTTGGCTTAGAATTTTTAGACACTTACATTTATATCCATTTCATAAAGTCATCTCCAATCTCAAAACATAGTTCCGTGAAAATCATGAAAAACATATAATATGAGCACTCTCTTTTCAATTTTCTTATGTAACTTAAAAAAAAGTGAAATAATGTTTTGAAATCAGCATCAAGTGAGCACTGGTTTTCTGGACTTGGTATTTGGCAAGCATTGGTTCTCTATTCTCTGGAACCTCTTTGAGCATCCTCTCTGCTCCCCCTAGGCCTCAACTCTTTGCACTGTTTAAGAACACAACTGTTCTTTCTATCCAGAGTTAAAATAAAACACATCAACACACCTTCAAGATCTTTGTGTGAACTTTTTCGATCTCTCATCTGCACTATATATCTACGTGCTATCATATTTCAGACTCAAAGTCCGATCTCCTCTTAATTTCATCATCAAACATGCATTCTCTGCAATTCTCATTTAATTACAAAAATCTAAATCTTCAAAAAGAGCTATTGCCAACTACAAGCCTTGATTCAAATTGACACAACCAAAACTGCTAAGAATCCACACTATGCATAATAAACCCTCTACAATAACTCCTGCTTTGGAAAATTCTTTTCACATTTAATGTAAGATTACCCACTTCTATGAATACCCAGACTTATCTTCTTTCATAAATAAATTGATTAACTTGTACATCTATCATTTCAATTTCAATACAAACATTCTCTTATCCATGTTATTCCATTAATACATTTGTTAGATCCGCATGGACTAATTGCAACTATGCATGACCACAAGCATTGCATTTAAACCATTACTGAGAAAATGAAATATTTCATATTACACCACATAAGTTGAATGTTGACTCGCACTATTTATAAACAATGAATAGCGTAAATCATCAAACAATGAATAACGAAAATCATTCAACTTTCACTTACACTCTTTGCAACCATGCTTTTATCTATATAACACAAACCATCAATCCATACCTCCTTTGAGAATAGTCACTAACCCACCTATGCAAGCATTCTACCTTGTTGTGTTACCACTACACTTGTGTGATACCGTTCAGGCACGAAACCGCTTTCATATGGTGACTTAACCACTTCCAAATGCAGCCCAGTGGGATGGCTTCCATGCTGTTATATTTGGCACGGTGTGACAATCTGGCTTCACGATAGTTTTAAGTTTATGCAAGCTGCATTCAACAACTACAGACCATGGTTATATATCCAACTATGTCAACACGTTACTTTGCAAACATGGATTCGATTGTAGAACCAAACACTCAACGCAACCCTTAAGATTGAATTCACTTCCCATAATCCAGCATGATTATAGATCCACAACGTAGCCGATAATATATATAATCAATACAATTTGCAATGCGGTTGGAATGATATATAATTACAACAATAATGTATGTGTAGATATAAGTGGGAAACTGACACACATAAATGACTGTATATACCATTTTTTTAATGTATTAATTACCCGACATTCTTCGCAGAGCTATTTTGCATTACAACCATCCGCTTACACTGCAAATCAATACTGCTCTTTCAAAATACCCAAAAAGCCAAACTTGAACAACATGAAATCTATTCTCTGCAAATACTATTGGTGGGAACCGATGGTTCACTTTGCATGAGACCCAATTATGAATCCGTTAAACAATACAATCCGCTCTTGGTTGAGACATTTGGTCTCTCCATCATGGCAACCATCAACATACGTATCACATTAATGTAGGAAAATAAAACAAAAGAAATCGTTGTGTGTATAATTTCGACCTTTAACAGTCGGCTTCAACATTGTAGTGGCAACAACACAGTCCGTTCAATGCCATATGTACATCAGGCCCTTTAAAAATTGTATTCAATGCCATATGTGCTTCAACACTCTTCAACAATTGCGTTCAATCTTCAATCAAATGCCATGCACTCAATTTCAAACATTTTCCTCTGCGTTCCATTTAACAATAGCTTCAACACTGCTTCAGGACCAATCGTGCTTCCGCTCTCTGCATAAAATGTGTTCATCGGTCATGGTTGGTGACTTAATTGCCATACTCTTCAACGATCGATGATTGATCTCAACGTAGACTTCAATTTCCTTCAACGAGCTCCCAAGCTCTGTTCGCTATTCCGCATGCGATATCACTGGTCCAAAGCGGCTTCTATCAATACGTTCAACGCCATTATTAAATTGTCCTCCTTTTCCATTCATTCCTGCGTCCACAAATTCATACATATTCTATGCAAAATTTGCAGATTCAGAACAGGCATCTAACATGCTTTGATACCACATATTGAAAATCAAATTAACTCAGACAATTATATAAAACACACATAATAAAATAGACACCAAATGATGGTGAAAAAGGCTTCAGCCTCACGGCTTCCTCACATATTTTCTCATTATTAAAATAATGCAGTGTTACAATTAAATAGATGAGGAGACAGTGTCTTAAGATAGTGCGTGCTATCTTAGACACCTTGGTTGAGATAATTTCTCAACCAAACACACCAATATAGGAGCTACCTAAACTAACTCCTATCTTAGAGGAACAACCCAAACTAAAGAGTTAGGCATAAGTTCCTAAATTTTAATATTTAATTTATTTATTTTATTTTTGGATTTATTATTGTTTTATGAGAGAGGCTAACAAAATGTTGATATTGGATCCCCACTATGAAAATCCCACATAAAAACATGTTTTTACACTACTCTAAGTGTATTTTAGTTTCCCCATTCATTTCATTATTTAACATGCTAATATAGTGTATTAACTCCTTTATAAACCTTCCATCCCCTATTATATTAATTCATTGAATATTAAATAAACCAACCCATATTTTACATTTTAAAACTATGGTATATTTCCCCCACGTGATATTTCCCTCGCTCCCCATAGGTTTAAACTATCATTTTTTATATTAAATCGCCTAATGTTTACATTACACCTACATGCATTAAATTTTCTATGTAAAACATTAAAACCTGCCTATCTGCGTATCCCTTTTAACATTAAAATTTTATGTTAAAATTTTTTTTTAACATATAAATTCAAACCCGCCACATAAAAAAACTCCCGGGACCCACGCCTAATACCCAGCAACTAAGTCGCCTAATCCCGACCATTCGCATCCACCCACTAAATCCAATGGCCCAAATCTCCCATCGCAAATTCAATAGCACAGTCATTAAACAAAATAAGATTTGCAATAAAATTTGTTTCAACCCATCCTCTCTCCTCCACACATCAGTTTTATATTGGATCGCATCCGTTCAAGAAATAATGTTTACCACCTTTTGATAGTGCGATAACTGCTCAGCGGTAAATCATCCCCGTGCCTAAACCATTTCTGATTTGAAGTGAATGGTAATAAATGAAAACACTATTCAAATAAAAATCTTTATAAAAACACCAAAATGTATGCGTTTCAAGCCCTATGTTTCTCGTTTCTCTCATAAAACCATTCCCGATTGAGAAAAATAGGTTGCCACCCTGTTTGAATGCAAAAAACAACTGAATTCAACCAAATTCAATGCTGCAATCACTCAAAGCTCCAATCTATATTTAAAAGACCTCAACAAGCTTTTGAAAGCTTCCAACTCCCAACAAACCCTTTTTCTACGTCAAAATTCCTAAATTCATAGGTATTTCTCAAGAAAAATACCTATTTGTCCATTTGAAAAGAAATATGCTCTTGAATTCGAACCTTTTAATATCTGTTTGCCTAAAAAATAACCCTATTTCCTCAAAAAATTTATCTTTACTATAAACCTGAGTATTCCCATAGTTTCTGAATATTGTAATTTGTTTTTTAAAGAAAATATAAGAGTTTATGTATCTGCAAACATAAAAGAACCCTCTGGAACATCCAAATTCTTTCTACAATAATCAGAAGTCCTTTGTGTATAAAGTTGGATGTTTTAGGACTGTTTAAATCAACAGGAAAATACAGTAAACCCTTGTTAGCTTTTCCTGATTCTGTAAAGGTTAAAAAATTGGTTTTAAAAAGAAGAATTGACAGTTTGAGTCAGAGAAACCCAAGTTTTACCTGTTGCAGTTCAAGAGAAACCTCTGTTATACTAAAAATACCTTTTGTAAATAATTTAATCTTACAGAAGTGTGTTAAAAACCTAAAAAAAGAGTTTTTAAGATCAAGAAAGGTTAAATTGTTAAAAACAAACCTATCAATGGCATCTAAAAGCACAATTGTCATCAATCCACTACAACCTCCTATTGTATATGTTGAACATACCCCATTGGCTGATGTAGACTACAAAATCACTGATCCAGTAATTGAATATAACCTTCTTGAGCTCCACTGCTGGAGTGAAGAGAAATATTTGGACCAAGTAGATGAAGTGCTTATTTGGGAGTCTAATTTACCCAAGTGTGTTGTTCCCCACACACATCAATGCCCTGAGGCCATCAGATTGTGCCAAACTCATTATTCCCCAGATCAAAGAGCAATTGTCAATGCTAAGAAAGAAGTATTATTTACCATCACTACTGAATCCATAAACCAAATGTCAGTTGCAGCTAGAACCTAATGCAATTCCTTTGTCTATTGAGGCCCTTAAAAAGTTTTATTTGGAGTTAGATTTTCCCAAAATATTTCAAATATTTCAAACATTCATGCATTCCTATGTAGAAATCCCCAAGCTTAACCCTCCATATTCATCTTCCAAATTCCTAGAAGGAACAAGACACATTATCTCAATGTTGTCTTTTATCCTTGGTTACTTCACTGATGAACATACAAATGTATCTATACTTGGTTTTTTGTCCATCTTTGTGCCGAGACATCTCCCTTCAGTCATCTATAATTTTGCTGAGTATATTGTTGATAACATTCATGAACAACTTATTAAAATTCCCACTGAAGGTGTTTTTATATATACCTCATTTCTCTTCCATATGTTCCTCTACTTTTAGTCTGATAAGTTTCCTATAGCTCTTCAAAAAATGGATGTAGAGGGAAATGCACAGTCTATCATTTTCTGGACTTCCTTAATCAGAAGGGAGTCAACTGAGTTCACATATGTAGACTTCACAGGCTGTTTCATCCATCCATTGGTAGATTTTCTTAAAAACAGTGTGCAACCTAGGATCAATGATGAAATTAATAAGGTTTTACAGTTATCGAAACAGAGCAAGACAGGTGATTGGTATTTATACCAAAATCACACTCAAGTTAGATTTTATGGGTCAAATCTCATTCCCTATAAGTTGCCAAAGTATTTACCAATGATATTGTTTGCCTTAGAATATATTAGACAGATTCTGAACTCAGATTCTGTAAATTTTTTTGCTGCTGAAAAGAAAACCCAGTTTAAATTGAAAAACCAAGTGGGTCCCTTCATATGCAATAGTAGAGAAGCGGGTGCAGAGGAAACAAAACAATTGTTAGAGTATAATTTTAGTGAATGTTTCCTTTGGTACTATGATCCATATGTTATAATCAACAAGATGAGGGTGAAATGTAAATTAAACCCATATGTTCATAACAAGAAGCCTAACATTGAAAACTTTTCAAACCAAACAGAATGGTTGGAAAATACATTAATAGAATCTATTAAGAAAAGTGATACTAGTCACACTTTGCAGACTCTAGCTCAGGAGGACAGAAGCACAAAAATGAATAGGGAAGAAGGCTCATATACTGCTGAAACTACCAAAGAAACCAGGTTCGAACTTAGGTACAATAAGAAACTAAAGATCAATCCTGTAGATAAAGAAAAAAGAGAGAGTGGAAATTTTAGATGCAGAGATTCTAGAGAAAGGCACTGTGACTCCCACAGTGATTGAAAATGAGCAGCAACCTGCTACTTCCAACACAAAAATGCTTCAAAAAAAGGAAAGTGTGGGAGTATCATCATCAAAACAGGCAGAGGATAAAGATATGGATATAAAGGAGAAGTATAAAGATATTAAAGCCAAAAATGAGGAAATCAAGAATGAAATTTATTCTCAATACTTGAAGTAGACTCCAGGAATAAAAAATAGGCTGCTTTCAGCCTTTGATTACAAAAATAAGAAATTTCTGATGTCATTACTTCAACCTACAATGAAAACACCTAAAACAAGACATTCATCCCTTGGACCAGATTGAATTCCACAAACAAAGTTCAGAATGCTATATTCTACAATGACTACAAAAGAAATGAGTGCTCAAAAGCTCCATAATGCTTTGACAAATGTGAGATATCAACTCAAGGTTGAAAAAGATTCATCATATGCTAAAGATACAAGAATAAAATATTTATAGGAGTTAGTGATTGAAGTGGGTTATGACCCTTCCAATCTGAAAGTTGCAGAAGAACTAGTAAAGAAGAAAAATGGTGATATTGCAACACTCGGAAAACAACTAAAATTACCTCCTACAGAGAATCCACAGGCCAAGGAAATTGT
This sequence comes from Pinus albicaulis, assembly GCA_034641835.2. NCBI lineage: Eukaryota > Viridiplantae > Streptophyta > Pinopsida > Pinales > Pinaceae > Pinus > Pinus albicaulis. Next base: position 291,076,672 of record CM076576.1, read on the forward strand.
ATAGGAAACAAATCAAAAGGATGAGATGATGAATCTCATATTACATATGACAGCAAAAATTAAGGAGATGGAAATTGAGATGGACAAGTTAGTCCAAGAAAAGGAAGCTGTTAAGACACAAAATGTCCCTCCTACTGTAATTCCTGTGGTGAAAACAGTAGTGCCATCCACTTTGGCAGAAGAATTAGCTCCAAAGGTTTCATTAGCAACAGAAGCTCCAGTCACTTCATTGACCACTTCTGCCACTTAATCTTCCACTACAGTAGTCCAGAAAACGGATGAAACTAGCAAAATGGTAAAGGCAATGGAGGAAATGTCTTACAAAACAGTGAGATAAACAGGTTGAAAGAGAAAATCAAGAATGTTGAAGATGCCAAGAAGCTAGCATAGATAAATGCTAAAACTGAAGAACAAAAGACTAAAAGGTTAAGTGAACAACTCAAAAAGGTAGAAACAGAGTTGACCTTGAAAGAGCCTATGGCGTATATTAAAAATCAACTATGGTCCAATATCATTGTATCAGTCAATGATACTTGGTCATCTATTTAGGTGATTTATGAACAGAAGGATTTGCTAAAAGCAGCTAGAGAAGAAATATGGAAGACCAAAGAGGAATTGGGCTCCAAGCCTGAAGAAGCATTAGAAATTATGAAATTCCTCAATACTAAAAATAAGTAGGAATTGTATGAAATAGGAATAATAGACAGGACATAAACCATTCTTGAGGTGAGAAAAGTAATTTCTAAGAAAAATTTGATGAAATTGTTGGAAGAAAAGTGCCAAAATATGGATATGGCCATCACAAGATTCATGGTGAAATTTGATACTTTTATGAAAAAAGGACTTCCAAATATTCTAGTAATCAATGATAAATTGATGAAACAAGATTATTATAATAAAAAGATAAGGGAATTTTCCAAAGACCAGGGGAACAAATCAGATTGGCAAGGGATTCCAACAGGTAAAGTTTTGCACAAAAGCATTGAAAATCTGTTTTATTTACAACATGAAATAAAGCACCTTTTTGTGGTCAAGCCAACCTTTGCAAAATACACAAAAGCCGATGAGAACTTCAGGAAACTCATGAAGATAAAATTACCGGAGGATGAATTCTGGGAGAAGCTAACAGACTTGCTGTAAAAATAAGTTTGCAGTAAGAAAAAATGACAAAATAGAGTTGTTGTTTTTTACACAGTAAAACAGTTTTCAGCAGTCAAAATTAGTAGTAAAAGTGTATCAGGTTAAAGACTATCAGTTGAAAAAGAGTATCAGATGAAAGAGGAAGACTAAAACAGATTAAATATTAGATTGCCAGTGTGAGGGACACCTCAACTGTCCAGCTGCAACCCAAAGCCAAACAACATACTATTTAATTTCAATAAATAGGGAAACTAGCAATTTGTTAGGCAGTTGTCACTATCTTTTTGCAAAAAGATATTTTATTTTCCAAGAAAAATTCCCAAGATTGTTCTAGGATATTTTGTACTACTTTTTTTATAAATACTTCATCATTTGAAGTATTGAGTGTGGATAAATTGCTGAAGATTTCTATAGGTGTAATATTATGAACCTAAGGGTTTTTGTATCAAGTTCAAGCCGGAATACTGGATCTCAAGAAATAAAGCATCATATTACTGGATTCATGTGTTGCGCCACTGAAGTGAAGTATTTTGTAAATTTTATTTGTCAATTTTCTTATGTTTTTCATCCATTCATGAATGTGTTCTAAATTTTAATGTGAAATTAGGAATTGTTATATCAGAATTTGTTAAAAGCATTCTGTTATTGACTGATTTTCATTTAAATGTTTTCTGCTGATATCCAGACTAGGGACCCTTAATTTCTCCCAAATTTTTATTGCACTCTCCCTTTTCACTCTTTATCTGAATCAAAGAACTCTTAATTGCTCTTTATCCTGATTAAAACCATTTCACCATCAACCTTTGAAGATCTAAAGTGACTCTACTATCTTGCCCAATGAAAATTTGACTTTAGACCTTGATCCTGATCTATCCTCTTGTCACATTGATTCCATTTTCCCAATGGATTACAAATCCACAGCTATCCATCTCATTAAGTGATTTTCCCACCAAACCAGATCAAAACCCCAAAACCAATTTGCACGATATAACTAGCCTAAAATTAGATATAAAAACAATGTTAAATCTTATAGAGAGAGCCCTCTCTGAGCCTTAGGAAGGCTATATCCTAAAGCTTAAAAGTAGGTTTGTGGTTACCTTTGATATTCTTTAAACTATAAATTAAAATCTCACAAATTTGGGAATTATCAGAGTGATAACATACTGGTGAACATATTGGGGACTAACAAATCCTCAGTTCTAAAATATATCTTGAAGGAAATCTTTTCATTATCTTTTCACCTTAAGACTGTTCTAATAGTTTGTGAGTATATTTTCATAAAAAATTGTAATTCTAGCTTCCAAAAGAGTCTACTATACCAGATCAAATCCAGATCCAAAACCTACTGTCATATTAGATAATCCTGACAAAATTGGAAAGAAAAATAAAAGAGTAGAAGATTTAGGTAATAAAGTTTCATTAGTCAAAGCTAATTCCCTTCCAAAAAAGCTATCAAGTATACAAGACATAGGATTTGATTTAAATTTTGAGGAATATTTATTCAAAACCAAGTCAGAAAGTGATTTACATAGTACTTATATAGATTCTGATATTATTTCATTTATTGAAACAAAAAAGGAAACCGTTTTAGTAGATTCTGAAGAAAATATTTTTGAAGTTTATGATAAGCTTGATGTAATAACTGCTACCTTGATTAAAGAAATAGATGAAGCTTATTTACAACATTTAGTTTAATTAAGTGCTTTATCAGCCTATACACCTAAGATTTCTACCACTCACTTAGATACCAGCCTTATATAATTTGTAGGTTCATCCCTATTCACTACCACTTCATCCATTATTTCTACCACACTTCATTCCACAAATTCATTTTTTCCAAAGCAACCATTTCAACCTAGAAAATTATTCCCATCCTCCACCACCTCAAGTACATCCACTAGTTTTTCTTCTGCATTTTCCAATACATCATTCTCATTCCCAAGCACCTCTTCATATATCCAAACTTCATCTTCTAGCATCTCAACCACATTTTCCAGTAAATATTCTTATATTCGAATCTCATCTGCAAATTCTTTTACTACATCAACAAGTACTTCTAGTTCTTCTCCAAGTACATCCAACTTACCCCCTAGCCAAACTAGAATACAAGCCATGGCTGCTAGATATGCTCCCTTGGTCCTTCCAGCACAATTACATGACATGCCCCAATATTATCAAAGAAAAATACCTCAATTTGTTGCAAACACTAATTATACTACCCAACAACATGTTACTAAGATGACAGACTATTTTGAGTTGCATGAAATTGATGAGGTTGATGTCCAAGTAAGATTTTTTTCTCAAACATTAACTGGTGAAGTAAAAAAGTGGTTTAAACGTTTAAATGCTGGTAGTATTGATGATTTAGTAGTTTTTCATAGATTATTTATTAATAGATGGGAAAAGAAGAAAAATCCACTACAAATCTTATCTAAATTTGAAAATATAAAAATAGCACCAAATGAAACCGTCCAAGATTATTGTACTAGATATAAAAATATTTATAATGCAATTTCTGCTAATCTTAAACCCCCTCCAGACTTCGTCCTTATCAAATTCCCTGATGGATTTGATACAGATATAGCCTATCAACTAAGAGAGAGAAATCCAGATACTTTAGAGAAGATGCAAGGTAATGTTGTTAGTGTAGAGGCAAATCTATTAGTAGAGAAAGCTAGATTAAGGAATGAAAGAAGAGTAATAATAAAAGAAGGGACATCTACTTCAGATTTAAAAATAGATAAATTAGCAAAAACATTAGAAAGAATGATGGATAGGTTAGATAATATGGAAAGGAAGCCACAATGGGATAACCAACAGCAAGGACCTCAAATTAGAAATCCAAATTTAAGGAAGAACACCAACGCTGGAAAATCTAGAGAATCAACACCTGACCAAATAATAAGAGCACCTTTACAAGAGAACTATGCTAAAAGTTGTCATCAAAATGAATATGATGAAGACACCATAAATCTAATGGGTATTAATGAATATGTCACTGTTTTTCTTACACAAGAAGATCACGAGTTATATGAGTTACAACAACTGCAATTAGATTCTGGTGAGTCTTTTGATTACAAACAAGGTTATGAGTTTGCTATCAATGAAGTACATAAGAAATATAACCTTAGAAGCAAGAAGAATATAGAGCCTTCTACTAATAAATCTATCCAAAAACAAACAAAGAAAACAGTAGAGGCTCCTACCATTAAAGTTCTGCAAATTCTCCCTAGGGAAAACAAGCAAAACTCTAGTTCAACTCAAAACGATTCAAATCCTAAAATTGCACCTAGCCCTAAAATTGTTTACATAACAGATGATGTTGTCCAGAAAACAACAGATTCACAAAAATCTGCTGCTGCCAAGGCAACTAATTCTACTAAAACAACAATTTTAGACTCCAAAACACCTACTGTTGATTCAAAATCAGCTGATCCAAAAGCTGCCACTACTAAAGCAACTGCTGAAAATACAAAATCTACAAAAACATATACTGCTTCTCAAATTGTTCCTGAAAACAAAACTAAAAATAGTGACACAGTAGAAACAAAATAGAGAATGAGAAAACAATTGTAGAAAAAGAAGACAAACCTAAACCACAGTTACTAAAGAAGAGATAATTCGGCTAGGAAATTCACAAGCTCCATTTAATATCCAAGATGAAATTGCCAAATTAAAGATACCAATTCCTTTGACAGAGTTGGTAAAACATAATTTATACAAAACACTTATCAGTGAAACTTTGAATATGAATGATGGAGAAGATTCAGTAAATCTAAGTGATGATCAACCAGAATTAATTTTTGGTCCTGATGTTAATGTGAAACACCAAGATGGAGCAGTTCCACCGTTTTACATTAGCTTAACTGTTCATGACCATATTTTACGTAATTCAATGCTAGATTCAAGGGCTTCACACAATTTGATGCCAAAATCAATAATGGAAACCCTGAATTTAGATATCACTAGGCCTTACAAAGATCTCATTTCATTTTATTCTAGCAAAGTAAAATGTCTATGTTTGATAAAAGATTTTTCTGTTACTTTAGTTCAATATGCTGGTAAAAGCATAGTCATGGAAATTGTAGTAGCTGACATCCCTCCCAAGTATGGAATTCTTTTATCTCGCTCATGGTGAGCTAAATTGTAGGGATATCTACAAATTGATATGTCATATGCAACAATATCAGTTTTTGGCCAACCAAAGAAACTTTACAGAGAAACATTGATGAAATATATGGTAGGTAGTGTAGAAATACTGAGAAATTATCTTATTTACTCTACACCTACTGACATGGATTCATTCATTTTATGCAACTCTGAAACTGGAATTGAAAGCAATACTGAAATAAAAGAGAAAAAAAAAGCACCGGACAATGAAAAAATCTTTCATGAATCATTATGGCACTTAGATTTTGATGGATCAGTCAATAAATTAGGAGTAGGAGTAGGAGTTTGGATACGTAATATGGAAAAAAATCATGCAGAAGGTCATTCTTTTAGGCTAAATTTTAAATGCGCAAACAACATGGCTGAATATGAAGCTCTTATTTTAGGACTGCAGATTATTAGGAATTTAGGAGGTAAAAGAGTGTCAATTATGAGAGACTCGGAGTTAATTGTGAAATAGATAACTGGAGAATATTTTGTTTATAATCCAAGATTAAGCTAATATAGAGATACTGTTTTAGATTTAATTAAGGAACTGTTAGAATGTGACTTTTCTGCAATCCCAAGAAAACAGAATATACAGGTCCACTGCTTAGCAACTTTTGCTAGTACCTATAATCTGCCATTTCAACCAAATCAAAACCCCAAAACCAATTTTCCCTATATAACTAGCCTAAAATCATATATAAAAACAAAGTTAAATCTTATAGAGAGAACCTTCTCTAAGCCTTAGGAAGCCTAGATCCTAAAGCTTAAAAGTAGGTTTGTGGTTACCTCTGATATTCTTTAAACTATAAATTAAAATCTCACAACTTTGAGAATTATTAGAGTGATAACAAAGAGCAAGGGGATGGAAAAAGGGATAACCCTTCAAAGGATAAGCCCACGACAAATCCAATGGACAACTTATATCTTTAATAATTGCTGATCAATATAATCTCGATATTGGATTTGGAAGACAAACAAGAAAATTTATATTCGAATAAGAAAACAATGCTCGAGTTTTTGTGGACTTGGGCGAGAAAAGAGGAAAAGGAAATATTGATTGACAAACTGGAGCATGTCTTGCATATATAAGACCATTAGAGAATGAATAAGTACCAATTGGAAGGTGGTGTGGTATATTCATATTTTGGGAAAAAAGGGTCATCTCAATTTCATAAATCTAAAGAGTCAACCACAAACAATTGAAACATAAATGGTGAAAGTTAACGTGGGAAATTCTTATAAAAGCATGGAAATTCCTATTAAAATCAGGCTAGGTTAATAATATCACGATGTCTTTTCTCCAAACAAATGCATCAACACCATTAAAATAATGTCTTCTAACATTCAAGGCCTAGATAGTAGTGTTAAGTACAGATATTTGAAATCTAGAATAGAGAAGGAGAGGCCAGAGATAGTAATACTCCATGAAATAGAAGTCTTTAGCCCCAAGTTTGAATAAATTATGAGTAGATGATAGAAAGTAGGTGAATATATGATTATCGATTTAAGAGACAACATAAGAGGTATGTTAGTTATTTGGGATCCTATATGGGTTTTCTTTCAGGATTAGAAACCACTCCAAAATATTATCGAGGTGCTTCAGGTGCCTAGGTTTGTAAAAAATGTATGGCTATCAATATTTTATGGTCCTTAAATTCGAGGGAAGAAAGAGGGCTTTCTTAATGAGATGAAAATCTTACATCAATACCTTTAAGGGGCATTATGGATCCCAGTTGGAGACTTTAACATGATCTAGTGCCTAGAAGGGAAAAGAGGAGGGATTCAAAGGCTTTAAGTGATGGCGATATTATTTCAGGAGTAGATACAAGAGTTAAAGATAGTCTATGAGAACACAATTAATGGAATTCAGACTTATAATAACCTTCATTAGGGTCATCATCTAGTATCTTACCGACTCAATTCCTTTTTCCTCTTTTAAGAGCTATTAATCAGAGACTTTTTTGTGGAGGCAATAATTCTTCCCATTATAATATCTGATCACTGGCCTATTAGGCTAGATATAGATTTTAAAATGGACCCTCCTTATATTTGAGGGATTTTGGCTCCAAAGTCTAGAATTTATGCCGAAACGAAAGGAATGGTGTAAAGAGATATTGGTCCAAAGGAATACGAAGATGTAGACACTTGAACTCAAAGTGAATGAGATCAAACTAGGAAATAAATGGTGGAACCGATTGGAATTTGAAAAAATTTTCTAGGAAAAACATCATCTTGATGAGAAAATAGAGGAACTATGAACCAATATTATTAGGGAAGGAAAACTAAAACAAATAACAAAGGAGGAAGTAAGGTGCTTCATGATCTTGAATTACAAAGGAAATAGGAGTAGATATTTCGGTGAAAGAAGTCAAGAGTATAATGGTTTAGGGAGGGTGAAAAGGACACTATTTTCTTCTACAAATCCTAGGTGATGCATCAACAAAATAAATAGATCATTTCTTTAGCTTCAAGGAAAGGATCCAAGATAGTTGAGCATGGGGCCATAGAGGAGGATCCAAACTCCTATTATCAAGATTTATTACTGAATGATGGAGTAGATAGGGATGAAGCCATATAAGGGATTACAAATCACATCGCTCAATTATTCAATCAGGAGTAAAATGTTTCCTTTATGAGAGAGATGTCCTTATATGACGTGGAAGAAGTGGTCAAAGAAATTCCTAGGAATAAATCTCCAAGCCCGAACGAGTTTACTATAGAATTATTTAAAATCAATTGGTCATTCATTGGCCATGAGGTCCACACCTTGGTGGAATAATTGACAACATTACAATAGGTATTTACTGGTTTGAATGCTACTTTTCTTACTCTAATTCCTAAGACAAGAAACTCTAGTAATGCTAGCGATTTTAGACCTATTGCCTTATGCAATGTAAAATATAAGATTATCTCTTTAGTCATTTTCAAAATTCTAAAACCACTAATGAAGCACCTCATAGCCTTAGGGAAAACTATTTTTTTTTAGGGTAGACAAATCCTGGATGGAATAATTACAACCTAGGAACTGACGCATTCACTCAAAACGAGTAGGAAATCTAAAATGGCCATCAATTTGGATCTATCTAAAGCATGTGATCGATTAAATTGGGAATATTTTCTTGGCATTCTGGCAACTTTTTGGTTTTCCTCTAACTGGATTAGTTGGATATAATCCTTAATCTCCAACCCCTTCTTTTATATTCTCCTGAAAGGTGCACCCTCTTGCACCTTCAGAGTGTCTAGGGGCTTATGCAAAGGGGACCCTATGTCCCCTTTTATCCTCGTTTTGGTAGTTGAGGGACTTGGGAGGTATATCAAGGAAACAATGGATCAGGGGATTCTTAGAGGTTTGACGGTTATGGGGTCATGAATTTCCTATCAGCCATCAACAATTTTTAGACGATAGCATGCTATTTAGAGAACAAATGATTCAAGCAATTCGGGCACTAAAAATTATTCTTATATATTTCCAAGAAGCCTCAGGTACTATGGTGAATGTGGAAAAATCGAGCATGTTTTTCTTCAATACTTACATGTTGGTGAAAAGGAACTTAGCAAGAACCATTGGTTTTCAAATAAGTTCCTTGCTAGTAAAATACTTAGGCATTCCTCTTGTGGAAAATGCTCTACGGGTCTCGTGCTAGTATGATATTAAGGAAGATAGCTTCAAGAGAATGGAAAATTGTACTTAAAAGGAACTTATCCTTCACAATGGTATTCTTCTGCTAAAGGTTGTGCTACAAGCCATTTTGATTTATTTGTTATCAGTGCTTCTAGCACCAAAGGAAAGTGATAGGGATATCACTTCCTATTTCCACAAGTTCTTGTGGCAAGGTGCTCAACAAACCATGAAATGGTCCCTTGTATCATGGGAGAAAGTATGTATGCCTAAGTGGTGGGGGTGGGGGGTGGGATGGTCTTGGCATGAGAGATATAGAAACTCTAAACAAAACCATGGGAGCTAAGTTATGGTGGCGCTAGCTCCAAGGAGGCCAAGAGTCGTGGAAGAAAATATGGGATAGTAAATACAACACTTTAAATAACCAATCTAAGAAGGTGCGACACACAAAGTGCCCATAAGGGTCATCCATATGGAATTTGGCCTTGGAACACAAGGCTTTAATCTAGGACCACCTGTTATGGGAAATTTGAGATGGTTGCACACGAATTTAATTCATGTTACGTCCTTATAATACTACTGTATCCATATTATTGTTATTTTTAGTGTAGCCCCGTATTATTATTGTTGTGCCCATGTATCCCCCATATTGTTATTGTTGTGCCCAATAAAAGCCCACTATTATTGTTTGTATTCCCTTACATTATTATTGTTATGTAGGGTCTTATTATATTTTGATCCCTTACGCTCCTATATATACCAAGGAGGTTGTATCATTTGAATCATCCAAGAATTTTTCATTTATGTAATGTAAAATAGGTTTACACATCGAAGAGGATAATTTTTAAGTCGTTGATCTATGTTTTTATGTTTTTTGAGCTAGTTGAATAACATTTGGTATCAGAGATTTGGATTTTATCATTTCTGTCCTTCAAATAGGACATCTTGGAATTGTTTCTATAAAAAATATTTATATCAACCTTTAAAAGATGAAATTTTAACCACGTGGAGATGAAATATTGGTGAACTTTGTGTAAAAATTTCAGATATTGGTTCACTATAGTTTCTGAAATATGGTCTGAAGAATTTAGGGTTTTTGCAGACTACAGAATTCACTCTAAAAAAAGTGACCTAGGGAAAATCGTCATAACCTCCTCTCCAAGCATTATATTTTAATTTCCTAGAAAGTGGATGAAATTTTATTGACTGTAGTTTTTTGTGTATCATTTTCAGGTTTGAAGGTCGAAACAATGGCATGATGCATTCCTTACAAGTTCGTTGTACTAAAATAGCCTATAATAAGGTCATTGTGGGAGATTGGGCATAACTTTTTCTTAAAGAACCCAATATCAATGTGAATTATGGGGTTAGAAAAATAAATAAAAGGTGTGTATTTTTTAAAAATTGCATAACTTTTGTTAGAAAAATCAGTTTGAAGTGATTCCAAGGGAATATTGAAGCAGGGATATCAATATAGTGTTATAAAATGCCTCCAAAACAAAAGAATTCTACACTCATTAGGCCATCTTAAAGCTTACTATGACACATGAATAAGAAGAATTGCAACATGATTTATCCAAATTATGGGACCAAGCGCAACAAATTTCACTCTCACAAAGAGAAACCAAATGTGAACTAAAAGGGGGCATGGATGGCTTCAAATCATAAATAAAAGGTAACATGCATGGTTTAAAAGTAAAAATAAAAGTCGACATGATTTTTTTAAAAGAATTCATGGAAGTTTTAAACGAAGGTATCACAAAGTTGTTGCGCGAAAGGATTCCCAATGGTGACAGGGTATTCCATGAAAATCATAACGAGGATAAAATGAATATGAATTATGATTTTAGATATTTTAATGTTTGGTTTAAGACCCATCACATTCAAAATATCGATATGAGGAAGTTTGATGGCAAGGATTTGGTAACATGGATACTACATATGGAGAAATATTTTGATCTCCATGATGTGAAACACACAGAAAAGGTACGCATTTCATCTTTGTATTTAGAATCCAATCAGTTTATAGGGTATCAATGGATTTTTTTCGTGTAAACCACTTGTCACTTTGTCAATTTTTATAGAGGAAATGATAGCACATTATGAGGATACAAAGAGAAACACCTTCTTTAGCCAATTGATAAATCTCAAACAAAAGGGTTCAATGGCAGAGCACATCGAGGACTTCCAAAAATTGAATATCAGGGTAATTGATATTCTAGAGGAGAATAGGATTGATGTTTTCACAAGGACGTTAAAGGATAACATCCAACATGAGGTTTTCGTTTGGGAACCCAATACATTAGAGAAGGCATTCAAGGTAGCAAGAAAAGTTGAAAGCAAAATTATGGAAACAAGGAAGTGTATCACTCACAACTATAAAGAAGGAAGTGTTTCTACTCCTAGCCTTCCACAACTTACAATGATTACAACACAACAATTGTGGGGGAAGAGAGAAATAGGAAATTTTACAGTTGTGATATCAAATATACTAAAGTTCATAAATGTTCTGACAAGAAATTATTTTACGTAGATTGTGAAGAAGAGGAAGAAAAAGAACAAGAAATATCAAAATAAGAGGATATACACTAGGAACCAACCCCAGGGAAAGAAGTAATGAATCCAACCATATGTTGTAATGCATTGGAAGGAATTACCACTCCTCAAACTCTGAATATAGAAGGATATATCAAGAAGAAAAAGGTAATAGTGTTTATTGATTCAGGTGGTACCCATAATTTGATTCATTGTAAGATAGCAAAGGAATTTAATTGTTTCCTATATCGAACACTAGAGTGTTAAGTGATGGTTGCAAATGGAGGAACTATAAATTTCTCTGGAAAGTATCATAATATTAAGCTAACCATGGGTGAATATGTCTTTAAATTATCATAAATTCCGTTGAATACAACCTAAATACACACCTCAAATCATTGACAACTGATTCTGAATATATTACAGATCACTAAGCCAATTACATATCACCACATTGTAGCATCAACACTAATAAAAATTCCATTTCATAATCAATTCAACCCAATTAGTACTGTCAAACATAGATTATTATGATAGAGACATCATCAATATACAACATCAACCAGAACAAAACTGATCAAATATCATCAACAAACCATACTGCAAAAACTAGAATATGTATCTGACTTCCACAAAACACATCAATGTATGTATGCGCTTACCATTCTCAACACTCGCATATAGATTATGAACATACTGAAATATTTTTGCAAAATATATACGTGACTACCCAGTAGCAAATCTGTGTATATACGTGAATAACCTGAGGCAAACTTGCATACAAATCTCAACTTAATGAATCATACTTTTGCTGCACAACACAACATTTGTCAAACCCAAATTCTCCGCATACACATATTTACAATCACACATCATTATACCATCATTATAGACCTATGAAAAAATAAAGGTATTAAGCAATATGTATTCATTTCATATTTATCAGATCTAATCTATCTCCATGTTCCCTGGTGCACACTTGTTTTAGATCAAATCATTGATAAACAACTCAGTACTTGCACACATAACACTTTGATATCCATCTTCTTATATATATTTAGCTTAATCTAATATCTTAGGCCAATCCCTTAGTAAGGTCATTAGTATTCTTTGACAAAATAAAATAACCATTGTCGCACTCATTACTATGGGTCAATAGCATGGTGAAGACCTTTGGTATTCAAGTTACCATGGTACAAATTATGTACATAACTTTTCTTCTATCGCATTTGACGAGGATTTCTCTCTTACCATGCATGATGTTATGGGTTATACATTTTACATTTTAGGTAATAAATTTAATAATATTAACTGTCACCCTTCTCCCCAAAAAGAATAACATTCGAGAAAAATATAAATGAAACAACCATCCAAACAAATTGAACATTCATTTAAAAGAATAGTCGTTGAAATTTCAAGCCTCGCTATAGAGAGAAATTGAAATTCCAAGGGTGGACAAACTCTATACATCATATATTCGTTAGAGGACGAACTCTATGTAGTGAGAGTCATATGTGAGTCACAGGACGAACTATATACCTCATAAATTTGTACCACATTACTCTGTAATAAATGATAATTGTTAGATGTAAACACTTGCACTGTCCTTTTACAAAGTGAGGCTTGTTATTTATAGCCTTTTTTGAGATACAATACCATAGGTGGATACCATGGGCCAATACCATGGGTAGATACCACTTACAATACCATGGGTAAATCCCATGTGTGGATGAATACCATGGGTGGATACATACCATGGGTCACTTATAATACCATGGGCGAATAAATATCATTGGTGGATGAATACCATGGGTCGATGCCATTTACAATACCATGGGTAAATTCCATGGGTGGATGGATAACATGGGTAGATGAATACGATGGGTTGATGCCATTTTCCATTTGGATCAATCCGCGACACGGATGATCTATATGTTTGTGGAGGGATTGGAAGAGCCACTTCGAGGTCTAGTCAGATCCACTAGACCAGCTACACTCCAGGATGCTATCAGGAGGACCAGGGAATTGCAGGATGCATTGCCTAGGACGCGGACACCTTACCCCCAGAGAAAGGGTTTCCAACCCAAGGGGAAGGATTTGGGGGTTCCTCCTCCAAAGGGGAATCCAGGACGGGCACAGGGAGATGATGAGGCCAGGAGGGAGTTGAGGAAGAAGCGGTTGTGCTTCACTTTTCAGGAGATGTGGGCATCAGGGCATAGGTGTGCTGCTGGCAAAGCACACTTCATTAAGATCTTCTCAGATGATAGTGGGGAAGAGGATGAGGAGGATGATGAGGAGGCAGGAAATAGTCAGATGGCCCAGGATCAGTTGCCACCTCCACCTCCAGGGACAGGAGGTGCAGCTTTTGCACCCACAAGAGGGGCCCTTCCAGCTATGTGAGGAGTTCCTAAGTATTTGATGCTGTGCATACGAGGGATAGTACGTGGCCAGTGAGTATCAGTCTTGGTTGACAGTGGGGCAACCCACAATTTCATTGATGCACAGATGGTCGAACGGAGGGGTATACCGACCGAGAGTTTCACTAGAAAATTTGGCGAAATTTCTGACGGCCAATTTGTCGCTATTCCAACACATAGTCGTCACAATATTGACAGTTCGAGGACAGGAAAAACGTGGTTTTCCATCCCGTCGCAATTCTGGCGCACTTAAAAAGTGTTGCAGTACTGACACTTTTTCCGTCGCTTCTAAACAGGCATTGCTCTTCTAACGTTTCCCAAACCGTCGCGCTTCCGACGTTTGTAAACTGTCACATTTCCGACAAAATATGGTCCAACGTTTTGAACGTCGCTCTTCTGACGTTTGTAAACTGTCGCAATTCCGGCGAAATGTGGTCCGACGTTTTGAGCGTCTGTGAAACATTTGTAAACTATGCTGATTGACCTTGATAGTCAAACACGTTTGGAGCGTCATGCCATGATTTGTAAAGCTATGTAATTAAATAAAGTGAGTGGACGTTTTTTAGATATCGCTCTTATGACGTTTTAAACGTCACTCGTAGACATTTTTACATCTTTGTCGTGATTCGGCATTTTTAAAGAACACGTAATTCCGTGCTTACAATTCGATATCTTTGACGACGGGTTCAATTTAAAAAAAAAAAAATGAAACTTTAAAATAGGACAGTAAATCTCCAATATTTGTTATGAATTGTGGGCCTTCCAATGCCTGTAAAATATTAATATAATAATAAACCACACTCAGCCCTTCGACTATAATGATCATTTTTCACAAGAGAAAAAACGTTGTTTTGAATATATTATATGAAGTAAAACAGTCCATGAAGTCATTACATTTTCACATCTGAAGATTGGAACCCAAATATCCATCCGGAAAAGTGGAAGTCCCACCCCAGACAGTGATAGAAAAATACCCCATGTCACATACAGGGACTTGATAGAAAACCCAGTAACGGTCCACATGGAGATTATCGACAAATCTGAGAAAGCATCCAAATATGCCCGAGGCATCTATAAGAAAGTGAAATAGCAATATGTAGAATAGTAAAACAATAGATAGAGTACCAACGTCCATTGTTCCAAATACAAATTAAAATACCCAAAATCCTTGAACAGAGAAAAACGCTAATCATGTGAGGAGTGTGATATGTCCAAAATATAAAAAGACCATCAGACCATATCAATAAACCAGCAACATAGACCAGCATCGCTAGTTTTGAAGGCAGAATGATAAACATTAATCATTTTTTTTCAGAAGAGAAAAAACGTTATTTTGAATATATTATATGAAGTAAAACAGTCCATGAAGTCATTACATTTTCACATCTGAAGATTGGAACCCAAATATCCATCCAGAAAAGTGGAAGTCATACCCCAAACAATGATAGAAAAATACCCCATGTCACATACAGGGACATGATATAAAATCCAGTAACGGTCCACATGGAGATTATCGACAATCTGAGAAAGCATTCAAATATGCCCGAGGCATCTATAAGAAAGTGAAATAGCAGTATGTAGAATAGTAAAACAACAGATAGAGTACCGACGTCCATTGTTCCAAATACAAATTAAAGTACCCAAAATCCTTGAAAAGAGAAAAACGCTAATCATGTGAGGAGTGTGATATGTCCAAAATATAAAAAGACCATCAGACCATATCAATAAACCAGCAACATAGACCAGCATCGCTAGTTTTGAAGGCAGAGTGATAACCTGTCAACACATAAAATAGTATCATAAAGCGGATACAGGAAATGTGAAGAGACATGTACTGTTGATATACGCCTCACACAAAAAGCATCCATGATAGAGAAAAAATATGTATAAACCCAGGGTCGATTGTATGTTTTGGATCGCTTGTTCCCAGAAATAAAAACCATCTGCAGAAACCCAGGCTCGTTTGTAAGATCGGGCTCGCTTGATTCCAAAATTGGTAACCATTTGTTGCCTTCGAGATGTAAGGTTTAGGCTCGCTTGTTTCCATTAGTAGCTCGCTACAACATCCACCCTGTTCATAGCAAAAAGGTTCCTGTAGATATACAAAGAAAGAATATAATATGTATAGACCATATAAACATGGCTCTGTATTTCAAAAAACAGGTTTAAAATAGAAACAGGGGAACATTTTTTTTTTCCAATTGTTATGAACATAATTCGACCGTGAAATATTAATATAATAAACCACCCCGTAGCGCTTCGACTATAAAAAATCATATAAACATGGATCTATATTTCAAAAAACAGGTTTAAAATAGAAACAGGGCAACACGTTTTTTTCTAAGTAAAGTTAATCTATTAACAGTGGGAATAAAATTCCACCGAAGTCAAAAACATTGCCCAGACTCATGGCAAATTTGTCATCAAAAAGTCAAAAAATTAAGAAGACTGCCCTCATACGGGGAAACCAGTCTTGAACATTTATAGAATTCAAAAATATTACAGAGGTACAACACAGTAATATAATCTAAAAGTAGCCCAATTAAGTGGGTCGCGAAGCAGGAAAAACAAATTAACCAAACTACTCCTCCGGCTCCTTGACGATTCGGCACCATCCTTTGGAAGGTCCAGGATCGCTAGGTGCTACCTCCGCAGTCATACCACTGCTCCCCTCCTGAAGGCCCGAATGCTGGCCGGATTTTTCTGAGCTCAGACCCGCCAGACGGGTGCATTGTTCTTCCATTTGGGCCTCCTCACGAAAAGCCACAATAATTGATGTTGTGATTCGTGGGCGATTCAGAGAGAAATCAAAGGAAAAAAGTGCAGTGTGTGTCGTGGGAGAAGGTGAAGCAGTGGGGAAATGAGGAGCAGGGAAGCCCATACGGTGGCCAGATCCTAGAACCCGACCCCACCCACTTCTAGTATCTAGATAGCGACCTGTGTGATAATCACTGGACTGGGAAGACGACTCGGTTGAGGGGCTGGAGGGAGCGCGCAAGGGTTTACCTCTAGTGCTCCCCCTGCGGCAATGCATCCTTTGACGCAGGTGAGGCATGGGTGCAGTCTCAGCAATGGGCACAAGAGGAGACGAAGAAGCAGAATTCCAAGAAATAGAGGAAGACAGACAAGGACCAGACCCAGAGAAATGCAGATATGCAGCAAGGTCTAAGCAATAGTTCAGCTGGCCACTTCTCCTTCTCGTCACAGTGAGCAGGCAGTGTAACCTAGCAACCGGCTCGTCTGAAAAACCATAGCGAAATGCCATTTTATCGACCCGACTGCAATGCAATCGAAGGACGCCCGTCATAATTAATCTCTGATCATTAATGAGAGCCGAAGGCCGGATCATATTGGAGCATGTGGAATTGCTAATAGGAGTGGAGGCCTGATATTGAACAGTGTTAAAACTTAATGCGAATTGATGTGAAAACCTTGGAACTTAATTGAACAACGTTAAATCTTAATGCGATTGATATGAAATCACCACATCCATGTCCCATCACCTTAAACTTCATCGAATGCACCCACATCTGGGAACAGGGCAACATTTGATTGAGGACACATGGAATAAATTGATTGGAGTGGATCTTTGTTTGGGCCGCTCGTGTAGTGGAAATCCAGACCCGAAAAATATTAGGGTGAATTTGATAAGAAATTCGCGTCACAACTCTCCCTCCATACGCCAGCCCAACTTCGGACCCGAAAAATATTAGGGTGGAATTCAATTGGTTTTCGCGTCACAAAATTGGCTGACGTCAGCAGGATATTTTGGAACACAAATTTGGTTTGAATTATGGTTTATCGCCGTTTCAAGTCCGGCGGGCTCGACTTAAGAACAATTTTGTTTGATCCCATCTTATAAAATTTGTGTTGGTTTTCTTTGATAATACACATATTTATAATAAATCATGGGAATACCACACTAAACATGTGGAAAAGTTATATAAATTATTGAGAACAATAATTTTTATGTAAAAATATCCAAATGTGCTTTTGGGAAATAATAATTCGAGTATTTGGTTCATATTGTTTTAAAGGAAGGAGTGAAGTTGGAGCCTCAAAAGATGCAAGCTATTACAAAATGAACTATTCCTAAGAAAATCAAGGTTCTTAGAAGATTTTTTAGACTTACATGATATTATTGATAATTTGTTAAGAATTATGCATGCATTTCAAGTCCACTCACATATCTCTTGAAGAAAATATAATTTATATGGAATGATGAGGCTACTTTGGCATTCTCTCTTTTAATGGACGCCATGTCTTCTACACCAACATCGGTTGCACCTACTTTTGGTAAAACATTCATAGTAGAGTGTGAGGCACTAGGACAAGGAATTTACGTAACATTAACACAATAAGGAATATCATTGGCTTTTAAAAGCAAGGAATTCAAAGAAAATATTTGGTGAAATCTACGTATGAAAAATAAATGGAAGCAATATTACATGCAATAAAAAATGGGGATAGTATATCATTGGGAGGTACTTTAAAGTCAAGATATACCATGATAGCATAAAGTATTTTTTGAAGGTATGATTTTCATTAGAAGATTAACAAAAATGAGGAGAAAAAATGCAAAGTTTTAATTTTGAGATAATCTGCAAAAAGGGTAAGGAAAATTTAGTACATGATGCTCTTTCTAAAATAGAAGAGGCCTCAAATTTATATCCAATTACATTTTCTATTCCTAGGTGGCTAGAAGAATCTTGCCATCATGGAAAAATAACAATAGTACTAAACAAAAACTAAAATTTATAAAGGATGGGATGAACTCTATGGAGCATTGGGAGTGAAAGAGAGATATACTTTGGTGCAAATGTAGAATATTTTTATGCACGCAAGCATATTTGACTAAACAAATATTAAGGGAGTCCCATGTCTCTCTGATGGTAGGACGCAGGGTTCCTTAAAACATCTCAAAGGATCAAAAAATATATTTTTGGAAGGAATGAAGAAATATATTCAAAATTTTGTAAGAGAAGGTCAGGTTTGCATAATAAATAAAAGAGAGATATTAAAATCTCTAGGGTTACTTCAACCATTCCACATACATATTCAAAGACTAGAAGATATATCAATAGACTTTATTACAGGGTTACTGAAATATAAAGGTAAGTATTACATTTTTGTGGTCATTTATATAGACAAATTTTGTAGATTTGTTTTGTAGAGCTCAAAGTACATAAACAACAAGCCAAGTGGCAGAAGTGTCTGTGAAAGAAATTCATAGTCTTCATGGTTTTCCTAAAGTAATAGTAACAAGAAACTTTTGGAAATAATTATTTAATATGAGTGGAGAAACACTAGCTACCATGAGTTCTACATATCAAACACAATCAAATGGTCAAACAAAAATAGTTAACAAATGTTTTTAAGGTTATCTACAATGTTACTCTTTAGAAAAGAAATTTTAATGGATGAAGTGGGTTCGTCAAGGAAGAATGGTAATATGATACTACCTATCACACATCTACTAAAATTTCTCCATTTAAGGCCCTTTATGGATATCCAACTCCTAGTATCTCATACTTTTTGCAAGATAAGTCCAAAGTATAGGAAACAGAGTCACATATGGAAAATACTAAAGAAACTTCGAAAATTATTATGGAAAACTTTCAAATAACATGAAACATGATAAAAAAACAAGGGGAAAAACATTGAAGTGAAAGATAATTTGAGGAGGGTAATTGGGTATTTTTTAGATTATAGCATTATAAGCAATATTCATTCTAGAAAAAGAAGAATAAAGAATTAGCTCAAAAATGTTATGGCCCTAAATAATTATTCATAGGATTGCACAAGTGGTATAGAAGTTATATTTTCCTTCTTCTTGCATTCATAAGGTTTTTCATGTATCTTGCCTAAAAAATATTTTGGGAAAAAATATGCCAATGTAAATAGAACTTCCAAAATTAGATGAAGAATGAAAGTTGATTCTTGAACCACAAAAAGTTATAGATAAACATTCTATATCTCTTTTACATATAACCATTATTAAGTACCTAATCAAGTGGAAGAATATTCCTCTAGAAGAAGGTACATGGTAAAATGATCAATTCGTGATGAAATACCCACGGCTAAAGGGTTCGTTTGAAGTTTTGACAAAGGTTTTGTTATATGTTTTATATAACGCGCGGTGGAATAGTTTATTGTTTGTTAAGGTCCCACACAGTGATCAAATTTGAAGGGCAGGTCCGAATTTCAATTAGAAGGGAATATATATGTGTCGCCCTTCCATAATGAAAAGCTTTAAAAAAAAAAATTTCAATTGACCACAATAAATTATTTTTACATTTCATTTTCAGAAAGACAAAACCATCAATCTTTATATTAATAAAATACTGTTACATATACAACAATGAAGAAGGCTCCATCTTTCATTGCTTAAATATCTCATTGGAAATGTCAACATAAGTCTTGAAGACACTATTATAAGAATTTTGATACATACCACCGGGATATAGGAGATTCTTATGTGTCAGATTGTGTAATGCAATTTTGACTTTGTCTCACAAGGAGCAGCAGCATGGAGGTCTGGATTTTTCTTATAGAACTTTTATTATTATTATTTGAAACATTTTTTATAGATATGAAGACAAAAATGAAATTATGAGCATGGTGGACAATTAGTCAAGCTCATGATGCCAAACCATGATGATGTAAGTTTGGAATTTAACATTTTTACATGTTAAAGACAAATAGTCAAAATCACTGACAACTTAGTATGCCATAATTAATAATCATTCCCTATTCACTTTTGTTAATAGGTTTATGTCACACGATGATATCTCTTCTCTGGCATTTACTTGTATTGAAGATCACTATTCTAGGAATAAGGAGTTATTTTCTCCAAAAATAACCCTAGCCAAACATTGACAATGCATCAAGGATATATTTCTATGCTTCATAAGTACATATTTTCTACTTCTAAATCATGTCTTGGAAGTGGTTGTTTTGCTGGAAATTATTCACCAGTTGGTTTCATACCAAAGTCTTTTTCACATTTTCAGCATCCAATACATGAAAAAGATAATGGTTTAAAACAACATAAATATTTGAAATTTCGCAAGAATTGTCTGGCACACTTTGAATATGAATTTTGAAGTCAAGTGCATGATGCTGTATAGGATCAAGTGTCATTTTGAATACCAAATGTTTCACAAGAAACTTCTCAACATGCTACCTTGCAGTAAGGATTAAATGACAATATTTCATCAACTATTTCCATAATAAAAGTGCACCTCGACCATAAGACTAAACAACTACAAATGTTGTAGATCTAACAAGACCACACAATCAAATGTATTCCACAAGGCCAATACTATATGAAAAATGAAAAGGAGTTTGCAACCAAAAATACCTTAGGCAACTAATTCAATTAAATACACCAAACCATCAGCAAAAAGGAAAACCAGCCTACTCAAAAGGCACGCGTTTACCTCCTTTGACAAAATTTTGAGTTCCGAAACAAGGGCCTTTATTGTCTTGTCAATGCCCCTAGTAATTTGAACAGGGTTTGCACCTGCTGCAACAACATAAACAAAAAGGTTTCATTTCAAATTAGTTTCCACAAATTTAAGATACAACCATTGTCAGTTTTGTATTTCCTAACAAGCTCATAAATTTTGACAAAAGAACCAAAATTTTTTAATACCTGATTGCAATTTTTTCACTCAAAAACTATCTTAGACTCAATAAGCCCAACCCAAAACTAAAAAACCAAACACCATAAGACCCTACAAAAATGAATAGATGATCCAAATCCAGTACTATCGACAAAAATTTACCTTTACACCCTCACTTATTAAACCCTGTGCTGTTGAATTTTAAATGCAACTGCTACAGCAGAAGGACGGATGTAGCAGCAACATTTTTTTTTGGAGGTTGCTTGCACGCCATCCAGAAATTTAATTCAGCATTTAAAATTCCTCCAAGTTTTTTTTGTAGACGGCCGCAGCCATATTTCTATACAGGATTGTATTTAAACACAACATCCAGCATTAACACAATTCACCAACCAGAAATTAAACAAACAGAAATTTACCCCCCAGTTTTGTAAATTCAAAAGGAGGACACGTGGAGCATTAGTATTGGATCGCATGAAATTGAAGAGAATCTGAAAACCTGAAAACCGGACCCGAATTTTTTATAAGGCACATTGGATTGAGAATTCGCGTTACAAATTAGGTAGACATCAACATCCCATTTTGGAACACGAATTTGGTTTGAAATTCAATCTATTCAGACTTTTGAAGTCCGAAAAAAAGGGTTCTTTAATGTTTTGATAGTTTAATTTTATGTATGCTTTAATATATACCTATGTTATATATATATATCATATGTGAAATGAAAGGTGGGCCATAGAATTTAGTTTTAATTTTATTTTTTTTAAAAGAGGGTTTATTATAATATGTTTTATATGTTACGGCATATAAAAATAAAAAGGACAAAAAATCTTGGTAGTTTTTTTTATAGACAGTACGTAAATTTTTTATTACACAACAGTGTGTAAAAAGTGAAAGACTGAGTGTAACTTTTTAAGTGTGTATGCACAGCAGTGCGAAAGTGAAAAACACAACAGAGTGTTTTAGAGACAGAGTATGTTTTTTTTTAACAGACAGTGAGTTGGTTTTATGCACTGTGTTTTGTAGCAGTCATAATTTTGTAATCCCTCTCAGTGAGGAAGAAGTGATATAGTTTTTTTTTGAGTTATTGAAGGGAATATAAGTTTGTTTTCAAAGTATTGAAACTCTGTCTCCTGTTAATGAAATTTTTATTTTCTCTGTGTTAGAGGAAGGGATATTTATTCTCCATTCATTGTTCTGGAATTTTTCAATATTCCAACATGTGCAAGAACAACATATGTTGTGGTTCCATCCCCAACTAAATCATTTGTCTTTGCCTCAGCTTGCCTTACCAACTTGGCCCCAATATTTTCAACTGGGTCTTCTAATTCAACCAATAAAAAGGCCAAAACCATATCATTGAGATACATTTCATTACACTATCAATAACAATAAAATTTGACTCAGCCAAAACCCTTTCATTTTATTGTTGTGAAAAACTTTATGAATTACTCTAATGTGGCTAGTCCATAGGCCAAGTAGACCGCTAGGTAACAAATATGTTTCCTTTCACCTTTGAGTTTTCAAATTATGCCTACCAAATCTAAGACATTTAAGAGGGGGGACTAATAAAATGTTAAAAAGAAAACCCGAGCACACATCTACAAATTACCTCCTTAGCTATTGTCACACCATCATTAACTATTTTCGGAGAACCATGCTTGCTCTCCAAGACAACATTTTTCCCTTCGCCCCAAGGGTGACTCCAACAAGATCAGTAAGTTTTTTCACACCGCCTGCAAGAAAAATTCACAATGCTTTCAGTAAGTGTGCAATTGAACGCCAGACCATATGCCAAAACAACCCTCCATGAAAAATTAAAATAACACATTAAAATCGAATATAAGTGGACAAGGAAAGATCCACTGCAGTGAAGTTTCACGTGTAGGTGGCCTTCCTTTAAACATAATTTTTTCTCTGACCTACAATTTTTTTGTCATTGAGCCATCCTTGTTGAAGTACAACTCCTTTTCCATAGCTCTTGTATTAACTACCTTCTCTCTGTTATGTAATCTCAGAGTCCCTCTTCTTCTTGAGTGATTAAAGGAAATGGGTGAAAAAACTGAAAGAGAAGACAATTGTCTGCCATAATTATCAAACATTGCACCCAACTTCTTCCCCTTTCCATTGTTACCCAATGAGGTAGATGTGGAAATTGTTGTCATACTGCCCAAAGTAGATTCCATCTTCTATTATCCTGAATATAGAATTACAAGATCTTCATATTAGTATGAACCTTAAAAAACATGACTCCCATTGCTAAAAACCACTTTTAAGTTGTAACAGGCAAACTAAACAACTATCGCAACTTCTGGAAACTTCTGGAGCATTAAGAGAGAAACAACCAAAGAGAAATACAACCAAAATCCTCATTTTAATGAGACCGGACTATATATTTTCATCAAGATAATAGAAAGAAATCACGACTATATTAAGGCCAGCATAAAACAATCTTTAACCAGTGTCTCTCGCAGCCTTCAGGTTGCCATGCTAGAGGATGCATATTTTTAATTTAAATTCTTGACCTCTCATGCCCATCTATGAATGCATCCAATGGGATATCTACAAATGCTCCTTTATATCCCCAAAAACAAATTCCCTACTACAAGAGCACCAGTATTGATGGATCACCCCACACCATCCAACCCACTAGAAATGGTGAAAAAGGAAACCCGAGAAAAATTCTGAAATATCTCAAGATGACTATATGGGTGGTTCTTATGAATCAACCAACCATTCATAACATGCTCATCAATCCAAACCATGAGTATTATGTGACGATATTCAAGCAGGCACTGAATCGGATTTCTGAAGCTATGTTAGAGAAACCCTAAACTCTCACTGAAAATATGTGAAATGTGGCACCACTCAGAGATTGACATGTGCCAATTGGTACAAGTGGTAGATAATTGGCATGCTCAAACAAAGAGGTGATGCATGAATGACATGAGGGATAAAATATCAGAAAAGCCCCAAATCTGGAGAACTAAAGCTCATAACCAACTTGAGATTGACAACTTTACATGACGTAACCTATGAAATCGTAAATGGAGAAATCATAGTAACAATAAAGTAACCTATGTAACAATAAAGTCGGATTCATCTTGGGAGTGGTAATGGGAGAAATCATAGCGAACAACAGGAAACATGCAGAGTTTCTTACAATCAAATAGATGAAAAAACACATACAAAAAACCTAGATAATAATCATGAACAAGCTTAATATTGAATTATGAACTGTAAAGGAACTTACAAATGTGACATTACGAACCTGGTCAAGCGCACAAGCAAAAATATCCTGGACATGACCCTAGTTGACAAGTTGTATTGCTCATGATGCAAGAGGATTTGTACCTGCACTGCCAAGTCAATCAAAATCCATCATTATCTATACAATAAATAAAAGTAATTGATGTAGTATTTTTTACTCTAAGATGCATTCTTATGATAATGTTAGAACATATGTTGAAAATGTCAAAACATACCCGAATAAGCTCCTCTTCGTTTCAAGAACAATTTATTGGAGTCGCATGAACTTGGAACAAGCCTCCCACGATCTGAAAGAGTAGCAACTAAGTCAACAGTGACTTTTTTGTTGCTACGATGGATCGAGGGAGGTTTGCTCCAAGATTAAATTGCTCCAATAAATTATTCTCTACTAAACAAGGCCAACCACGTGAAGGTGGAAGCTCTTATGGCCCCCCCCCTCACATCTGATCCAGGTGGATATCGGTGATCACCCACCTATTCCATTTGGACTAGCACCATCAATTCTTGCAGCTCTTCACATTCAGCACAACTTACTATTTTTAGCAGGTTTTCGGGTCCTCCACTCCCGGAGCCGTTTTGGGGCCTTACTAATCCAGGTGGATATTGGTGGCCACCCACTTATTCCATTTGAACCCCCACCATCAGTTCTTTCAATTTTCAAGTTGCAACAAAACTTACTATTTTTAGCAGTTTGTTTTTGGGTCCTGAACTTCCAGAGCCGTTTTGAGGCCCTAAACGACGTTTTTTGGGAAATTGGAGAGCAACATGGATCCATGGACCGATGTTTCTCATTCAAAAGTTGTACTCCTTGGATAGATCTTTCTAACGTTCTATTGAGCGTGTCAAACAGAGATCAGATGCCAAAGTTATGCCCCCGGGAAGTTGAACCACCAATTTACCCAAACGGGCACCCACAGTTTTGGCGCCTCATCTCCTACGGTTAGGTTTTTGGACGTTTCAGATTCTACATTATTTCTCAACAATAAATAGGCCCTTGAGCCTCATTGTAACACAGTTCAGAGGTCTGTAGCCATCACATCTCTTCTCAGAGATTTGCTACTAGCACCCTAGCTACTTTATTTCCATTATGCCTGTAAGCATATTTCTGTTATTTGATATTAATGAAATGAAGCATTATTTCTGCTACATCTCTATGTTCATGGTTATTTCTGTATTCTATTGCGTTCCTGCATAAAATCCAGATCAGTGGTATCAAAGCAGGTCTGCTCTTTCTTTGTTTTTCTTTGCATGTCCACAACGCGGTCAGGGTATAAGGAGTTAGGGCTCGATCTGGTTGAACCCTTGCAAGATCAGCCTCGCAATCCCCGACGACCTCCCATGGCGGAAGAAAATAAAGACGAGGGAGCAGGAGATCCTATCAAAATACTGCTCGAGGAGGCCCTCGAGAAACAAAGGAATGCGATGATGGATAACTTTGCTCAAATCCTTCAACGACTGCCCACATATGGCGCATCTGCATCCAACAGCCACTCTGGAGGTGCCACTCCCTTCAAGGTACAGGTAAAATTTGACATTTCTATATTTTAAGGAAAAATAGATGCAGACGCCGTAGATAGATGGTTAAATTTTCTGGAAGGGTATTTCTCGGTCCATGACTTCTCTGATCGAGAAAAGATTATTTTTGCACTCCTCAAAGCCACCCCCCATGTCAAAGACTGGTGGGAAACCTACCGTGAGAAAGAGGGCGAAGGGGAACCCTCTCTGTTCTCGGCCACACCCACTTGGAATTCATTCCGAGACTGCATAAAGAACAATATTACCCCGTGGGGAACTATGAGGACAAATACATCCAATGGACCACACTGCAGCAACAAAAGGATCGAGATGTGCATGAACTGACGAATCTATTCCATACCCTGTGCACAAATTTTGGTATTAAAGATTCAGAGAGACATTTGGTGCTCAAGTACCGCGGCTATCTACACAAACACATTCAGGAGGAAATGGAGTTCCTTGACATTACATCGCTTAGCACGGCATATCGCTATGCCGCCAAGATCGAGCAGAAATTTAAGTAGAAGAAGCGAGACTTTGGAACTGCGAATCCGAAAGGTGCCCCTGAACCAAAGAACAAGGGGCAAGGCCAAAGCAATGTGACTCAGAAAAAAACCACAAATCCAAAGAAGGACACAGGGAAGTGGTGTGAATTTCATAACAGCCCCACTCACAGCACAAACGAGTGTCGGGCCAAACAGTCTTTGGTGGCCGAACTAAAGGCACCCGAATCAGATGCATTTTTTGATCCTGAGTTAGAAACAGACAAAGGCAATGACAAAGGGAAGCAGATCATCGATGCGGATCCTAGTGCCATTGTTGCCACCACCAAGATCCAGAGGGAGGGTCTAGAGGATCCAGAGGAGGGGGAGCGCCTCTTCCAGTCGCAGATGTGGGTGAAGGGTTCTCCGCTGCAATTTCTAGTCGATAGCGGAAGCCAAAAGAACCTCATTTCAGCAGAGGTCGTGAAGTGGCTCGGCCTACAGACCAAAGCACACCCGCAACCATATACCATCGGGTGGCTCCACTCAGGGAGAGATCTCCACATCTGCCAGCAGTGCCGCCTTCCATACAGTATCAAGCCATTCACGGACGAGGTATTGTGTGATGTTGCTACTCTTGATGTAGATGATGTATTATTGGGCCAACCATACTTGTGGAGGCGACATGCTGTGTATAATTCTAGGCATCGTGTTGTTATTATTACTTTGGGAAATAACTTGTATAGGATACCAGAGATAGTACCGCCTCCCATCATCTCTTTGACTACTGCAAAAAAATGCAGCAAGATTGTTTCCCAAACCAGGAAATTCATTTTCCTTACAACTCACTCACAGGGAAAGAAGAATATTGTGGCCCCAATCTCAAAACAGGGCTCCCTTGCACGGCTACAGCAGATGGACAAAGTCATGGAGGAATACAAGGAAGTTTTCCCCTCACTCATAGAGGTTCCTCTACATTGTCACGACAAGCACTCCATTGATCTAACTCCCAACGCACCACCGCCTGATGTTGCTATACATCCTGCAACTACACATATAGAATCCAAACATGTATTGTCTGAGGCTGATAAAGAAACCAAATTTACTAAAAGCATCCAACATGTCCACCCGCAGGTCCTTGACATCTTCAACACATCTAATACTCACTTCAACAGAATTTGCCTCATCTCATGGAGGATCTCAACGCAATGGGAACCATTGCTTCCTAAGTAGGGAGGAATGATCCAGGTGGATATCGGTGACCACCCACCTATTCCATTTGGACTAGAACCATCAATTCTTGCAGCTCTTCACATTCAGCACAACTTACTATTTTTAGCAGGTTTTCGGGTCCTCCACTCCCGGAGCCGTTTTGGGGCCTTACTGATCCAGGTGGATATTGGTGGCCACCCACCTATTCCATTTGAACCCCCATCATCAGTTATTTCAATTTTCAAGTTGCAACAAAACTTACTATTTTTTAGTAGTTTTTTTTCGGTTCCTGAAATTCCGGAGCCGTTTTGAGGCCCTAAACGATGTTTTTTTGGGAAAATGGAGAGAAACATGGGTCCATAGACCATTTTTTCTCATTCAAAATTTGTAATCCTTGGATATATATTTCTAACGAGCTATTGAGCGTGTCAAATGGATATCAGATGCCAAAGTTACGCCCCCGGGAAGTAGAACCACCAATTTACCCAAACAGGCACCCACAGTTTTGGCGCCTCATCTCCTATGGTTAGGTTTTTGGACGTTTCGGATTCTACATTCTCAACAATAAATAGGCCCTTAAGCCTCATTGTAACACAGTTCAGAGGTTTTTATCCATCACATCTCTTCTCAGAGATTCACTACCAGCACCCTAGCTACTTTATTTCCATTATGCCTGTAAGCATATTTCTGTTATTTGATATTAATGAAATGAAGCATTATTTCCACTGCATCTCTATGTTCATGGTTATTTCTGTATTATATTGCATTCCTGCATAAAATCCGGATCAACATCACTCTCAATTCCCCAATACCCAATCTATATTTCATTTTTTACTTTCATGAGGATAAAAAAAGTATTCAATAACTAATAAAAAAACAATTCAAAAAAAAGTACGCAAGGAAACATTGCAATTAACGCTTGACATAAAAATAGTATGATAAATGAGTTTTTTATATAACGCAAAAAACGTTCCAAGTATGGTAATGGTTGTCTTATAATAATACAATATTTTACATTATCAAATTTTCTTTTTCTTCTTCCTATTTCTAAAGCTCCTAATTACATCATCAATATCATCGTGCTCTGCTCCTGTTTCGTGCCTTTCGACCCACACTGCTGACCTAGTTGTGTAGTCAAGATGTCTGGTCTCATCTAGTGATGGGGCATCGCCTACAAAAACAGATAATATTAAATTTTAATTGTCAGTTTTTAAATATCATTGAACTAGTTCAGTAATATTAATAAAAAAAATTGCAATGAGATTATTTACCTGGGGCACCAGTTGTCGCCGCTGACCTAGTTGCGTAGTCATGATGTCTGGTCTCATCCAGTGATGGGGAATTGCCTACAAAAATAGATAATATTAAATTTTAATTGTCAGTTTTTAAATATCATTGAACTAGTTCGGTAATATTAATAAAAAAAAATTGCAATGAGATTATTTACCTGGCACACTAGTTGTCGCCGCTGACCTAGTTGCGTAGTCACGATGTCTGGTCTCATCCAGTGACAGGGCATCGCCTACAAAAATAGATAATATTAAATTTTAATTGTCAGTTTTTAAATATCATTGAACTAGTTTGGCAATATTAATTAAAAAAATTGCAATGAGATTATTTACCTGGTGCACCAGTTGTCGTTGGGACTGTTGCTCTGTCTTCCTCTCTGGTGGTAAGATCCTCAAGGGAAACATTCTCTGTCATTTAAACAAAAAATGTTATAAGGACAACCATCAAGGTATAATTAGAAAAAATTATAAGTGGAAATTAATTACCGTCACGGCCCTCACTGATAGCAGCATTGTCGGCCCGGTCCCCACTACAATGATCAGGTTGCACGAGAGGATCATCTACATCTGGCTCTAAAACTGGGTTATTTACCTCGTCGGTAGTGTTGCTCCCCTGATTTAAACAAAGTTTTTAGACATTAAATTTATGGACGAAAACAAAAATATTGAAAGGTTAATGTTTTACCTTATCAGGCATTCTGGATCTTGGGACCTGCCCCAAGCTTCTGCGACGTTCAACTACAGCTTGATAGCCGAAATGGAAAGCAATATTTTTATCTTCCTCTGTAGTTTCTGTTCTGAAGTCATCACCCTACATTACATATGATTGTGTATTTTTAATCATATTTGATAGGATTAAAAAAACGTTGGAAGGCGATACAATTAATTATAAGATGTTTAGCTACTTAATTACAATTCTTGTAGCTAATTTCAAGTAGCCGCCCTGGCCTAGCTTGTGATGGCCCTTTTTTTCAATCCTAGCTTTGGTTGCCTTTGAGGTGTCAGGAAACCTAGCATCAAAATATTGAAGTCAGATATGACGTAGCACACTTTTATTTTATACATAGAGAAAATTAAAGCTATTGAATTAAAGTTGTAATTTACCTTGCGGGTCGAGTTGGAATTTTTCCTTCTTTCTTTGCCCTTTTCTCTTTTCCATCATGGATGAGTGCTCTCCACTCACTCTCTGGAACCTTGAGAGGATGCTCGTATCTAGGGTTAAATTTCAATTGTGTCATATAGGTGTCCCTGGTAAATTTCAAATATTTGCCAGCTACCCGAGCCACCGCTATTCTGTCAAATGTGCCAACCCCAAAAAGGGCTTCTAGATAATCTAGAAGTTCTTTTTTCAGGTTGGAATTCTGGGAATTCCACCCTGTGCGTATGGTTGGGCCAAAAATTACCAACGCATGGCTCTCCAAAAACCTGTAGAACTCATTGTTTCCTACACAGAAAAAGAAGAAGAAGATATTATCATTAATTTAAAAATAAAAATCATGATAAATATGTTTTAGATAAAGTACATGAAATAGTTAAAATATTAAAATTTACCTGGGAGTTGTACGTGTTTTATAGGGACACCTTCATCGTTCACCAACAACGTGCCATTAATGGTCCCTGTGGAGCTGACACGTGTAGCTCCAGGAAATGCAATAATGTAGTTGGCCATATCAGCCTCATCATTGCCAACACATTCAGCGGTTGGCTGGGTGTCTGCTTGGGCAGGGTGTGTTTCTTGGCTGGCACCTAAAGGAGTAGAAGGTGTACGAGAGGGTTGCTGGGCAATATCTTGCCCTTGTGTCCCACTACCACCAACACCGGGTTCAAAAAGTACCAAAAAACGCTACATACAAAAGAAATTTTTGTTAGTTTAGTCAATGTAAAAATTAAAAATCAAACTATCATAATTCATCTCATGCATAACAAAAAAAATATCCTTTTGAATTTTTATTATTACCCGATATGTTTCTAGCTGTCTCATAAGTTTTTTTATCCTCTCTTATGTTTCAGGTGTTTGAGGCGCATCTATCAAAGTATTAAATTCCGACCTTGCTTCTCGTGCCTTTTTTCCCAACAAGAGCGCTGGAGATAGGGATGAAGAAAGCTCTTCCTCAAAGAGGGAATCATCAGGCGTACCATGGCTAGGTGTTTGCATATTTGAACAAAATTAATATTATTTCAATTATGTAAATAACTAAAATACCTGAAGATAGAGCAATGCTGACACTTTACATGTTCTTCCGCTGGCCTCTTTCCGCGATCATCCCGTCTCGGGGTTGTTCCTGCACTGCTCTGATCAGTCTGCCACATTGCAATAAAATTATAAATGTAAAAACTTGAAAACAATATCTAACTTGAAAACACAAAATGAAAACTGAAATAATCTCTAATAAGACACCGGAAGACAGAGTTAGAGTTTCAAATATGCCTTTCATTGAATTCAGTCCTGGAAACATGTCATTGCACATTAAGGCACCCAAACAAGAGACGAGTTGACAATGAAGACCTTATTGAATATATTGTTGGAGCAACTTCTAGTAAACTTGTTGTGAAGACCTTGAGGACAATTTTGGAGCAACATTGTTGAAGCTGATGGTATAGCATTGTTGGAGACGATCTTGAAGGGCCTTGAAGTGAAGCTTTTGGAGCAACTATTGAAAAATCCTTAGAGCATTTAAGTAATGCACTTTATATCTTCCATCACCTTTTTCATTTCAATATCCTTTAAACGATTTTGTTGATATTTAATGTTTGAAATCACGTTATAATTCATTTATTATATGTGTTTGGGGACTTTCCCTTTGAAATTACCCAAAAATACCCTGGAAATTTTATCTTCAGGATGCATGTATGACCCTATTGTTTAATATTTTGATTGATAGTAGTAAACATAGAGAGTTAGGGGGCTCTTGACTTGGTTTGGTTGGGCCATTAGATCCCTAACATCTACTAGGGAGAACCCCCCTTGAGTTGGAGGAGAGATAGCCCGAAGTGAAAAGAGGTTGGTGAGGTGACAATGGGGCTATTGAATTACACATGGTATCACAATTTAGCATTAGGAATTTATCTTGAGAAGTGAGAGATTTTTCTATATCAATTCTCAAATTGTTTACAACACTATTGTTAAGAACAAATAAGAAGTGATGTTGAGGGGTTTTTGGGTACAAGAAACAATACCATTTAAAAACTAGGGTTCTCAGTCCTTGGAATTCCTTCACCTGGGCCTAGGGGCACACTAGAATAATTTCACACTAAACCATGCAAACTTAAAAGTAACTTACCAGATCCATAAAGTAATAATAATCATAATTCCTAATTTCCTATTGTACGATATGATGCAAATTATTCAAAAATGAAGCAATGAAGACATGCAATGTCTGAATTTCAAGATTGATGAACCAATACAAGAAGTTAGAAACTACAACTTTGATTCAATACTCTGTGTCCTAACTCGAGGAAGGAATCTAGTTTGTAGTACAGAACATGCATCGTGTATTATCAATTCTTAATTGACAACAACTAAAGGTCATCTACCTCATCAATTCCTTCCCATTTTGTGTTTTTATGTTATATTCCTTTTAAAAGTGTCAAATTTCTCTCAAAGTAAGCAACCACTGAATAAAATAAAAAATAGTTGAGATATGATTGAGAAATGGTCATTTATTTCTTGAAAGGATCTTCACAATTTCTTTGGTTGTTTTTCATCTCAAGAAACAAGAAATGACCTAAGAAACTATCGTGATGTAATATAAGAAACAACACGATGCAATGGCAATTTTCAAAGCCAAATGATGTCCATTGAGGACATGGCCTTTATTTGGTTCCTGTTTCATAGGATTTTCGGGTAGAAATGGAACTTTGTTGTACCATTTCCAGTAGTAAAAAGGGAAAACCTTCTTTTTCCATGGGAAATAATTTACCTTTCCTTTTCAAGATAATCTAAATCACAAAAAATATGAACTATACTGCACACATTCTTGGATAATGTGAAAGTGGAAAAGGAATACCCTACACAAGTGATGCACACATGTACATTTGAACACTAATAGATTTTTTTAGTTGAAATGCAATGCTTGTTTTCATTTAAATGTAAGGTTTTTAAAGCAGGGAGAAATAATGGCTGCCAAATTAATAAGCGTTTCTTTGGGAAAAATTTAAATCTTGTATTGGGTGATGAAGATAATAGAGGGTATTGAATCTTGATTCTTGACATCTAGAGAAAACCCTACAGCCTAACACAATCCAATGGAATTGACCAAAAAAACCCAAATAGAGTCAACCCTACTATAGGAGGAAGGGCCTACAGTAAGAACTTACCATTTTGCAAGAGCTGGGGGCGAATGTTGTTATGCAAGAGCTGAGGGTGAATTCTATTCTACAAGAGCTGAGGGCAAACGCTGAGGGCGAATGTAGGGCGAATGTTGTTTTGCAAGAGCTCAGGGCGAATGCTGTTCTACAGGAGCTCAGGGCGAATGTTGAGGGCAAATGCTATTCTGCAAGAGCTCAGGGTGAATGTTGTTCTGCAAGAGCTAAGGGCAAATACTGAGGGCGAATGTTGTTTTTCAATAGCTGAGGGTGAATGCTGAGGGCGAATGTTGTTCTGCAAGAGCTGAGGGCGAATGCTAAGGGAAAATGCTATTCTGCAAGAGCTGAGGGCAAATGTTGTTCTGCAAGAGCTGAGGGAGAATGCTCTTCTGCAAGAGATGAGGGCGAATGCTGAGGGAAAATGCTGTTCTATAAGAGCTAAGGGTGAATGCTGAGGGCGAATGCTATTCTACAAGAGCGGAGGGAAAATGCGCCCGTGATATCAGACGTTAATGTAGCTATTGCGACGGATATAAGTTTCATATTTTTAATAAAATCATTTTTATGTAGGGAGCATATAAGTGTCATTATACCGACGGCAGAAAAAGCATTTCTATTGCGACGGATGCCTCCAAACGTTGCAATTGAGACACTTAGACATTGTGTCGCACTTGCGACATTTGGAGGCAGCCGTCGCAATAACGACGCTTTGGGGCATAGTGTCGCAATTGCGACGTCTTCCTCCAAACGTTGCAATTGCGACACTTTGTCTAAGTGTCGGTATTGCAACACTTTTCTATAAATGTCGGTATAGCGACGGTTTCGGGCGGGATTGAAAAAATTTGGGGAAATTTCTGACATTTGGTCAAAAGCGTCGGAACCAAATGTCGGAATTTCCCCCAAATGTACGAGTGTTTTGACGGGTTTTCGGTCTTGGTCCCAGGAGCCCAGACGATGCAGTGTGCCTAGTATGTTCTAGAGTTAGTAGTGACGATGGGTACGTACACCGTGACTGATCACTTCTTTTTGGTCAACATACCAGATACCAATGTGGTACTGGGTGTTCAGTGGCTGATTACTCTGGGAAAGGTCACCATGGATTGGGAGGCCTTAGAGATGGAGTGGGATGACAAGAAGACCGATAAGCATGAGAAGATCCGTGGCATGCATACTTACCCACCTCAAACTGTTTCGGCACACCAGATGGAGGCAGACCTCTGGAAGGGAGACATAGAGTGGGCAGTTGAGTTGCAGGCATCAGAGGCGGAGACCATCGGTCGAGTAGTTCATCCAGATATATAGGCCATCCTCGACAGGCATGAGGTAGTGTTTGGGGATATACCACCAGGTCGGCCACCAGATAGAGGATTTGAGCATACCATCGAGCTTGAGCAGGGTATTCAGGCGGTGATCACGACACCCTATAGGCATCCCAAAGCCTACCGGGATGAGATTGAGCAGGCCATCCAGGAGTTGTTGGCTCTTGGACACATCAGACCGAGCACGAGTCCGTTTGATTCTTCTGTAGTGCTGGTGAAGAAAAAGGATGGACCCTTGAGGATGTGCATTGACTACAGAGCCCTGAACAAGAAGACTCTGGAGAACAAGTACCCTATACCCAGGATCGATGAGATGATGGATGAGCTGAGAGGAGCTAAGTTCTTCTCAAAGATTGATTTGAGATCGGGGTACCATCAGATTCGCGTGAGGGAACATGACATTTCCAAGACCGCCTTCAGGTGTCATTATGGGCACTTTGAGCTTTTGGTTATGCCTTTTGGGCTGACCAATGCACCAGCCACCTTTCAATATTACATGAACCATATCTTCCACTGTCATCTGAGGAAGTTTGTATTGGTTTTCTTCAATGACATACTCATATATAGCAGGACATGGGAGGAGCATCTCCAACACATAGAGGCAGTGCTACGCATCTTGGAATAGCAACAGTTCTATGCTAAGCTCTCCAAGTGTGACTTTGGGATGACCGAGATGCTTTATTTGCGTCACATTATTAGAGTGAACGGAGTGAGGTTCCACAAAGAGATTACTAGAGCCATCAGAGATTGGTCGAAGCTGAAGAATGTGACGGAACTTCGAGGGTTCATTGGGATATGTACCTATTACAGGAAGTTCGTCAGAGGATTCTCACAGCTTACTGCACCCCTTACAGATTTGACGAAGAAGGGTGCATTCAGTTGGTCAGATACGATGCAGTGAGCCTTTAATAGGCTCAAGGAGGTGTTGAGTAGCTGCCTAGTGCTTGCATTGCCAGATTTTACGAAGCCATTTGTCTTGGAGTGTGATGCGTCGAGAGAGGGGATTGGTGCAATGTTGATGCAGGTGGGACACCCTATTTCTTTTGAGATCTGGAAGCTCCTTTTACATGAGAGGTTGTATTCCATATACGACAAGGAGATGTTGGCCATCATGCATGCCTTGGCCAAATTCCGGCAGTATCTGGTAGGGAACAAATTCATGGTGAGGAATGATCACAACAGCCTCAGGTTCTTTTTGGAGCAGAAGCAGCTACAGGAGAGGCAGCAAAAGTGGATCAGTAAGATCCAAGCATATGACTTTGACATTGAGTATGTCAAGGGTAAGAATAACGTGGTAGCATATGCCCTTTCACGGAGACCAGCCACGTTATCTCTTATGAGCTTGGATATAGATTGGAGGTCTCGAATTTTAGTTGAGTACTCCAAGGACAGATTTGCATGTGAGGTGCTGGATGGTCAGGTGGAACATGATAGGTACAGGGTGGTCGATAAGATCATCTATTATAGGGACAGGATCTTCTTGACTGAGGGATCTCATCTTAAGAAGAAGATACTCCAGGCATCACATGATTCTCCATTGGCAGGCCATCAGGGGTTTACCAAAACCTACAGGGCCATTAAAGAGAGCTTCTCATGGAAGGGCCTCAAGGAGGACGTACTCCCGCACATCACGGAGTGCGATGTTTTTCAAAGGAACAAGGGAGAGATGAGCCATCCCGTAGGACTGTTGTAGCCTCTTCCCATTCCGGAGGGGAAATGGGAGAGCATATCGATGGACTTCATCACAAGGTTGCCTATGGTGCAGGACAAGGATTGTATATTTGTCGTCGTTGATCGACTCACAAAGTATGCGCACTTTTTTTCCATATCCACGCACTACACAGTAGCACAGGTAGCCGAGCTATTCTTCCGAGAGGTTTTCAGGTTGCATGGTCTTCCTAAGACCATCATCAGTGACAGGGACAACCGCTTCATGGGCGGACTTTGGCAGGAGTTTTTCTGACTGGTGGGGGTGGAGTTGACAGCGAGTACCAGTTACCACCCACAGATGGATGGACAGACGGAGATAGTTAATAAGTGGTTGGAGGGTTACTTGCATAACTCTGTTAGTGGGTAGCAGCGAGCATGGTTGAGATGGTTGCATTTGGGGGAGTACTGCTACAACTCGACACATCACATGTCTATTGGTATGTCACCATTTTATGATTTGTATGGGTACCATCCTTTATCATTTGCTGATGTGATGTTCGGTGCGAGTAAGGCTCCTAGAGCCAAGATGTGGATCCAAGAGAGTCAAGACATCCTCTGAGCTTTCAAGGACAATATGGCTACAACACAGAACCAACAGAAGCTATATGCTGACAGAGGTCAGGTGGAGCGACAGTTTGAGGTAGGGGACTTGGTCTACCTACGCTTACAGCCATACTGACAGTCATCGGTGAAGCAGAAGGGAGCTGAGAAGCTCAAGCCTCACTTTTACGGGCCATACAGGGTGATACGCAGGATTGGGCAGGTTGCATATGAGTTGGAGCTGCCCCAAGGCAGCAAGATCCACAACATTTTCCATTTATCATGCCTGAAGAAGGCGTTGGGACAGCAGGTGACAGTGATAGAGGAGCTACCACCTATGGATGATGAGGGGCACTTGTTGTTGCAGCCGGAGGCCATTATTGATACCAGGGAGAGGCGGTTACGGAGCAGGACAGTCCGGGAATTCTTGGTGAGGTGGAAGAATTTTCCGGATGAGGATGCCACTTGGGAGAGTGAGAAGATTTTGCAGCATCCATCACTTCAGTTGCTTTAGGACAAGCAAAATTTTTCCAGGAGGGACTGTAATATTCCTAATTAGCGACAGCTAATTGGAATATTCTATTTTGTTTAGTTTGTTGTCTATAGTTTGTAGATAAATAAAAAGTGAGTGAAGAGGGTCTAACTCACTTAAGTGAAATAAGACATCCACCTAGTAGCACAACGTTGTGACTTAAGTGGGATTCAAGGGGGGCCTAACACCACGTAGAGGAGGGGGCCTATGTACACTCTAGAAGCTTCTGCAAGCTTCTGTGCAGATAAGGATGAGGATGTGGAGGAGAGAGAGAGGCTACGTTGGGTTTCGGAGGGAAACCAACGTTATAAAATATGGAGGAGCCTCCTCATTTCATTCATTATTGAGTTGATGATTTTGGAGTGAGACTTATGTCTTCTTGAGCACGCTAGCCTGTCTGCAGCACTGTTTAGTGCATTGAGTGCCTCCAGTCGGAGATCTCGCCCTTAGCCTCGGGGGACTTCGAGTGTCAGCTCGGGCAAGGTTAGTTTTTCGTCATTTTGTGTGTCGTTTCATTGTTTGGGTTTGTTGCGGAGCTGGAGCTTATTGAGACTGTGCAGTCACTGGGAGAGGGGACGCAGTCCACTATGTAGGAAATCTGGATTGGGGTTTCTACGGGTGATTTAGCTGAGATTTTGAGCAGAGGGTCAGCCTTTGCCTGTCGGAGGGTTTTGGCGGAGTTTGTGGCAGTAATTCAGCTGTTTCTATCTAGCCACTGCGCAGTGCCTTGGAGGCCAGCGCAATTCACTAGGGAGGTAGTTTCTGGTGATTTCTAGGGTTGGCCATTCTTGGAATGGTTTGTGGATCTTGTCTGGGTTGTTGAGGAGAGGAGGTTTGCCAATTTTCAGCTCATTCCGGCAAGGCGATCAACCCCTAGTTTTCAGTCCATTCCAGCAATAGCAGCTACACGGCAGTTTCCAGCAGCTAGGATGCAGTTCCTAGAGCAGCCATTTCCGGTATTTTCTGAGAGTGTTTTCTCACTTGACTTGCGCAAGATTCACCTATTGTACTCCATTACATTTCTCATATTAATAAAATGGCTCAGCATTTCTTCTCTATGTTTTCTAGATGAGTTGTCGTAGTTGTCGTAGTTGCCATTGTTGGCGTATTCTCTTTCTATGATATTATATGTCTATTGTTGTTTTTGAGCATTCTAGTTATATACCACTTGGTGTGTTTATCTTTCACTCTCAGACAGAGTCTGGAAAGGGCCAGGTAGCCTCCGGATCTCGTCCTCTTTCAGAGGCAGAATATCTCGTAAATGCCCTCCCAGTCCATCTCTGGTTGGAGTTTGCCTTGTTTTAGAGATATCCCTGAAATGGGATATTACAAGTGGTTTGGACATGTATTGAATTAGCACACTGATTGCATAAGCGAAATATGGTCTAGTAGTGGTTAGGTAGATTAAGCTCCCAACCAATTGTCTATGGACTATTGCATTTGCCTCTTTAGAGCCATCCTCACTCTGAAGTTTAATGTTCTGTTGTAGTGGTACTGTTGCAGCCTTGCACCGATCCATCCTGAATCTTTCCAGTAGACCTTTGACATACTTACCTTGGGACATAAAATTTAGTCCTGAATCCCTCCATATCTCGAGACCCAAACAATGTCTTAATTCACCAAGGTCTTTCGTTTCAAACACTTGTGACATTTTCTGCTTGATTTCTTTGATTAGATCAACAACATCACCTGTAATAATAAGATAATATACATACAAAGAAATCAACACTATGTGCCCCTTTTCATCTTTCACGGTATACAGATTAGGGTCGTTTTTACTTCTGTTGTAACTGTGTTGCAGAAAAAATGAATCAATCTTTTCTTACCATGACCTGGGTGCCTTTTTCAGCCCATACAGAGCTTTCTTTAATATGCAAACTTAATTTTCTTTCCCTTTCTCGACAAACCCCTCAGTTTTCTCTAAGTAAACCTCCTCTTTTAATTCCCCATTTAAAAATTGCAGATTTTACATCTAGTTGGTGAATCATCCAATGTTTCTTAGTAGCTAAAGCAATCATCATTATGATAGTATTTAGTTTAGCTACAGGGGCGAAGGTTTCTTCATAGTCAATAACTTATTTTTGTGAATACCCCTTTGCTACCAATCTAGCTTTTAATTTATCTATGGTTCCATCTTCATTAATCTTGGGTTTATACAACCATTTACAACCTATGGTTTGTTTCCCTTCGCGAAGTTCAACCAGCTCCTAAGTGTTATTTTTGAGAATAGATTCATATTCTTGTTCCATATATTTTTTCCATTCACTACATTGATTTTCTTCTCTATAAATAGAAGGTTCAGCAACATTCATCGTACTTGTTATAAAGACATTCTCCCTATATCTAGCATGAAATTGAATTTTCCTACTTGATCTCCTGAGCGTTGGTGTAGCTTCCAACTCATTCTGAATTTCCTTTGATGGACTCGACTTGATTGCTGTATCTGAATTCTCTGCTTTTGCCTTTTTCTGTTGATCATGGTTGTTACCTGTTTCTTCACTTCCTTCCACCAAGAACGGAATATCTCATTCCTCATTGTGCTTTTCAGATTCATCATGAACCTTCTCAAGGAACATGACATCTCTAATAACAAAAATCTTGTGAGTAGAGGGATTAAATAATCAATAAGCTTCAAATTGTGAAAAATACCCTACAAAGGTACAACTGATGGCTTTTGAATATAGTTTTCTTCTGTCTTCCTTTGGAATGTGGGCAAATGATTTAGACCCAAATACTCTGAAATGTTTTACTGTAGGCTTGAATCCATATAATGCTTCAAAAGGAGTTTTAAACTCGAGACTTCTTGTAGGACTCCTTTTTTTCAAATAAACTACAGTATTTAGTGCTTCAGCCCTAAAAACCATTTGAAAGACCCGTACCTTTCAACATGCTCCTAGCACACTCCACCAATTTTTTGTTCTTTCTTTCGACTACTCCATTTTGCTACGGAGTATGGGGTACTGTGAATTGTTGTAATATTCCATGGTCTTTACAATGCTTGGTAAATTCCTCCTTCATGTATTCTCCCCCTTGATTGGAGTGGAGAATATTTATGTGCTTCCCTGTTTGATTTTCAATCATATATCTGAACTGCTTAAAGTATTCAAATGTGTGACTTTTCTTACTCATAAAATATACCCAAGAAAACTTTGTGCAGTCATCAACAAACAGTAGAAAATATAGTGCACCTCCTAATGACTTTGTTTGCATGTTTCCACATAGGTCTGTGTGCACTAATTCAAGTATGTCTCTCTTTTTCCTTTCTACTCGAATAGGGAATTCTTCTCTATGCATCTTTCCTAATGCACAAGCATCACAATCATTATGCACTTGTTTTAATATAGGAAGATCTGTTACCATTTCCTTTTTCTGAAGTAACAACAAATCGTTGTAGTTGATAAGAGCAAGTCTCTGGTGCCATAGCTCTTATGTAGTCAAACTCGACGTTGTCAAAGCTCGATCTGGTGTTGTTCTCCCATCCAATTTGTATAGACCTCCTGTTCAAATTCCTGAAGCAATAGTCTTCATGCCATCCAACAGAACTTTAATATAACAGTTAGATTTAAAAAATTCTACTTGAGATACTGATCTATAATCATGGATACAGAAATCAGATTCTTTGTCACTCCGGGTACATACATTACATTATGAATATATCTGACATTACCATTAGGTAAAATAATAGAAATTTCCCTGCACCCTTTAATTTGATGACTTCTATCATCACCAAGGTATATTTGTGCTTCGTTGTTGATTTCTTTAAAATCTTCGAACCATTGTATGTTCCCTGTCATATGTGTGGATGCTCCCAAATCTACATACTAGATGTTTGCATTAACATTCTCATCAAAGTCTTCCATGAATAATCTGAAGTCCTGAACATGGTCATCATTTGCAAAATGACCTTCATGTCTTTTATGCCTCTGTTGTTCTTCATGAAATTTCTTCTTCCTTGATCCAGGAGGATATCGATGGCCACCCACCTATTCCATTTGGACTAGCACCATCAATTCTTGTAGCTTTTCATATTCAGCACAACTTACTATTTTTAGCAGGTTTTCGGGTCCTCCACTCTCGGAGCCGTTTTGGGGGCTTAATGATCCAGGTGGATATTGGTGGCCACCCACCCATTCCATTTGAACCCCCATCTTCAATTCTTTCAATTTTCAAGTTGCAACAAAACTTACTATTTTAGTAATTTTTCGGGTCCTGAACTTTCAGAGCCGTTTTGAGGCCCTAAACGACATTTTTTGGGAAACTGGAGAGCAACATGGGTCTATAGATTGATGTTGCTTGTTCAAAAATTGAAGTCCTCAGATAGATATTTCTAACGAGCTATTGAGCGCGTCAAACGGAGATCAGATGCCAAAGTTACGCCCCCGGGAAGTTGAACCACCAATTTACCCAAACGGGTGCCCATAGTTTTGGCGCCTCATCTCCTACGGTTAGGTTTTTGGAAGTTTCGGATTCTACATTGTTTCTCAACAATAAATAGGCCCTCGAGCCTCATTGTAACATAGTTCAGAGGTCTGTAGCCACCGCATCTCTTCTCAGAGATTCGCTACCAGCACCCTAGCTATTTTATTTCCAGTATGTCTGTAAGCATATTTCTGTTATTTGATATTAATGAAATGACGCATTATTTCCGCTGCATCTCTATGCTTATGGTTATTTCTATATTCTATTGCGTTCCTTCATAAATCTGGATCAATGGTATCAGAGGGGTCTGTTTTTTTCTCGATCCTTCTTTGCATGTCCCCATTGAGGTCGGGGTATAAGGAGTTAGGGCTCGATCTAGTTGAACCCTTGCAATATCAGCCTCGCAAACCCCGACGACCTCCCATGGCGAAAGAAAAGAAAGACGAGGGAGCAGGATATCCTATCAAAATACTACTCGAGGAGGCCCTCGAGAAACAAAGAAACGCGATGATGGATAACTTTGCTCAAATCCTTCAACGACTGCCCACATATGGCACATCTGCATCCAACAGCCACTCTGGAGGCGCCAATCCCTTCAAGGTACAGGTAAACTTTGACATTCCTATATTTGAAGGAAAAATAGATGCAGACACTGTAGAAAGATGGTTAAATTTGCTGGAAGGGTATTTCTCGGTCCATGACTTCTCTGACCAAGAAAAGATTATTTTTGCACTCCTCAAATCTGCCCCCCATGTCAAAGACTGGTGGGAAACCTACCATGAGCAAGAGGGCGAAGGGGAACCCTCTCTGTTCTCGGCCACACCCACTTGGAATTCGTTTCGAGACGACATCAAGGAACAATATTACCCCATGGGGAGCTATGAGGGCAAATACATCGAATGGACCACACTGCGGCAACAAAAGGATCAAGATGTGCACGAACTGACGAATCTATTCCATACCGTGCGCACAAAGTTGGGTATTAAAGATTTAGAGAGACATTTGGTGCTCAAGTACCGCCGCTATTTGTACAAATACATTCAGGAGGAAATGGAGTTCCTCGACATTACATCACTTGGCATGGCATATCACTATGCCGCCAAGATCGAGCAGAAATTTAAGCAGAAGAAGCGAGACTTTGGATCTGCAAATCCGAAAGGTGCCCCCGAACCGAAGAACAAGGAGCAAGGCCAAAGCAATGTGACTCAGAAAAACACCACAAATCCAAAGAAGGACACAGGGAAGTGGTGTGAATTTCATAATAGCCCCACTCACAGCACAAGCAAGTGTCGGGCCAAACAGTCTTTGGTGGCCAAAATAAAGGCACCCGAATCAGATGCATTTTCTGATCCTGAGTTAGAACCAGACAAAGGCAATGACAAAGGGAAGAAGATCATTGATGCAGATCCCAGTGCCATTTTTGCCACCACCAAGATCCAGAAGGAGGGTCCAGAGGATCCAGAGGAGGGGGAGCGCCTCTTCCAGTCGCAGATGTGGGTAAAGGGTTCTCCGCTGCAATTTCTCGTCGATAGCGGAAGCCAAAAGAACCTCATTTCAGCAGAGGTCGTGAAGCGGCTC
This sequence comes from Pinus albicaulis, assembly GCA_034641835.2. Taxonomy (NCBI): domain Eukaryota; kingdom Viridiplantae; phylum Streptophyta; class Pinopsida; order Pinales; family Pinaceae; genus Pinus; species Pinus albicaulis. The sequence goes on from CM076576.1 coordinate 291,120,340, forward strand.
GACCTACCAACCATAGCACACCCATAGCCGTATACTATCGGATGGCTCCGCCCAAGGAGAGATCTCCGCATCCGCCAGCAGTGCCACCTTCCGTACAGTATCAAGCCATTCATGGATGAGGTATTGTGTGATGTTGCTCCTCTTGATGTAGCTGATGTATTATTTTTCCAACCATACTTGTGGAGGCGACATGCTGTGTATGATTCTAGGCCTTGTGCTGTTATTATTACTTTGGGAAATAACTTGTACAGGATACCGGAGGTAGTATCGCCTCCTGCCATCTCTTTGACTACTGCAAAACAACGCAGTAAGATTGTTTCCCAAACCAGGAAATTCATTTTCCTTACGACTCACTCACAAGGAAAGAAGAATATTGTGGCCACAACCTTGAAACAGGGCTCCCTTGCACAGCTGCAGCAGATGGACAAAGTCAGGGAGGAATACGATGAAAATTTCTCCACACTCATAGAGGTTCCTCCACACTGTCAGGATAAGCACTCCATTGATCTGACTCCCAATGCACCACTTCTTGATGTTGCCATACATCCTGCAACTACACATACAGAATCCAAACATGTACTGTCTGAGGCCGATAAAGAAACCAAATTTACTAAAGTCATCCATCATGTCCACCCGCAGGTCCATGACATCTTCAACACATCTAATACTCAGTTCAACAGAATTTGCCTCATCTCATGGAGAATCTCAACGCAATGGGGACCATTGCTTCCTAAGGAGGGAGGAATGATCTAGGTGGATATCGGTGGCCACCCACCTATTCCATTTGGATCAGCACCAACAATTCTTGTAGCTTTTCATATTCAGCACAACTTACTATTTTTAGCAGGTTTTCGGGTCCTCCACTCTCGGAGCCGTTTTGGGGGCTTAATGATCTAGGTGGATATTGGTGGCCACCCACCTATTCCATTTGAACCCCCATCTTCAATTCTTTCAATTTTCAAGTTGCAACAAAACTTACTATTTTTAGTAATTTTTTGGGTCCTGAACTTCCAAAGCTGTTTTGAGGCCCTAAACGATGTTTTTTGGGAAAATGGAGAGGAAAATGGGTCTACAGATCGATGTTTCTCATTCAAAAATTGAAGTCCTCGGATAGATCTTTCTAACGAGCTATTGAGCGCATCAAACAGAGATCGGATGCCAAAGTTACGCCCCCGGGAATTTGAACCACCAATTTACCCAAACGGGCGCCCACAATTTTGGCGCCTCATCTCCTACGGTTAGGTTTTTGGACGTTTCGGATTCCACATTGTTTCTCAACAATAAATAGGCCCTCGAGCCTCATTGTAACACAGTTCAGAGGTCTGTAGCCACCACATCTCTTCTCAGAGATTCGCTACCAGCACCCTAGCTATTTTATTTCCATTATGTCTGTAAGCATATTTCTGTTATTTGATATTAATGAAATGACGCATTATTTCCGTTGCATCTCTATTCTTATGGTTATTTCTATATTATATTGTGTTCTTGCATAAATCTGGATCATTCCTGCACTCCTCAGCCATATGACTGATTTTTCCACAATAAAAACATTTAATTAGAAAGTCATTTTTATGCAGATACATACCTTGAGTATTATTCTGTCTTTTCTGTGGATTTCCTTCGTTTTGCTGTGATGGATTTCCTTTTCCTTTGAAGAATTTCTTCTTTTCCATTAGCGCAAGATATGCACTCTGGGGTTTCAAAGTCAATATTCTTTCTTCTTCTTGCATTAATATTCTTGTCAGTTCTTCAAACTTTGGGATTTTCTCTCTCGCACTTATCCCAGTGATAAACATTTGGTAATCATCATTCATACCATTCATGTTAATTGTGACCAAATTTGCATATGCAACTATCTCACTAATATCTGCCAATTTTTTCTTCAGATATTTGATCCACTATATGAAAGAAGCAACTGTTTCATTCTCCTCCATCTTTATGGATATAATCTTTCTCTTCAAGAACAGAAGACGATTTGTATTCCTGATCTCATACAAATCCTTCAATATTGTCCATATTTCACTTGTTGATTTGCATTCTATGATATGCGGTATGATGCAGTATTTCACTGACATCTTCAACAACGTCTTTGCCTTTCCTTCTCTCTTCTCCCAATCTGGGACCAATGCTGCTCCCGCTGCTAGCTTCGGTTCATCCCCATTTGCAATCATCCAAGCACTCTGTGCTTCTAGCACAGTCTGCATCTTGAATTTCCAATTTGAGTAATTGGAGCCATCAAGTTTGTTACTCTCATTCAAGTATGCTTTGATTATTTGATTATTCATCTTGACGATTCAAATAAAATACTTGAGAGGAAAAAAAATGATATATCTACTCCAGATCTTTACAGAAAGTAATGTTACGATACAAATCTACTTGATTTGCGATCAATCCAACAAGTTGTTTTTCACGCTGTGTGACAGGTTTTCAAATCCTCTGCACCAGCAAGATCTGCTTCATATCTCCTCCTTCATTGGCAAATTTTCACCGGATCCCTTCATTGGTGACTTTTCACTAGATTTCCTCCTTCATCAGTGGTGTCCACTGGCTCAGATCTATCTCAGATCTTCTCAACGCTCAAGAAACCTTTCTTCTTAAGAGAATCAACAATTATGCGTTATAAAAAAAAAAAAAAAAAAAAACACACTTTTTAAAAACCTCATTAAAAACTCCACTCATGAAAAGAATCATTAAAAAAACCTCTACTCATAAAAAAAGAACCATTAAAAAATTCCCTTTAAAAAATTAAATTATGTGCTCTTTTCCGAAAAGTGCATGTATGAGAAATTCCTTTAAATAAGAACCCTCTTAATTCAAAATGTTTCACGTAAGGTATGTAATGCATGAGCCCTCAAATCTCTCATATAATTTTTTCAAACGAAAATTCTCAATGCCTTTTAAAAATTTGAATATGAGTTGAATAATGCGGCCAATGTGACATACGGCAGCGTGCTAATGCTAACCAGAGGCTACTTTTCCCGCGTTAGTTCCTTAACGCACATAAAAAGAAGATTTGTCCGCGTGTTTGAAAAAATTGGTAATTGTTTTATGATTAACGCGATTCTCTACAGTGGGGATTTGCGTTATAACACTCTGTATCTCACTATGAGATGTGTTATAGCGAAAATAGGCCAGAAAACAAAATTTACACTCAGTCATCAGGGGCTTCTCCTCTGCCACCTGGATACTCGCAGGAATCACAGCACTTCGGCTATGAATCGTCCCTAGAGCTTTGATACAATGATAGAATGAGATGTTTGAATTGATAAATAAAACTCATTGGTCAATTCTACGAAAGAGAGTATGAACCAAGAGAGTCTGGCTCTGTAGAACGCTCTACATTCTCAATACACTTCAAACATTATATAACATACAAGTTTTTAGGGAAGTTAGAACCGTATCCTACGAAATAGAAACTAATTCCTATCCTAAATTCTCATGAACCAACTAACACTAATATAGGATTCTCCATTATATTCAATAAATACCTTCTCTTTCAATGGTTTTCTAAAACTTAATTTAAAAAAAACACTGATTACTAAATAAAATTTTGTTATTGTACATATAAATGAAATTTCAATTTAATATCATAGTCATATAAGTTATATTTATATTTCTTTAAATCACATTTAAATATTTACCATATAATATTTTACATAATAAAAATCAATATTCAAATTAAAGAAAAAAAACACTTGCTTTGAGTTACATATTTGATAGTTTTCAAATAAATATTTATGTTTGTTTGATAATTTTCAAATAAAATGTTTCATAATTTTTAAATCATATTTTCAATTAAAATTTATGTTATTTTATGTAACAATTAGTGAAATACACAATCTTCTGCTTTCAACTACCCCAATACTATTTGATTGAGTGAACCTACTTCCACTAATACCATACAATGATCTATCTTCATATTATTTTTTTCATTAATAAGTTTTTTAAATAAAAAAAAACTTATTACCAACTCTTTTTTTCTTCTTAAATAAATATTATACAAATCAATAAAAGTATACATAAATATCATATATAAGTTCTTATCAATCAACAATCTAAGTGAATATTAAATATAAGTTCTTACCAATCAAACTTTTCTTTCTAATAAAGCAATGGAACAAACTATTATAGATAACTACATATTCAAAACCAAATTAATTTCTCAATAAAAGAGATAATCCATATTTTCCAATCTTGAAGAAAAGAAATAGTCCAAATTTTCCAAAAACTTGTTACTTTAAAATAGGTAATAATGATATACTCAAACTATTATAAACAACTTCTTAGACAAAACCTAATCAATTCCTCAATAAAAGAGATAATCCACATTTTCCATTACAACTTTTCATAAAGCATGAAAGTGTAGAATAGATAAGAAGAAGAAGAGCCATGTTTATTTATGTTGTTTAAGTTTAATTTTTTTCATTTCATACCAATTAGATATCAACCATATTTATTAACCATGTGTATTTTTTATTGGATTTAATTACTTGTATCATATCAGATTATTTTATTTAAGTTTTTCTTATCTCATTAAGTCATATTATATTCACATATATATGATATGATTTTATATTATCATTGACATAGATCTATGTTAATCTCAGCTTTATCAAGCTCTTAGAGAAACCACGTTGTTTGTGGTGCAAATCTTTTTTAAAGTATAAAACTTGAAAACAGGTTTGTACTTAGAAATATTTGATCCCTTTTAGTGGTTGATAGATCCCAGGTTAACATGGATCTATAATAGTTATTTATATATATGCCTTGAGTAAACTCAATGTTTTTTTTTTTGTAAGCTTAGTAGGTCCTCTCTATTTTCTATTTATAACAAAAAGCAAGTTTGAAAATACAAAATTAGGCCTCAACGTGCTCGTAGGAAACTAGGTCTATTGGCCATCTGAGCGAGTTATATGCCATCCAAAACATATACATCTTGATTCTACTTCGTATTGTCCTCAAATAACTAATATCAGTATCTATACTTGCAATCATATACATAACATAAACATAAAAGCTATCTGCTATCATTATGAAAAAGTAAACTTAGGTTGATCATTGCTCAATCATCATCTGACTCGATAGGAGCTGGGTCTTTGACTCGACAGGAGCCGGGTCTTTGACACTAGAGCTAGGCATATCTACCTGTTGCATGGATTGTAATTCCTTCTCGATTATATGGAGGAGCACATACTGATGGTGTTGACAAAGATTCATTTCGTGAATGTTAACCATGAAAGGAATTACACATAGATTTCATCTTTAGTAACACATTAACAAAGTGTTTTAACTACAATTTTCATGTTCATTCGCTTTATAAAAAATATATATAGTATTTCTCTATAAATAAATAGATATATACATTATTTATTTATTACGTTGTAAAGCATTCTTATTTGAAAACAACTTTCCTAAACTGCCACGTGTATCATAACTCACCATTGATTTTGATGTTAGACGATTAAAATAGTGTCAACCTTAGGATTAAATATTGTTATTAAATACCGTTATTATAAATTAATTACAAAGGAAAGTGATTTTAGAAAAATGTTTCGTAGCACTGGACGCAAAGCTGAGCATAGACGACAATGCAAACACTGAAAATTCCCTGCCTGGTTCTAGAAAGAAATGAGGTCTGCGACAGAAGAAATAAGGGGCCCATCTCCTCCTTTTCCAAAGAAACAGTAGCAGTGCCCACGATGGAGAAGGGTTGACACAGTCCTCAAATTTTCCTCATCCAAGAGAGTCTAGGGGACTCCACTCCCTTATCATCATCATGCCTCTACTGATCCCAATCACAATCCCATAGCCTCCCATTTGGCTTCAGGGTCTTCCCATTACAAGAGCAAAAGTAGAGTCGATCATCTCTATCAGAGGCCCAATGCTAAGGTTAAAGAAGCACCATCGTCATCATCTGTTTCTGTGTGGGTTAGGGCTTATGATAATCCCCCAACTTCTTCTTGTGACAACATCATTCGCTTTGAAGACCTGGAAGTGTCTGCTACTTCCCCAAGAAAATGCATTCCACACCATCCGTTGCAGAAGCAACAATATTGCCAAGCTTCTCACATGGAAATGGATATTTATGAAGAAGAGGATGCTCTGGATGGTTCCAATGATGAAGGGTGTCCTGTGGTGGATGTTTCCAAGAGGTTCATTGTTGTAGATCCACCAGGTAAGTATGCTTATTTGATTTTATTTGTAGGTTTTATTTACTTGGTCAGTTAATTTTATGAATGAAACATTAAATGGTGTGTTTTAAATGCCAACCCACTTGAAATTATGGGATTTCAGTCCATCCAAAGGGAAAGGAAATGATTTTTTAATCCGATCCGCACAAATTGTGCCAGAGGCAGAAGCAGATTGACTATGGGAAGAGCACTCTCGACTATGAAAGATACCTGGAGCTTGTTCCTCGGTATTAGGCCTTTCCTCGCCCTTCAATACTCTTGTTCATTTTGAAACCTGTAGGTATCCTACTGGTAATGATAGAAAATGAACCCAGATAAACATTATACAAATATTTTTAAAAATAGTTTTTCCCACCTTAAACCCTTTCGTTGTAAAGAAAATCACTGAAACATAACTTAATCATTGATTCGAAGAAAAAAAAACTAAATAACTAAGTATATTTTACCTGTAAGCTAGCAAACAAAATAAAAAACGAAAACATATAATACAACATATGGTGCAATTGCTAGTTTATTTATTTTTTAAATGTTACATGTCAATTCATTAAAAATCACCTATCAATAGAATGAATTACATTTCTTATTGACCTTTAAAAACACACTCATAGATAACCATCAATTTTTATTTTTATTTTCTAACTTTCATTTATTGTGCATATTGTATTTTTTTGCATTAAATCATTTTTGCAATTAATATTTCTTTTTCAAATCTTACTTCTACAGTGCATTAATAAAATAAGAGGACTCTCAATATAATTATGAATGATATTGAAATATTTTATTTATTTTTCACATTAATTTTAATTTATTTAAATATCACATATCAACTCCATCTTAAAATTTGAATAAAATAAATAAAAATAAAATAATTATAATTATTTATTATGACCAACTTTAAAATATTATTTTATTATTTTTAAATATAATATTGCTTAAACACATCTCTTAAAGATGCTGAAATCTCCACACTACCAGAAAAATTCTACACGGCTAGCCACGTTTGGGTGTTTCCTTTGATTTTCTTAATGCAAAGTAAAAATACATATTCATAGTCACACATATTACATCAGGAAAACAAACCTACTAGGATGTTTAATTTGAACAATGACTGCAACTGCATGAAAAGGGCGTAACTTAATTTTTTAAAGTCCTTGTTATTTTAAATAAATTTGAAAAAACACAAAATTATTCAAATATAATTTAATATATTTATATATATATTTAAAAAGCATTTTAAACCACCAAAAACCATTATGGCGTAAAAGAGTTAAACTTGATAGAAGGAAACTAGCGATATTATTACTTCAACTGGGCAATGGAAAATAGCTACGCAATAATAGGGGAAAAAGTTTGATGTATTACCACCGAAGTTTAATTTTCTTAAATAACATGACTAATATTAACAATCTTAATATTATATTATATGTATATAAAAAAGAAAATTTACGTAGATAGATGAAAAAAATATATTAGATTTAACTATTTTTCTAAATGATTTAGAAAAATTAAATTAATTATTTTTAACTAATTTGATTTTTCTTAAAAGTTTTGTTTACATTAATTTATGTTCCTCAAATGCTAGGGACTATATCAAATTTATATTTAAAATCTAATACCTTCTCTTCTCCAATTGGTTTCTAAAACTTAAATTTAAAAAATTAAACTAATTATTCAATAAATTTTGTTATTATATATATGTAATGCGATTCAAATTTAATATCTTACTTATATATGTAATATAATTTAATTTGATATCATTGAGTCAAGAGACTCTCTCCATCCGAGTATAAGATATATGTGGAACCACTATTCAAGTTTATTATATTGTAATTTTTTTTTTATTAATAAATTTACTAACAATGTTTTAGATAAATAATTATGTAATTATATTTCAATTTAATTAATAAGCTCATAAAAATTTAATATTTATAATATAACAACATATTTGCATGGAGAGGCATTCTCTGGTCAATTATATTAAATTAAGTAATATGAATGGAACATAAACATTTTAACTCAGTCAAAATAAAATAAAATAAAATAATAAAGATAACTTTATAAAAATAAAATAAAATAAAAATAAAAATGGCCCATGTATTGAAAATCCATTGTATTCATGTAAAATATTTCTTATTTAAAGGGGAAATTAAATGAGTCTAGGTCAATTAAAATCTAGATCTACCAAGCCTCAAGGGGATCAATTTAAATCTAGATCTACCAAGCAGAGAGAGTGAAAATATATTTAATCTCTCTCTTCAAAAATTAAAATGGATCTGGACTAGTACTTATACAAGTTATAGAGAGCATCTACATTTCTTTAAGCTACAATTAAATAGTTGGTGATCAGGGGCTTTATTAAGGCACTCCTTGATGTGAAGTCACTAGTTCAATTCACTACGCCTCGATCGGTGTGATATAATTAAATGTGTGCTACTTTTCAAATCTAATGTTAAATAGTCCACTCAGACTTGGATAGATGGTGATCATGTGCTTTGTTAAGGTACTCCTTGAAGTGAAGTCACGAGTTCAATTCACTGCCTTGATTGGTGCGATATATTGGACACCGCCTCGATCGATGCGATATATTGGACATGATGAAGACGTAGTCTTGCCAAGCTTACTATATATATATATAATAAATTTTCTATAGTCTTATGTGTCGAAAAATAAAAGGTTATCCTTCCTACCAATCCAATACTATTACTTCTATCAATTCCATACAATGATCCCCCCAGATGTGGGTGATTGACAAGAACAATTCAGGCTACCACTTGGTCTCACAACGTGGGGGCACCTGGTCTCTCCATAAGGTCGCCCCTGCCTTCCGCATGAAGATTTTAAATGCTCAGAGGAAGTTGAAACTTGAGGCATTTACGCCATCGACCTCTACTCCTACAACTTGCCTCTTGGCCATTTATGGCTCATGGCTCATGTTTACATTATCATTTGTGCATCCGTTTTTCATTCTCGGCCTCCTTCCTCTATCACAACTTTTTCCGCTGCTCTTCTCCTTGTCTGTCTCACTCTGAGCTTTATGCTCTAGCCCAACAGACCCCCCAACTTGTGGATACAATGCCTAGAAGGCACTGGATGCGGTGTGGTGGAGGAAGTGGCAAAGGCTCTCCCTCCCGCCCTCTAGTTCCTGTAATGCATGCGAGCTCTTTATCCATATATGTTTCCATGGAAGAACTTGAGGTTCTCGACCCCCATTTTCTCTCTACCCAGTTCTCAATTCACCTATGAGAGGAGCATCACCACCTCTCCGGCTCCAGAAGCAGAAAACACTTACGCAAATCCTCATTATCGCGCTCCTCCTCCCCTCTGCCTCAGAAATTCATGAGCTTCGCATTCAAGCAATTGGCGGAAGGCTCGGACAATGGTGGGAGCAGCCCAACGAAGGACCCACGACAAAAATATGCATAAGCGGACCATGCGGCTCACTCAGTTTTGACAAAGAAGATCGATATGGTCTCCACTTCAGATCTAGAGAAGCCCCCCCAGCTCCCAAAGAAGGATATTGAGACCATGTCCAACTATGATTGCTTCATAACTGAGGAGAATCCTCATCAGGAGAACCATGATGCCCAAAACCGGTAGCTTTAGCTCCTTGGAGGTACTCCTTTTCAGTTTATATATGCTCCTTTATAGTTTTTATGTCATATTTATCTCTGCTTGCAAACTTTTTCACTCATGCTTATGTTAATGGCTCGTTTCCCCTAAAAGGGTAGCCTATTTTTTGAATCTATGAACTCGTTAAGGGTTTGTTTCCTCGTGAAGAGCAACCAAATTTTTGACTTTTTGTATTGTCTTCATCCAACAAGGATTGGCTAATCTAGCAACCCGTGTCATAAAGTTTGATTGTAATTTTTGTACACGATAATAAAAATTAGCTTAACTTAGATTATTTTTTCTTTTAAAAATAAAATAAAAACTTATTACCTCCTTAAACTCATTTTATCTTCTTAAATAATTAATACAAAAATCTATAAAATTAAATATTAATACACAAATCAAAATAATTAAAGATAATTACATTTTCCAATCCGCAATGAAAAAATAGTCGAAATTTTCCAAAACCATGCTAGTGTAAAACATGTGTGTGAGGAAGAACTCTTTTCATTTAGTTTGTTAATGTTCACCATTTTTTTTCTTTATACGAATTAGATACCAACCATATTTTAAACCCCTCCAATTTTTATTTGAATTAATTCTTTTATTTCACTAGATTATTCCGTACAAACTTTCTTTAAAGGTGAATAAAAATGTTATCATAAATGTTGAAATTATCATAAAACTAAGATGGTGAAAAAACAATATAATTCATATATTTTTTTAGCTATCAAAATATAAAGTATTGATAAGTGTTTGATAATGCCCATTCACTTATTCACTTATTCATTTTGATGTAAATTCCAAACAACATTACATGCTAATATACATTTTTATTCTTTCATTACACATTGGAAATACTTTATTTTTGCATTAAAATATATAACCATTCCATCTCGTTTTACAAAATCTTTAAGAATAATATGCTTATTTCATTTTGTGGGGATTTTTATTTCTTATTAAAACACTGATTTTCTCAAAATAAATGATGATGCTTGTTATTAGTGGCCATTTATATTATTCATAAATTTAGTGGTTTTCCATTTTTTTTCAATGTTTTTTTTGGTCTTTTGGATCCCAAACATTCATGACCATTTTGAGGCCCTAAATGACATTTTTAGTAATCCATGTGGCTAGGGATTGTCATGGCATGTCCTAACATTGGTTAAAAGTTGTAATCCTAAGATAGTTCATTCTAATGAATTATTGTGTACCCAAAACATTAGATCAAATGAAAAATTTACATCATCGGGAAGTTGATGTACCAACTAACGTCATAGCCTAACGAGCCTGCAAAATTGCCTTGAAAACCATGGAAAATCCAACAAAAATTTGATAAAATATGGTAGAGATTGTTGTAAATCCAAGTTACAATTGTCAAACTTTAAGATTTTGGGTGCCTCGGATATTTTTGATGGTGTTGAATCCATCTCCACTATCAAAAACATGATTCAAACACTGCTACTACGATATTTTTTGAAATTCTTTTGGCCGGATTCCAACCACTTTTGATCGTTCGGGAAATTCTACCGCCTCAGTAGACAACTCCCCAATTAACCACCTTAATATCCAAAAATATTTTCTCACTTCATCTTTTAAGATTAGGCTTTTGACCTCTAGGGTTCTTTCTTTATGTTAAAATTTCATTCCTTTCGCCTCTTGTGATAGCTTTTGTGAATGCATGTAGTTTCCAACTCTCTTGTCAAAGATAACTAACACCATATACCTAGTTTGTGTTCTATAATATTCTACTATTATGTTCGTTAATAGAAGTTAGGTTTTAACTATATTACTATGCTCTCTATTATAATTCTCTTTGTGTTTATGTTTGATTTCTTTTCCTATTTTTCATTTGATTCCTTGTACAACCTATATCAGCGATATCAAAGAAATTTCCACCTTGTTGTTTCTAAGTGCATATCCTCGACGAGGTCAAACTACATAGATTTGGGTCTCATGCTAGTTTCATTTAGAAATGTCCCATGTCAAAATAAAAGAGATATGACAAAGCATGAGATCCTATTAAGTTGCTTCTCAAACATTCATTCGACGTGAATGCAATGATGCACAATTTCACCAATATCCTAAAAAACTTCCGTCAGTGATCGACGCACCTTCAACAAATGGCCATTTCATAGGTGGGACATCCTCCAAGGTACAAGTGAACTTGATAGCCCCTTATTTGAAGGCCAAATAGATGTAGATTCTTTAGAGAAAAAGTTAAATCCATCTGAGGACTATTAATCTTTCCAAAAAAATTATGACAATGAAAATATCACCTTTGTCATCTTAAAAACCCTTTCCCATGTCAAATATTGGTGGGAAGGTTATTGGGAGAGAAAAAACGAAGATGAGTCTTCAATATTTAAGGCAAAAACAGCATTGGAATTTATTTTGATTCCCTCATGGAAGAATTTTATCCTATAGGTAACTATGATGACACGTATAATAGATAGATGACTTTGTGACAGGAGATACAAAAAGGTTGGTACACCAATATTTTTCATAGCTTGCAGTTAATGATGGGTTTTAGTGACTCTGAGTGAAAATTGATTCCAAACTACTAAAGTGGTTTACACAAGTATACCCAAACAAATATGGATTTCTTGGAAAGCTCGTAATTGGGAGTTTCTTATTGACGTGCTATCAAATTTGAGTAGAAATTGAAGAAGGGGAACAAGAAGGAGTTTGGGTCTATAATTCTACTGCAACAAAAGGCCTAGAAAAGGTGACCCAAACTCAAAGATAAGGGATAAATTAAGGAGAGCCAACCTCAATACAACCACCCCAAGTGACATGGAAAGAAGGGAAACAAGAAGTTGAAAAATGACTCTAGAAAGTAGTATGTGTTCCCAAAAATCCTGTAGCATAACATTGATGAATTCCACTTGAAACAATCATTGATAGTGGAGCTTAAAGGAAAATAAATGGGCTTGGTATTTAATTATAAATTAAAATGGGATAAAATAAAGTGGATAATCGATGAATATCCTAGTGCTACTATTTCAACTGCAAAGAACCAACTAGAAGAGATAAAAAAGCCTAAAGAGAGGAGGCACCTCTTCCACTCATAGATGTGCATGAAGGGGATGACTATGTTTCATTATTGAAATTGGGAGCCAAAGGAAACTGATCTCGACCAAGGTCATCAAGGGACTGAAGTTGTCGACAATATTACACCCTCAACCATAAACCATTACTTGGTAGAGCGAGAAATGCCACCTACCCAGTGACATCAATCCCTTCGAAAATGAGATATTGTGTGATGTTTTTCCACTATAAGTTTTCTATTTTATTTTAGCACAACCATATAATTGGAAATGTTGTGATTTTTATAAGTCTCATCATTGTAATTTCATTGTTTTACATGTCTAATTATTCATTAGATGTAATCTGTGAAGAAGTCACTTTTCTATAATGAAATGGACTTGGTCACCGACTTAGTAGCATGTTCATATATATTACAACCAACTTTTGGATTCACAATAAAAAGTGTCATTTTATGAAATTTGTAACAATTTCATGTTTTCGTTTCATCGATTCTTATAGGTCCCAGCATCTCCTAGATTTACAAAATATGCTATTGGAGGAATATTAAGATCAATTTGAAGATATAAAAGTTTAAATGGATAACAAAATCAACCAATTTCTCATTCAGATTAAAGAATTACAAGAGACACATTCAAGGCTCAAATTTCTAAGAAGAAAGATTGAAAATTGAATAAACAACTAAAGGAATTAAAGGAGTTTTAGGAGTAATTACACCAAATGTTTTAAACGTAGATTCAAAAATACCATAAAGTTATTAATGGAATATTAAATATAATCAAATACAAATTTTTTGAAGAGTAATTGCACGAGATGTGTTTGAGAGATTAAAGGGTTTGTAGATGAAATATATATCAACTCAAGTTATCATTATGATATTTCATAATAGGAAAAACTAAAAACTCATATTTTTCTAGATGAATGGCTACATAACTTGAAATAAAATGAATCTTACAATGAAATAAAATTCATATTATAATGCATCTTTAAACATTCAGACCATTCAACAACATTTCATTGAAACATGACCTCTAAGGAATTCGGCAAGATGACATAACCCTTCAAGAATGTCACATGTGGTCATACATGGTCATACACATTTTGTATGGTCACACATGGTCAACGATAGTGAACATGCTAAAATTTGGGCAACTATAGCCAAACATGGAAAATATCAGTCAACCAAGGTCAAATATAGTCATCCATGGTAATTTATGGCCACCCCTGGTCAACATGGTCTTCCATAGTTGACTGTGGTCTACCTTGATCAACCATACTCAACTATATTCAATCAAAAACAACCTTCGGTAAACATAATTAACATGGGTAAGTAGGTAAGTTGTAGTTTAAAATAGTCTACTATAGTTAGATGTGGAGAAACATGGGTAGCCATATTTAGCCATGGCCTACAAGAGTGAGGTATAATCAACCATAATCGACCATATTCAACTCTCATATACATAGCAACCATAATCAATATTGTTAACCATAGGTAACCATAGTCAACATGGTCAACCATTATTGACTATAGTCACATAAGTCAATCATGATCTACCATAAGTAGCCATGGATAGCCACAATCAACTTTAGTCTACAATAGTCAACCCTAGTCAACACACGTAACATGGTCATCATGGTCAAACATTGTCAACCATGGACAGCCATAGTCGATTATCATCTTCATGGGAAACATAATTAATGATGGTTAGACATGATCAAACATGGTCACTCATATTTTACATGGTAAAACATGGTCAATGAAAATTTACATGGTAAATTTTGCTCAATCATAGTTAAATATGGTCACCCTTTGAAAATCATAATTAGCCATGGTCATACATAGCTAATAGTGGTCAAGAATGTTCACCCACAATTATCCATGGCGCACCTTGATCGACCATATTCAACCACAATCAACCATGTTCAACTATAAGGAACCTTGGGCTACCCCTGTAAACCATATTCAACCATATTATGGTCAATGTTTTTCCAACATGGTCAACCATAGCCATCTTTCAGCAACCATATGTAACCATAGTCATTCCCATTAACCATAGTCGACCATATGTTGACCATGACCACCCATAGTCAACATTATCTCCAATCATTAACCATGGTCTACAAGTGACCAACGATATTATACCATAAACATCCATGGTCAACCGTAGACAACCTTGGGCATCCTTGTCAACCATCATAAACCATAATCAATTATATTCAAATATTCTCTACCATAGTGAGCCTTTTTCAACTCTCATTAATGATATTCAACCATGATTAACCATTAGTCAAAATGGTCAAATGGGGTCAACTATGGTCAAATATAGTCAACCATATTTTTCCTCCCCATACACCTCCACCATCAACTAGCAACAACCACTTAGATAAAAATGGTTGATATATTAATATGAGATTTCAACTTTTGAAAAGGAAAAAAATGCGTATTAACAACTTTTTCTTAAGTGCTTATTGGTAGTACAAAAAGAGTGAGCTCAATTACAAACCTAACTACAAAAAGAGCTTGTAATTCCAAACCTAACTATAGAGTAACTCATTCTACAACCCAATATGAGGGCTATTTGTAAATTGTTCATGCTACAAGTGGAGTTGACAGGTGGCCCTTTTAAAATAAAAATAAAATACTCTTTAAATTTAAAAAAAAGAGTTGCCTATAATCAAAATACAAATACAAAAACAAATATAAATATTTGGTTTGTTTTACTTAAAAGTACTATAAAATGTAGTCCTACTCTAATTGGCTATTGATATTATAACCTAATACAAATGAGATATATTACACTTACTCTTAGTCATAAATAAAATATTTCCATGTCCATATGAAATAAAATAATTTTATATATTTTAAAATATTTTTAATGTAATCAAAACAAACAACAAATAAAATTAATATTATTTATATTTTCATATTTCAATTGGATACATAAGTAAACCATTTTTATATTCATGTTAACTAATATATATATATATATATATATATTTATGAACCACAAAAAAATATTTCAACCTCAAAAGTAAAAAAAATTAAAGTAATATTGAAATGTATTTAAAAATATATTAATAGAAAAATATTGTAATGTGGAGAATATAATAATAATAATAATAGAAAAAATAAATTCTTATTGCTACAACATTTCAACTATCATTATTTTACATTTTTACCAATGATTAATTTTGAATAAAATAAATATATGTTAGAATTGCATGTTAAACTATATTATTCCATATATTCAAGAGATTTTTAAGAAGCTAAATCTATTTATGCATTGAAAAATATAATTTAAATTTTACATTATAAAACAGATTTACACCTCTGGATCCTCTCTTAACTTTCTAAATCCATGATGAAAAAAATCTAATGATTCAAAGAGATCTATAACGCTAACCCCAAAATTCACCAAATGAAAAGTACTTAAATTTCCAATCCTTCGTATATTGTAGCTCATGTCATCGTATCAGATTGCTAAGTAAAAAGGAGATCTAGACCCTCCGTAAAATCGAAACTTTACAGTTGATTTTCATACACTTTCGGTGGATGATTGTCTATTTTTATCGTTAGTTTCAGCCCCCACAGTGAAAAATAGATATCCATAGACAGACGTGTTATATCACCAAGACGTCTAAAATTTTGGGCAAAGAATGCACTCGATGGATAATAGGGACAGAATAATGAAAAAAAAAAGTTGATGTGTTACGACCGAAAAGACATACCATGAATCATGAAATAACAATCAATGGTCAATTCAAGGATGATTACAGTGTACCCCGTGTTTCATCATTTCAAGGAAGATCAACACTAGTGTACCCCATGTATCATTTATTGGGAGTATTAGTTTTTGTCATTTTTGAGTGGTTTGAATTTGGAAAGTTAAAATTATGTTGACATTTAAACTCACATTTTATCTTAAAGCAACTGATGAGAATGAAGTTGGTAAAAAATCTCAAGTTATTTGATTTGTATCATTGATTGGGAGTATTAGTTTTTGTCACTTTTGACTGGCTTGAATCTGGAAAGTTAAAATCATGTTGACATTTAAACTCTCACATCCATCCTAAAGCAACTAAAGAGAATAAAGTTGGTAGAAAATCTCACGTTATTGATTTGTATCATTTATTGGGAGTGTTAGTTTTTGTCATCTTTGACTGGCTTGAATCTGGAAAGTTAAAATGATACAAATCAACATTCTATCCTAAAGCAACTAATAGGAATGGAGTTGGTAGAAAATTTCATGTTATTGATTTTGGAAATATATTTGAATAAGAACAAAATCAAATAATTATCTTGTTTTGATGTATCATATTGTAAAATATTTTCAAATTCTATAATAAAATGAAATGCTTACAGATTACCATACAAATACAAATAAGCTTGTGGCAACTTGTTTCACCCATAATTGTTACACTTTTACGGGTTTACTTCTCATTTTTAATCAAACGCAGAATTTATCTCGGTAGTCTTCCCGCTATCCTTTCTTACAAGTACACAAATCGATTCAAGTCTATAGCAACTAAGAGAAATATGTAGTTTTTTCCATGTGAAAAACCGTCACTGATTTATCGATACTCATAATTTATTATTTGTTAGTCTTTATTGAAGATATTAATCATTGTTCTATGTGAACATCGTTTATTTAGACAATCCATCGTTAGTAGGTCAATCAAGAATTAGCCAGGTAAATATAAACATAAATATTAATTAGCTAAATAAATATAAACATAAACATTTGAGATAATTCAAATTGGTTATCATCTTAAGGTTATACAAAGTTTAATTTGGATTTGGTATAATTTAGATTTAATGTGGTGTAAATTGATTAATGTCGTACCATGCGTTTGATAAAATAGGCACACTTTTTTAATAGGTTGATTATTGGATAGATTTAGATAGATTCAGATCTTTTAGTTTTACAAAATTAATTAATTAATTTATATTGCTTAAATTTTAGTGAGGATGTTAAATTTATAATTAGAATTTATTTATATTTTTTTATGCTTGTTTTTTAAAATTTATTTTTTTGAAAAATATAAGATAGTTATTAAATCAATTTTGTGGCTAGGTATTTACATTTTTTTATTCATCCTAACAGATCTAAAAAGCACTAGAGGGATCAAATATCATAAGATGAAAACTTTTTGTATTTCTGCTAGATTGGAGATTTCTGTGGTGTAGTTTTTCAGATGTAGGAATCAGAATATCCACAGTAGTCATTTTTTCTTTCGTATTTCTTTTAATTTTTTATTTTTTATTTTATTTTTAAGATTAGAAGGTCCTATTAACATATGAAAAAATTAATTACATCATAAACAAGTTGGTGAGAGCAAAAGCTTCAACGCCAAGAACCCATAACTGTGGGCAGAAGAGTTGACCCTCTTGGGATGAGACAGTTACAAAAAAGAGGGGAACATAGCCCCAAACAAAATGGCTGACCTGGCCTCACATCAAGAGAAGGCCCTGTCGGGCTGAGAAACTTTACAATGCATTAGTGCAAATATAGTCAAAGAACACCAGACATAAATAAAAAGAAACCTGGGAGCATCTTGGGACTGCGCGAGAAATTAAGCCGTGTCATCCATAGGGTGATAATCAAGACTGATGTGGCGCTATGGGGTGCTGCCTTAATTTTCAGTGTTCTAGGCTTTCCCACCCGTGGAGGGGCCTACTGCCTCCCCTTTGATCTCCAACATACCATGCCCACTAGTAGTTATTCTCTTGAGCATAGCATAATGAGGAGAGTTTTTATCAACAAAACGATGGTGGTGTACCTCCCCCACATAGATAAATAATTTCTCTGTTAGAGCATCTGTTTTCCTTTCTAAAACATTATTACTTTCTTGCTTCTCCTGCAAAGCCAAATCCATCATGGTTTTGGTCTGCCAATGCAACTCAATAGCTCTACTAAAGAGGTTTTCCCTCGCCCGTGTTAATCTGGGATCCGAGATCCAGTTGAAATAAGCATTGACTTCATTTGTGGAGACCCTTTAGCAAACAGTCCTGGCTCTGTCCTCCAGCTTGATGATGTGTTCCTTGGAGTCTTGAGTTATGGTATTCTCATAGATTGTAGTATAATTTCTCACGACGGTCTCCGCTCTTGTAGTAGGAGGTATGTTAGAGGAGGACCAACATAAGCCACGAACATGGTCGCCCATTCTTTGGGTCGGAGTGTCAGAGAGGCGAGGAGCCATGTCAATGGAGGCTTGGAGCGGAGGTGAAGCAGAGAATTGGGGTTGACGAGAATGGAGAATGGAAGGCTACAGGGAAAAGTAACAAACTGTAACCTTATCATGCAGGGAGTGGGGGAGAAATTAGGAGAAGACTCGCAAAAACATGAGGCAATAACCTTGGAGGTCGGGTATCCTTAAGCTCCAAGCGGGGTGGAATGATGAGAATTAGAGGGGAGGGAAATGATGATAAAGTAAGCACAGTGCAAAGAGTAGTTAATGCGGCAAGGGCACATGAAGTTGGATAAGCCTAAAGGGTGACATGCATTGGAGTACTTGGAGGTGTTCATACCTCTGTTGATGCGAAAGAGGTTATGGAGGATCCAGATCATGATGCAATAAAAGGAGGAGAAATACCCGAGCTAATTTGTTTTGTACCTATCCGACCTTTCATTTTTCATAATTATGGCACAATATTCCTTAACATTGGATTGCATGAGGTCATCCCATGGTTATGAAAGGAGGCGGAGATTAACCTCCACGCCAACGTTGGCTAACTTGTCCGAAAACTGGTTTGCTTTGCGTATGATAGCGTGTAAGGAGACGACCTTGGCATGGTTGATGTGGATCTTGATCCAATGAAGTATATTTTTGAGCCTCCAACTATGCGAAACCTGCGTAGCACTCTGACCTTGTTATAGCTTTTGACAAACTTGGGTAGCGACCATCGAGTCCCCCTCAAAAATTAGAGGCCATAAATTTTGATCCCTTACAATTGCAAAAATGTGTTCCAGGGCCTGAAGTTATGTTGCATTGTTGGTGGAATGGCCAAGATTTCCATCATAGACCCATATGATTTGACCTGTGGAATTTTTGAAAGCTCCACTGAAGCTCGCATTACTAGGGTTGCCTTTGTCCGCACCATCGTAATTTAACTTTATGAAACCAATCTCCGGAGGCAACCATAAGAGTTTAGTAGCCAAGGGGAGAGAGCTCCAGGATATCTGAGGAGGGACATAAATGGATATGTCCAACATGAGAATGTGGAGATTGTCCTGAGAAGGTGGGTTGGAGGGATCAGCCAACTTCGTGAAGGAAACCATTTCGTGGAAGATCTACTTGATAGTTGAGATGACCCGCTCTTCTAGCTTTTGCAAATCTTTGAAAATTCTAACATTTATTTTTTTCCACAGAGACCAACATATATTTCCTAGGAGGAGATTCCATGCGCGATTGATCTGCAGATGAGAGGAGAAAGAGGAACGCCATAACTCAATGGTTGGGATAATGGCGGAGGGGTCCGTGTCAGTAGCTCTGAAGACTAGGTAATCCCAATTCCATATATTGGAAGTGAAAGAGCATTCATTTAATAGGTGATTGGTGGTTTCATCCACAACTCTGCAAATTATTCACCTGGAGGGGCCTATTAAGCCCTTCTTATTGATTTTATCCCAAGTAAATATTTTTTTGTGCATAATTAGCCAGAGGGAAATGGAAATTTTGGGATAGTGCCTACGGTCCCATAAGGCGTTCTATTTTAGATCAAAGGGAATGAAATTAGGGGAAATCACATAGCGATATGGTTCTTTGATATTGAAGTGGACAGTTGGGTTTTTCCCCCACCTGAGTTTGTCATTCTTTCCTTCAATTTGTATTTGTCTTTGGTTGAGCTCTTTTGAAAGACTCTTCGAGGCTAAGCGATAGATTAGGTGATCCCAGTCTAAAGCGTCAAGCCACTCCCTCCAACCTGTGTTCTCGTTGTTAGTTTTCCAATAGTGTTTCACCAACAATTTGTTTTTGTTCTCCATATGAGATTTAATATGTATGTATTAATCTTGATTCAACCAGGGGCTCTCTTGCCACTCGTCATCCCAGAATAAGGCCGTTTCACTGTTTCCAATTTTCCAGAAGAAATGATTTTGGATAATTTCTTTGTTTCCTCGAGCTTGGTTCCACATTGTAGAACCTTTGATGGTGCCACTTAAATGGATAAGAGTATCAAGGTGGTGTGTAGGAGCATGCTTTTCTTTCCATAATTCAACCCACGAGGATTGAGAGTTGGTTATGCATCTCCACCAGGTTTTACCCCGAGGGCTTTTCCCATTATTTCCGGATCTCTCAGACTCAAAAATCCTTCCTAATTCGGTTTGTTGATTTTGTCCCGAGAAACCAATGCTCATTTGCCATTATCCTTTTTTCCTTTCCAGAGGAAGTTCCTTTGGATGTTTCTAAGGTGACAGGAGATTGATTTGGGCGCGGCTAGGGCCGAATATTGATAGAGAGGAATGGCTTGTAGGACTGATTTGACAAGCACTAGGCGACCAGCCAAATTTAGTGTTCGGAAGGTCAAGTTGGCTAGTTTTGTTTCTGGCTTGGTGGTTAGGTTTTACCAGTTGGATTTGGCTAGACGTTTATCCATGAGGGGGACACCCAAATATTTGGAAGGGAAGTTGATTAGTCTGAATTCAAGAATCCTAGCGATGTTTTGTTAGATGGGTATGGTGGTGTTGAGGAAGAACAACTTGGATTTATTTATGTTGATGGAGGTACAGAGGGAGTTCTTCTTTAACACAAGGAGTTCCCCTGATCACGGTATCATCTACGAATTGCTGGTGGGCAGATGGGGGACTGGAGTTATAAATTTTTATGCCTGAGATACTTCTGTTGGAGGAGGCAGCCCAAATGGAACGGTCGAGCCCCTCAACCATGATAAAAAAGAGAAAGGAGGATATGGGGTCCCCTTGCCTTATGCCTAAGGTGGGGCTGATAATTTGGGAGGGAGAGCCATTAAGAAGGATGGAGAAAAAAGCGCTTGAAACCATGGCCATGATCCATTTAATGCATCCCTTATTGAAGTCGAAAGCCTCCAACACTTTCCTTAATTATTCCCAAATGATTTTACCAAAGGATTTGGACATGTCCAATTGTATTAGCATGGCATGTTTCTTTTCAAATTTGAGAGAGTGGTTGATTTCTTGAGAAAGAATGATACTGTCCAGGATCTGTCTACCTTCAACATAACACGATTGATGCAGAGAGATGAGGAGGGATAAAATAGTCTTGATTATGTTTGCTAAGACCTTGGAAATGATTTTGTAGATGAAAATGTAGAGAGAGATGGGCCTCAACTTGTCGGGTGAGTCAACATCGTTGGATTTCAAAATAAAAGTGAGGACAGAGCCATTTAAAGCTTTTAGGATTAGATTTTGAATACGGGATTCCTCCACAAATTCATGAACTTCTGTCTTCAACATGGGCCATCATGCTTTGAGGAAGTCAGCGGTGAAGCCATTTGGGTCAGGTGCTTTACCATCAGAAATTGACATCACCACCTCCTTGACCTCTTGCATAGAAACCTTTATGAGCAGCATTTGATTGCGTTCCCGAGTCAGGAGAGTCGGGATGCGATCATTTTTTTTTTTATATCTTCAAACCTATTATTGTTAGTCTCAGTGAGGAGTGAGCCAAAGTATTTGTTGACTTCCACTTCCAGATTTGCATGGGTGTGTATTGTATTTCCCTGTCTGGTCTTGAGACTTAGGATTATGTTGTGTTTTAGGTGTTGTATCATAGTGCGGTGGAAGAAATTTGTGTTCTTCTCCCTACATTTCGGCCAGTTTATACGGGATTTTTGTTGCCATAATTTTTCTTCTTGAGCAACCCTTTCCTCCTAGCTATTCTAAAGATGACTTTTGTCCTATTTTCTCTACTCATTGAGGCCTTTATTGATGATTTTTTGCAACACGACTTCCTGTTTCAGTTCCAACAATTTATTCTCTGAGCTGATATTGCCAAAAGTTTTTTAATTCCAAGTCCTTATCTCTGCCTTAATGAATTTCAATTTTTGTTGGAACCTATAAATTTTATTTCCATGGTTGGGCTTTGGGGTCTCCAACCATTCTCTCCTTTTTTCCAATAATTCTGGGTGATCAAGCCAGAAAGCCTCGAATCTGAAGGGTTTGTTTTTTGATCCACATGAGGTCTGGACAGACGGGGAAATAAGCCAGTGGTGCGAGCCAACCTGAGATAGGATTCTGGTGTCCGTTTCCCACAAGATGAGGTAGAATTCCTCTGAGAGGAGAAAGCAGTCCAGCCTTGAGGCTATCTTCCTATCACTGCCATGCCTGTTGTTCCAGGTGAAGGAACCATGTTTGGTTGGGATGTTGATAAGGTTTAAAGCATCTATGGTTGCCTAGAAAGCCTCTGAGTCTTTTTCCAGCTTCTACAGACCCTCTCTCTTTTCTCCAAAGTTGACCACAATATTGAAATTCCCCGCTATAAATTTGAAAGGGTAGTTGAAGGAATTTTGGGTTATGTTGGACTACTTAATAATTCGAGTCTTTCAACCATTGTGTGGGGAGCATATACATTGGTAACACATATGTTATCCGTAGTTCATATTATTTTCAAGACTGTTGTTAGATCATGTCTTGTGGTTGCTGAATCAGTGAGTTCGAATAGAGAGTTCTTCCAGAGAGTCGTATACCACCCATAGAGCCGGTGGATGAGATTGAAACATCGTTGTAGTTTTTAAACAAATTTTTTCTTTATCATGTCCATCCTTTCTAGGTCACTCTTAGTTTCTTGGAGCAGCATGATATTCAGTTTATCAGATGCTATTCTGTTTTTCAGGATCCTTTTTTTTCCTGGACTATTGAGTCCCCTTATATTCCAAGAAGTAAAATTCATTGAGAAATTTTAGGGGGTAGGGTTATATCTCTTATCTTTCCTTCATTGATGAGACGGGCACCTAGCTCTCGAAGGAGCTTCCTGGTGGATTTCCAGCCTCGCTTCCTGTTAGGTCCTTTTGGTAAGTATTGTCCTGCAGTTACATTAGTTAGGATTCCTTTTCCTGCTTCTTTTCCTATGGAGTTTTGTTCTGAAATTGAATTCTTTTCTTTTCCTTGTTAGTTTTGTCTTGAGCTTCAACATTTAAATGGTTGTTTTCTGTGGAATATCCTTGCTTCTTGTGTTGTTCTTCCATGGTGCTGAGAGGGGCTAGTTCCTCCTTTGTAGTGTTCAGAACTTCATATTTGTTGTGTTGACCTTGCTTTGATCTTTCTTTGTGTATGATATTTTACTCTGTTTGTGCTTGTTTCCGACTTTAGTGTATCCTTGCTCGTTCTTTTTCTTACTAGTTTGGTCTTTAGTTGCTAGGGCTTTGTTTTGAGGGAATTCACAGAAGAGGTGCCCATGCTCATGGCACTTTCGGCATCTGAAAGTTATATGATTGTAATCAATGTTTTGTGTCGAGATTTCATCCCTATAAATGAGCCTTACGGCCTCTGGTAGTGCCACTGAGACATCGATGTAAACACAGATTCTTGCATAGGAGATGTAGTGCTCGTTTCTAGTTCCTTAAGACATTTGAATATATTCTCCTAGTTCATCTCCGATGGATTTGAGGACAGAGGGTGCCTATTAATCCGTGGGCAGGGAATACAACCTAACCCAAATGGGGACTCTCGTGAAATCCTCTTTTCCAGGTGTAAATTTTTCCTTCCAAAATCTCATGCAAAGACTTGATGAGTTGAAGAAATAAGGGCCTCCTTCAAAGATTTTGTCTCGATCTTCTAAAAGACCAAAGAATACTATGTAGAAGCTTTTGGAGTCGAGTTTCAGATTGATTTCTCCCTTTGGTTTCCACTTTGAATGGATCCAGCCCTTAAGGGTTCTTTCTATTGGCCAGATTCCCATGAATTTACATATCATAGTATGCTCCTGCATGTATTCTCTATAAACCGCAATATCGGGATCTTGAATAATCACTTTTGGTGTCCTCTTGGATTTTGGGTGACAAACATTCTTTTTATTTGATGCCCTTGTTTCTTTAACATCCTTGTTTGTAGCATCCTCAACTACGACCGTGGTGCGAGGGGCTGAGATGTTTGTAGTGTGGTTCGCTGGTCCAACGCCTCTTTACCTTTATTCTGCTAGCTTTCAAATGTAGCAATGGTGAGATCAAGGTAGGCGAATGTCGAACAAGTAGTGAGTCTGGTGAAGAATGAAGCATCATTCTTAGGCAAGCTACGAGCAACAATATCTCTAAAAGGCTAGGGGGCAGACGAGCCACCAACAGGCTCTGACGAGGGGCCTCTGGGGGAGCCCATGCACGGCTGATGAAGACATAAGTTGCAGGGCTAGAGGCAAAGTCGGCCAGACCTAGGTCAGAGCAAAAACACTTCTCAGTGGTTAAATTTTTTCTGGTCTTTTAACTATTATTAAATTCAAAGTTATAATTTTTTTTTAATATATATATATTTGGATTTATTAAGAGTTTATTGTAAGTATCTAGTTTTTATATGCTTATTGATTAAATTTAAATATAAAGTTATAAAAGTTTATAGCTATAAATAAGAATTTTAGTATTTAAATTTCTTTTAATGAGACATACATATTATGGTTTTTTTCCTCCTAAAAATGGTTTATAATTTTATTAATAAAAATAAAATTACAATATAATGCACTAAATTGATTCTAATTGCTATCTTATTACTTTTTTAAATTGATTTAACATTATATTTTATTATCAAATTTTTTAATTTAACACTCTCTTAAAACATTTCCCATATATTAATTAGAAAATCATCTCATACAATTATAATAACTAAGAATTAAACTCTATTTTCTATTTTATCTTTTTTTATTAATGTTAATAATTGACAATAAAAATGCATACCTCGTATTAAATAAAATAACTAACATTTAAAAAAAGAAAAATTAAATTTAATGTTCAAATCAAGTTATTACAAAGATTTTTATCGTATTCTATATAAAAAGAAAATTAATAAAATACAAAAATTAGAGGGCTGACTTAATTGTTTATCAAAATAATGTGAGTATGTGGTAACTAAGAGATTCAAGATTCAAATCCCCCAATTGTAACCTAATTTATAATGAAGAGTGAGAAGTTTCAATAAGTTAAAAAATAAAAATAATAAAACACAAAAAATTCTCTTTCCAACTAACCAAATACTATTTAATAAATACAAATATACTTTCACTAATAATATATAATGTACTGATTTCTTTTTAATATTTCTATTAATTAAAATGAAAAACAAAAAAAAACTAAAAAAAGAAAAGAAAAGAAAGAAAAAGAAGAAGAAAGAAGCTTATTATCACCTCTGCTCAGAAAATAGTGTATCAACAACTTTTACTTAAATGAGCGTTACTAATAAAATTTAAACTAATCATTTCACAAACAAAATAAGCTTGAAAATCCAAACCAGGCTACAAGTGAACTTGTAATTACAAACTAACTACAACGTGAACTTGTAATTCCAAGCCTGGCTCTGTACCTCATCTCCTCCTAGCAGATTGCTCAGTAATATAGGGTAGATCTGTACACTCGTACCACTTAGAGAGCTCTTCACTCCAACTTGAAAGTGGGGTTTTGTTTTGGACGAACTGTATACCTCATAATCGTACACCCGAGACTCTATAATTGATCTTCATACACTTTTGGTGGATGGATGTCAATTTCTATTAATTATTTCAGTAATACATTGGCTACTAGTCACCGACGGTGGTCATCGTAATTTAGCTCTTGACATGATGGTGGTCATTGTTTGTAATAGAGTTATTGACACCCACACGGTAATTTGTGCGACTTCAATGGCTTTCCTAATCTTTATATATATATATATATTTCCCATCATTAGTACCAACAACATCTCAACCAATATCCACAACTCAATTTCACGCCTCCCAAGCCTTCCAATATTCAGCCATACGGAAATCGATTCAGAAATGAAATTCCCCTCCAAGCCCGTCTCCCGAGAAAAGGAAAATACTACAGTGCTACAATTTCTACACTACCAGAAAATAAAAGCAAATGACTATCTTGTTAGCCACGTGAGTGATTCCTTGCCCCCACATTGACAACTACATATTCATAGACAGACATGCTATATCAGCCAGACGTGTTAAATTTTAGACAAAGAATGCACCACATAGAAAATAGTGGCACAATAATGGAAAAAATAAAAAAAGGTTGATGTGTTACGACCGAAAAGAGATACCATGAATAACGAAGTAACAATCAATGTATATTTTCAGGGAAGATCAAAAGTGTATCCCATGTAATTGATTGGGAGTATTAGTTTGTGTCACCTTGGAATCGTTTGAATCTTGAAAGTTAAAATTTGGAAAGTTGAGTGGTGAAGAGTGATTAAATATGGTTGTACGGTACAATATCATTAATGTTAGTTTATATAGTCAATTATAGTTAAATATGGTTACTTTTTGTAAATCATAATTATTTATGGTTATATATAGTCAATATTGGTTAACAATGCTCATTCATAATTAATTAAGATATACTTTGATCAACTGGTGCTCAACTATATCTTACTTTGGGCATCTTTTGTAAACCATATTATAGTCAACCATATCTAAACATGGTCAACGGTAGGCAACCATATACAACTTTCATCACCCATATTAACCATAGTCACTCCCTTTGACCATAGTCAACCATGGCCACCCATGATCAACATTGTCATCAATAATTAACCATGGTTTACCTTGACTAACCATGTTCAACTATAGACATCCATGATCAACAATAGGAAACTTTTGACAACCTTGTCAACCATCATCAACCATAATCAATGATATTCAACTATTCTCCACCATAGTCTACTTTGGCCAACCCTCATCAAGGATATTCAACCATGGTTAACCATTAGTCAAAAATGGTCCATTGTTGTCAATTATGGTCAACTATAGTCAATCATATTTTTCCTCCCCATACACCTCCACCATCAACTAGCAACAACCACTTACATAAAAGTTGTTGATATATTAAGATGAGACTTTAACTTTTGAAAAGGAAAAAATAGTGTATCCACAACTTTTTCTTAAGTGGTTATTGCTAGTAAAATTGAAATTAAAAATCATTCAACATGTTAACACTCAAATTTTCATTTCACAAATAGAGTAAGCTCAATTCCAAACCTAACTACATGATGAGCTTGTAATTCCAAAGTTGGAAATTCCAGGCCTAATTACAGGGTAAGCTTGTTGAGTTGAGTAGCTCATTTATAACCCACTATGAGGGCAATGTGTAATTCCGTATGTGCTAAACATGGGAGGCTCATTCTACAACCCAATATGAGAGTAATGTGTAATTTTTTCCATGCTACAATTTTCCTTTATATATATATATATATATATATATATATATATATATATATATATATATATATATATATATATATATATATATATATATATATATATAAATTAAACAAATAATGCTAAATATAATAAAAATAAGAAATACTTATACACATTTGGTTTGTTTAACTTAAAATTATTAGAAAAAGTAGTCTCACCCTAAGTGTACTTGCTTTATTGGTTGTTGATATTTTACTCTTACTCTTAGCTCTAAATAAAATATTTTCCATATGCAATAAGATAATTTTATATCAACTTTTAATTTTTTTAAAAAGTAATCAAAATAGAAAAAACAAAAAATGATATTATTTATATTTTCATATTTCCATTTGATATGTAAATAAATAATTTTAATATCCATGTCAACTAATTTATCTTAATATATAGTTTAAAAAAGGCATAAACATATATGTGTATATATGAGCCACAATAAAATAATTTCAATGTTTGAAAAGACAAAATAATTGAAAGTAATATTGAAATGTATTTAAAAATATAGTAATAGGAAAATAAATTTTAATGTGGACAATGTAATCCATAAATAAAATATTTCAAAGATATTGTGAACAATTTAATATATTATATATGATTTAAAATAATAATAATAATAATAAGTTTATATACTATATAAAATAAATTAAAAATAGATTTTTTTTATTGTTATAACATTTCAAGTATTATTATTTTACATGTTTATATTTTATTAAAGGTTAATTTTGAATTAAGTAAATATTTGTTGAAATTGCATGTTTTAGCTATTTTATTCCATGTATTTAAGGGGTTTTTAAGAGATTAAATCTATTTATACATTGAAAAATGCAATTTAAAAAATAAAAAACTATATATAAAAAGAATCTTAACCATCATGTATCAAGTAATCTTTCTCATTTTTGAGAAATATAATTTTTAAAAATTTTACATCATTAAAAAAAAATTTGCATCTCAAAAAATTTTGAATCTTTTCAATTCTTAATAAATCCATAATTAAAATAAATCTATTAATATAACTCCAAATTTTACCTCTAGTAATTTTTAAATTTTCAAATCCTAATAGATGAGACGCTCTACCACTCAGAGAACTCTACTCTACGCCTTGAATATTTTGGACGAATTCTATACCTCATCTACGTACACTCCAGATTCTACAATTGATGTTCATACACTTTCGGTGGATGATTGTTTATTTTTATTATTATTTTCAACATTACATAATCACTGGTTATGACGGTCGTCATTGTAATTTAGGTCTTCACGTGATGGTGGTCATTGTTTGTAATAGGGTTCTCCACACCCACGTAATTAACATTGCAACCAATATCTACAACTGGATTTCACGCACCCCAAAAATCAACAATCGACAATCCATCCTTTCTTAGTCTTACACAATAGACAATCGATTCTAAGTCTAACAGCTAAGATCAATACTTTTCTTTTTTGGGTTACGAGAAAAGGTCAATGTATCGATACTCATCATTTATTATTTGTTTGTCTGATATTAAAAAGGATGGACGAAGTTTATTTCTTCTATACTTTTAAATTTTGTCTTTACCGGTTAAAATGGTTTCCAGCTTACTTCGAGGATTTGTCTCTTACCATTGGTGATGTGATGAGCTACACATTTTACATTTTAGGTAATGAATCTATATTTTAGTAAATTTAATAATATTAACTGGCACCCTCCCCAAAAAATAACGTTCGAGTAAAATTTAAATGAAACAGCACTCCAAACAAATTGAACACTCGTTTAAAAGACAGGGTGAGCTTGAAATTCCATGGCTGGCTGCAGGACCAACTTGAAATTCCAAGGCTGGGTGAGATGAGAGTCAGAGGACGAACTCTATACATCATCTGTTCGTACCAGATTTCTCTCTAATAAATGATGATGGATAGATGTAAAACTCAAAGAGCGCTGTAATACACGTCGAAAAAGGGAAATGGGATTTTGTTTTATATTAATTCCAAAGAGTTTGATAGGTAAATGGTTTGTCGCTAGGTGATTTGTCTCTTAAGTATATGTCTCTGTTAAAATGATCCAAATAGGCATTAGACTGAGAAATCTTCAAATTTAACGACAGTTTTAGACTTCAAATTCCTGCCATGGTCGAGATTGCCATTGATCTCCATAACTTGGTGGATGATTCAATAATACATGATCAATGTTCACGATACTTGGTAGTAATTGTGTGTAATATAGTTCTTTATTTTTATTATTATTTTAATAATAGATGGTTACCTTTCATTGTTTTGCACTAATTTATGCTACTTCAATGGCTCTTTTATGTCGCGTCTTTCATATATTTATATTTTATGAATGACTAGTACCAATAATATCTCGATTAATATCTCTAACACATGTAACTAAATACTATTAATATGAGATTCAACTTGGTAGATGAATTTGAGTAAGTGGAATTGATAGAAACACGACAAATACACCTTACACTGCATCATTGACATCTCTAGAAGGTAACCCAATCTTTCAGGGTCCTGTTCCCTAAGGGGAATTGATTTTTAATGCATTTGAGGCTTAGTTGCAGGCATATAAAGGCAAGGAAAAGTTTATAGACCCTTAACCCCGGGCTTGCCTTGTCAAGGCCATGGTTATGGCCCCAAAAGGTCAATACTATTCCTTCAGCTCAGATTTGTGCCACCTTTTCAACCCTTGGGTCACTACCCAAAACTTCCTATAACTTCAGGAGGGGATAAATAACATTAAAACAAATGTATGGAAGCAATCACATCGTCAGGAACTCATCTGACACCACCCAACCATGACAAGAATTTCATCAAACATGTCACAAACATTGCATCTATGGGTATAAACAACAAATTTAAATATGGGGTTCTTTTTGAAATATGAAAATGGCTAAGAAGAATTGCTCCTCTACATTATAAGTTATAATATAGTCTATTTGACCATAAAAACATTGCGCATTTAGTTACTGGTAAAAACATAGATAAAGCCATACATCATCACTAATCAAATACATGCTTATAACGAACATAATAAGAGCATAAATACAATGGATATAACAGTAAATAAATCCATACAATAACCAACACATTTTCATACAAAATACCAGAGGAATGATCTCTTCATTACTGAATGAAAAACTCAAGCGAAGATGAGACTTCCAATTTCCACCCGAACATAGATTAGCTGAGCCAAGTCTCACTTCAGCGAATCACCGCCATGCCATATTCCAAGCATGAATGTGGGACTTTATCAAACATATCAATCAACACAAAACTAGGGCTCCAAAGACCAAACCGTTTTAACCCCAAAACTAGTGATTCCACCTCATGGTTGGATATCACTAACCATCACAGATTGGTCTCCACCCAAGCTACTCCAACGCTCCATGACTAGTAACTCAATCCAAATCGTTCATAGGGTCTAGAGCGTTTCACCAACCACGGCTCTAGGACTAGTAACCAAACCCACGTATGGCTCCAGAGTGTTTGTCCAACTAAGGCTCTAGGACTAGTAAATCAACCCAACAACTGTGCTCTGGGCTACAGAACGTTTGTCCAACCAAGGCTCCAAGAACTTATAACTCAACCTAACAACTAAGGGAATCATGGGAACACACCTGAAACAATCAATGGAATAAACCCACAACACCATGGATATCCAAGAAATGGAAAGGCTAGGAAAATCCACATGCATACACCATGCATGCAAAAACTAGTGAGGAAAACATACATGAAACTTGGTACGTGCACTCATAATTTTTTGTAGATGCTAGTCCCGGTGTCCTTTTTCACTTTCCCGCTCTTCCTTTTCTTTCTTGATCCCAATCTCCAAGAATGCCACACTCTCCAAAAGTGCTCCAATAATACTCTAGGTGCTCAAGAGTATGTGAGAGAGAGAGAATAATGAGAACTTCAAAATCGAACTGACAAAGTCTTTCCCACTAATCCTCACAAGAATTTTTATTAACGAGGCCTCTATTTTCTTCATTTTCCATTATTTTCCTTCATTTTTCTCCTCACATGCAACCTGTGACCTTTGACCTTTCTTTTCTCCTATTTTCCATTATTTTCATAAATAAAATTCTAATTAATGTCTAATGTCTTTCTAAAGCCTTTGAATTTTCATTTTCCTTTTTCCTTAGCCATAATAACCGAAGTGAACAACTGCTAGGATGTTTTCCCATCATTTAGATTGGAATACATGTCCCATTGATCGTGGTTTTATATATTTTTTTACATGGATTTTTACCAGGGCTGTTACAGAACCCCCCCCCTTTGGGGGAACACCATCCTCGGTGTTCAATGACACCTAGAAACCTACAAACTGCTAAAAACAAAACATAATACCTATGGATATTTATAACATAACACGTTTAAGTATTTAAAATTACCACTGTTACAAACATGACAAACATAACGTTTACTGGAGCTTTACAACACAACTCATTATAGTATTTATAATAACAACCACATTTAATTCTTCATCCAACAATAATCATATTGTCTGTGGAGCTATATAAATCCAAATCGATACAATATTTACAATAATATACACATATACATATATATATTTGATGGACCAATAAATAGAAGGATACAATTCCCCTATTAACAATAAGGGAATCCAAAGGCTCACACCTCCACCCTCAAAGTAATACCAGGATTCACCTCCTTCCGAGGAAGTCCAGAATCCATTGCCAAATTCAAAGCTTTATCCAATTTCCACCACTACAATCTTGTGTTACTTGTCCTCTCAGTGAAAATTTACCGTCTCATTGTTCAATTGAACACTCCCAATCTATATTTGATTCATATGGAAATGCTAATTACCAAAAAAAATATATCCCCGACCTTCCCTTCTCTGCTACACAGTCCCTTGGCAATTTGGTCACCCCTTCTGTGCCATTACTCACCTTCAATGTTCCGCTGGTACCCCCATCCTCAGAAGTTCATCTATTGGAAAGGTTTCCTCGCATCGTAAGTTCAAATAACCAAGACATATACCTGCCTAAAAACCATCGTACCAGTCATAACATGCTCATGGAAATCAATGGACACTATTGGGCACCAGTGTCCCACATTGTCCCTGCTCCTTAAATGTTTTACGAGCATGGTGCTACTTATTCCAATTCTTTTTGTTGTTTTTACTAATTCTTTCAGTCGGTCTCAACCATCCCAAACCGAGCATTTACGTGCTTCTTGTACCAAAAACATAACTACCATTAGATTCAAAATAAATTGATATAACTTCAAATAATACCTCATTGGTAGTCCGTCAATAAGGTACAGTTGCACTTCTTTTTAATTCCTATCACACAAGTCAAACTAGTTGTTTTATCAAATAATCATGTATAAATATATCACATCTGGTTATCTCAAAACACAACCGTCATATTTCAAAATCATGAATCACATGCAATCATCATAAAACATCATCATAAATTGCGTGTAACCATCATAAGTCAGAACTGTAGATCATATGGTAAATAAAACTGCAATAAAATACCAATACTTATCCTTCATCGGTCCTTACACATACATTCAGTGTACATCACAACACGTACACACACATATGACATACAACATCATACAATACATACATGCACACTGGCATACGACACATACATCTACACCCAATGTAGTATACAACACAATACATATGCCTACACCGGCATGAAACATATGCACCTACACCCAATCTACAATACAACACAATACATATATGTACACATAGTACAACACAACGAATACACATGTGCTGATACCACAACTACAATATGCACATACATAGTATCGCATGCCCTTGGCACAACATGTATGACATTCACACAATACCACATGTATACTAGTACCATATGCACAACACGTACACAATACCACTTGTAAACAACATTACTTGCATAATGTGTGAAAAACATAAAATGTACACGACTCCACCTACATAATTCCAAATGTACACCACACCACCTATATAATGTGTACACGATACCACATGTACACAACACGAGATGTAAAACATGTACACGACACCACTTGTACATAGTGCTGTAGGCACAACATGTACATGGAACTACCTTCACAACACCACTTGTAAAACATGTACACAATACCAAATGCACACAAAATCACATGTACAATTATGCATATGACACCAAATGTACAATACACACACAATACCATATGTACATAACACT
The DNA here is from genome assembly GCA_034641835.2 of Pinus albicaulis. Classification (NCBI taxonomy): domain Eukaryota; kingdom Viridiplantae; phylum Streptophyta; class Pinopsida; order Pinales; family Pinaceae; genus Pinus; species Pinus albicaulis. The sequence goes on from CM076576.1 coordinate 291,154,718, forward strand.
GCATATACCACTACAAGGAAAAGACCCTCTAGCGGAGGTTATAAAAGAGGTTTTAGTGTTATAAAATTGGCCAAATTTGTCAAAAAAACATATGCTACCACATTTGTTTATGATTATAGAGGTTTTGGCGGAGCTTTTAATGGAAATTCAACACAACCAAAAAGAAATGGGTGACCGCAGGTTATTATGGATGTTTTTTTCATTGGTGTGCTAATAAGGATTTAACGCACCGATGCGTATCTGTGGACGGCGCCTCGGGGGCGGTCTAAGGAGAATGTACCAGGCCGTTAAGGTATAAAATAGCATCAGGCATAATGTTGGTGGTACAACGCATAGGGCAGTTATAATTGGTCTTGGGAATTGAGCAGTGCCAATAGGTCGTATCAACGTGCTGGTGCGTAGACTTATAGAAATGCACTAGTGCGTTACTTCACACAAATGCACCGAGATTTATTATTTTATATCGGTATTCGTGCAGTGAAAATATGTCATACAAATACACCGGTGTGTATACAATCTTAAATGCCCGGTGCGCAGTATCACACAAATGCACAAAGATTTATAATTGGTATCGTTATTCGTGCGATGCCCATAGGTCGTCTAAAATGCATCGATGCGTATAGACACAAAAACGCCTCAATACATAGTATCACACAAATGCAAGGAGATTTATAATTTGTATCTATATTCGTGGGGTGCTAATAGGTCACAAAAAGGCACCGGTGCATAGATAGACATAAACACACAAGAGAGTCGTACCGCAAAAATGCCTCGATATTTTTAACTGGTTTTGGTATTTTTGTGGTGCCATAGGTCGTAAAAATGCACCGAAGCGCTTAAGAATACAAGCGCACCGGTGTAAGTATACACACACCGGTTTTCATTTTGTATTTTTTAGAAACATCGACCTATGACAGTGTAATTATTGTGATTGTTTTAAATTCATTATTCATCAAATGTTGACACATCTTATAACAATATTCATATTAATTAAATTTTTATTAATGCATTTGAATGTGATGTTTGGATTAATTTGTTATATCATATCAAAATTATTGTGGTTTTTTAAAATTCATTATTCATCAAAAGTCGACAAATATATATGTTATAATAATATTCATATGAATTAAATTTTTATTAGTGCATTTGAGAACGAAAATGGAGAACGCAATAGAAACAATAGAGAATGCAATAGAATAAATTAAAACATTTATATATATAAGACATTCTTTTTCATACAAAATGGGACAGTTATTGGTATCCCTTTATCTTTCAATTGGGACACTATGTCCATTACATTAAAGAAAATGTCTGATTTCACAGACATTTTTCAAAAAATACAACGCCTTGCTTTTATATCCAAACATAGTGATCATCATTCTTCGCTTGAACTGTTGTCACTGCTAGAGCTACTTCCATGTTGAGCTTGGGTTATTTTAAAAAAAAAATTGTTCACGGTGTTGATTGTTTTCTTCTTCTTCACCTTCCATCTAGAAACATAAAATAAACTGTAATGAGTGTATATACATTGGTGAGAATAATGAAAATTTCAATATTAAATAATATACATCAATGTAAATCGAAAAGAGATGACATACCAATGCAACAATTGACTCTTAAACTATACACGTTCTTTCAAAACCATGTAACATGCCATCTTTCAAGATTTGATCTGTTGGCGCAGTGCCATACTTTGTTTCCTGCAAGTTATATACCCCATAACAAATCATATATTTAATATAAAAGATTTATTTTTTCTATTAATTAAAACGGAGCTAAGTAAAACAAGATCAATATATGCTTACAAATTCCACAAATAAGTTATGATATGCCAAAATATATGCACAACCCATATTTAACACAATTTCAATCAATTCCTCTGAGAGTTCTTCTTTGTATGTTAGCAACTGATTGAAGACATTCAATGATGATTTTTGTAAAACAACTTAAAAAATACAAAAATGAAATCTAGTTAAGTTGTTATAAGGAAGTAACAATTACTCACAAACTTAGATATCAATCCTTTTCTTCCTTGTCATCCTGTTTTATGTGCTGAACGGGTTCCATTTTCTTTTCTTTTATACAAGAAAATACTTGAAAATTAATATTTAATTCTAAATTGTTTATTTATTTTACCTAACGATCGAAAAAATAAATGATTACATATTACATTTGAAGCAATTGTTTGTTGAGATGGCTCCTCCAACGATGAAATTTTGTCCATTTCTTTGACCATCTCCTTGTACACTTTTTTGGACATTCCTACTGGTATATTTATGATATCAACTCATTCATCTTTTGAGATTTTCATAATCTTCCTGAAAATGTAACATGACAATAAACTATTTAATTTTTATATTGATATATGAAAAGTAAGTATAACAAAAGTGATATTTATAAATAATTCTAGACAAACATCTAAAGGAATATCACTTTTTCATTCCTTCTTTTTTGTTGTTGTATGTTTTTTCTATTAGAAGTATGACATGTCTCATTAACCAATTCTCTGGAAACTCTTCTCGTAGTTTACATAAAATTTGGTTCTTGGAATCATTGGATTGGTTTTTGTATTGTAAGTGGAAAGAACGTCTATAAATTCGTTCCACTAGATCCCTCAAACTTTTGTAAAAGCTTTTTCCCATTTCGTTAACCTCCAACACCACTCCAGATGAGCTAAGGACCAATTCATTTTGATGCAGGGGCATCCGAACAGATCTGAATTCAAATTCAGATCCGTAACTGCAGAGGCAGTTATGAAAATAGTTATGCAAACTAGGGCAAAAATTAGTTAAAACCGATTCTTGATCCTTGAAAAACATATAAAAAATAAGCCTGTAGTGTGTGAGGGATATATAGGAGCGAGCACAATGTAATAGCGTAAGAACGTGTGACTAAGGCTGAAATGCCTTAGATTGTAACTGCATTTTTGTATAGTAGAAATACACTGATTATGTGTGATTTTTATGTATCTATGCGTCTGAATATGGTTTATTATTGCTTTAGTTTTATGAATTTAATCATGTTTATAAGATGTTATAAGAGCGGATGTAATTATGGTTCGTTGTTCCTTTGGTTCGGTTGAAGTTCACGTTCTCTGTTAACTTGTTGAATGCCGATGGCAATCATTGAAATTCCAAGCGAGATTAAATGGCGAGTCGAAAAACTTTGAATTTGTTGAAATAGTGAAGAACATCAGATCGGTAGTTGGATGGTCGAGAGAATGGAACATTGATGGCCTGGAAAAAATGAGAAGGAAACGAGAGGCGGAACCAAAACACAATTAAATTGTGTTTGTGTAAAACGAAACTTTGAAGTCGGATGAACTGACGCTGAGGGATCGCCGAAGAAGGTGAAGTTCAATTTGCTGTGGGACCAGAATTCTTTTATTCTTGCGTCGTTGGTTGTAAACATTTCAGAGGTACACAGTCGAGTGTTGAGACTGTGTTTAAAAGTCGACGAGAGAGAACAAACCCACGAACAGAGGTAAGTGGATACTTTGTCGATGATATGGATCAGCACTGTTTTGGGTCGGAGAGCGAGTTTTAAAAAATTTAGTGCAATAAAATAATATGCCGACATGACATGGGATTGAAACCACCATTGTCGCATGGTCTCGGAGGGTTAAAGTACCGGACCAGATTAACTACGATTGTCGTTGGATTGGGATCGCTGGAAGATCCAAGGTCCTCACATCGTCAAGTTACATGACATTTAACGATGGCGAAAAGAGATCCAATGGTTAGCACGAATAAAAGATACTCAATTTTGAAATGAAAGTGGATCGATACTTTATAGACTACTGTTGAACGGTTTTGGATTCCGAGTTGGAAGTGCGTGCAGGCATTGAAGTGGCGCAGCAGTAGTAGAGTGGGCCATAACCCACAGGTCCCAGGATCATTTTTCTTCGAATTATGAATATACAGTTTGATAGAGTTTTGAGTTTGCAGGTTGATTTATGTGTAACCAAAATGTAACACCCCCAATTTGTGTGTTGAATTTTTAAAGTTAGACATTTGAACTTTAATCCTAAGGGGGTGGACCCCAAGGGATGAGTATGGTGTGAATGTAATTGCATATTTTATTTGAGGAAATAAATAAAATGATTGTGCATTTTGACCAAGATGAGAATGAGAGATCACTTGCCAAATCCATGAGGATGGATAAGGCAACAAATCCCCAAAATCTTTCAAAAAAATCCTTGAAAGAAATTTATTTAGATTTGAGGAGGAATCTAAATTTCCCCAATGAAGAGGAGTAGTTGGGAAGAGGTGAGAAAAAGCTGGAAAAGCTGAGGAAAAGCTTAAAGCGGCTTTAAAGAATCCCAAGATGGGAAGCCTAGGCTAAACAGGAAAGAAAGCATCCTGCTATTCTGGACGCAGAATTAGAAACATGCTTTGGGGAATTATGAGCTTAAATAAGCTGCTCCTAAGCAGATCAGAGGGTGATCTGTTCTAGGAGGTGATCTCTGCTCGGGGGTGAGTCGTGGGAGACAAAGAGGACTCTAAGGTTGGGAGGTTGGTCATTTTGCAGATTTTGGGGTATGTTCTGAAATTCTTGCTACTATGTCTTATTATAGTATGAATTGGCTACATATAAAATTATATTTTATATCGATGGGAAATTTTGGTACTACATTTAACAGAATCTATCCTTAGGCTTTCACCTTCCAGATTTGTTTAGTTGTAGACCAGAAAATCCCTAGAGTAGAAACTCCAGAATCTCTAAACCAAGGTTGGTTTAAATCTGAAGTTACTTAACCCCTATAGATGATAAATTATTGTTTTGTTCATGGTAGGCACAATTGTGATATTTTATGCTTATGAATCTGCTAGAGGAACAATATAGCAGTACTAGAGTTACCTGGTATAAATACCAACTGCTGAAAGTAAGTACAATAAATTTTGACACTTGAACTTATGCCAGAAAAGTGAAGATGACCTACACCATATATGTGTATAAATGTGAAATTTTATGCTCATAGGTAAGTGGAAAACTATATTAGTTGATCTAGAGACATCATAGAAGTAAATCAAAGATGTAGGATTTTACATGTCAACATTTTCTAGCTTTTAAAGAAATTCTATTCTACAGAAGGAATATATCCTGTATAGCAAATATAGAGCACATTATGTTTTGAAATCCATCTCAAATTCCTGATTTAAGCATCATAGTCAAAGACTAAAGTTATAATTCAGTTATACGACATAATGACTATTGAATATATATAACTACCCATGTGACATTATGTGCTCATAAGTATGCTAGGAAAGTATGGTAATCGAACTGAAATTGATATGGTATTCACAACTAAAAAGAGAAAAACGTAATGACATTCAATTAGGGTACTCGAAACTATGCTAATATAGTAGTAACTTTACCTCAGAGGAGTATGATCGCATGCATAGAAACTTTATGATATAGGTATATTGCTTGTTAAATAAAAAAAAGAACCTTGAAGTAAATACTATGAAAATAAATTTAATCTATGCTATTGTACATTATTACATAAACCATTTAATATTGATACTTGCATTAAATCCAATATCCGACCTCATCAAGTTGTGAAAACAATTGCCAAGAGGTCCTTTTGATATTTAAATACATGAACTATACATGTTATGTCAAACATATCGGTTCAAAAAAAGAAATCATAAATATAAGGCATATATATATATATATATGAATTACATGCGGCAACAGAAGTTATGAATGCGAGTTATATATAAATAAACCCTATATGCTCACCAGAAGATGTCGATGCGAATCCCGAATGGCAGTGGAATGTATATATATAAAATTCCTTGCCGCCAATAAAACTAATATATAGTCACCCTATCAAATGTGTGTGGCGTTAGAGTAAAGATCTGAGGTGTAGGATAAACTAATAGCTACGACGGAAACGACTTTCACAAACCCTACCCCAAAAGAAATAAAACGAAATCCGAATCACAAGTAAATGAAAGTAACAGAGGAAAGAGATAAAATCTAAGGGCGACGAGGGTAGATTATCATTCATGGCAGAATAATCGCCGCACGATCCCACAGCTCGTCTTAAAACAGAGAATTCAGAGAAGTTCTGAATATCATATTAGTATATCATTCTGTTATCACTTGTAGAGCGAGAGCTTGGCGAAAAAATGTGCAAACGAGTCATGTAGGATTTCAGTTATCTACTGGCGAATCATAGCGATTATAAATATTCATACAGTAAGTTAACTATACATTAATTCTCTGGGAAGCAGGCATAATTAGGCCGCGACATATCTGAACAAGTGTATACAGTAGTTGAAAGGAACAAAATACAAAGTGATGCGTTCAACGCATTGGCGAACACCATAACTACTTGCAGAAGTAGAGCTACATGCAGTATATTCAAATGACCGTTAGACGTCTGAGGGACTGTGGAAAACCTCCCACGCCAGCGTGGCATGATCCATGCTTGCAAGGAAGGTATCACAGTGAAACAATAGCCATGCAGGCATTGAAATGTCATTCAAGGAGGTAGATTACCGATATAGCATAATCGGTACCATTTTCCTCATATGAATCCGATAATGAATAGCCATTAACACGCAAGGAAACAGTCAACAGAAATATAAATCGTAAACCAGAATGAGTTAACATCGACCTGGTGAATCTAAACGATAACATAATGACCCAAAACATTTACAAGCTAAATGATTAGGGTTACCTCCGGATGAATTTGCAGAACTACGGCAAGAAGGAACCAGAGGTTTACGAATACGCACAAGAGGACAGGCTCGATCTCTGTCTCCAGTAGATAGACGGAGACGACGAGCTGTTATCCTCTTGGCGCAGACATGCTGGTAACTCTCCCATACCACCAAGTCTGAAACAAACCTCCCTGCGTTTGAATCACACCGAAACTTATATAAAGGAAACGAAGAAGGGTCGCATACCTGAAGTAGGAGGGAAACTGATGAATCGACAGATAGAATAACCTCAGATTTAATGAACCTCTGTAACCCTAAAACCTCTGCCCAATAACCAGCAAGAAATCCCAAGATATATTGGGCAGACACAACACGTAGCAGAAGGGTACCATGGACATCAATGGGCGCAGGGAAGGTTGGGCGCCGTATGTACCAAATATTAGGTTAACTCCAGGAAACGTAGCACACCGAGGTCACACGCCAATGACCGTCGAGCATAGTGTGGGCTAGGCGGCCCATAAGCACCGTAACAGTACTAACATGGTGTACTTACGCACAGAATCCTGACGCGGGTTCCGCACACAAACGAGTAATGGTATATCCTCGCCAGTAGCGTTGAGTGGAGGGTAACCGCCGAATGCATATAGCCGCCATGATAACCTGTGTAATACGCCAAGACACCGTGTTAAGTCAGACGGGAAATGAAATGGGATTCATGAAATATTTGATCAGTCTAGTCACGATTGAACCATACAATTTCATAACGCCAAGCATAGATATATAACTTGGCTGTATTATTTAAGGCGCAAAGGGACTGTAGAGTAGGCATACGATGATCCGAAAATAATTACGTATGACAACAATATGTAAGGGGAAAGTCGCTCTTAGTGATATAATATATTAATTCATGTAATAGTCGTGGAGGTACGCCTTTACAAAGGAGGTTTTAACAAAGTATACAACAATAATTCCACGCCATATATGTATACGCGGTGTCAATACTCGTATTATTAAAGGGACGTGGGGTATATGAATATATACATTGGTCAAATGAACAAAGTCGACATCAATAATTTAGATTTAATCATAGTATTAAAAGGGGAATCTATGTAAGTGTTCCACAAGAGTATCAACATATGGGTTATACATATATATCTATAGATATTTATATGTGGTATATAAATATGGGTCAAATATCTTAATAAGAGATGTATATAGATATTTATATGGGGTATATAAATATGGGTCAAATATCTTAATAAGAGGTGTACTTCACATATATCCGGGGGGGTTATAAATACTCACAAGGATATGGTTGATAAATGTAGGTTGGACATATATGTTATATAGAGATATATATATAGTTATATATATGTGGGTAACAGATATATAAATATATCCCCAGATAATCGTGTGGAATACATGTGTGCTAGGTAATAGAAAAAAAAAAAAAAAAAAAATTCCCCTAAACTGGAGGTGTGACAAATGGTATCGGAGCACTAGTTACAACAAATTGGGCTGTCGTTTTGTGCTCACTGCTTATTACATATTTTGTTTTTCTGAAGTTTATAAGCTTTGCTAATCGGTGTTGTAAGTGTGTACAGTTGAAATGGCTGAAGGTGAAGGGATTTATGTGGATCTGCGGGATGAGTTTGCTACTCCAGATCCCAATGCCCCGGTACTGGCTATGTTGCACCGGATGCAACGAGAGTTGGCTGAATTAAGAAGCCAAAATGACATGTTTTCATCAGCCAGTAAGGAGCAGGAAAAGCTCATCAGAGAGCTAACTTCCCGGAACATCCAGGAAGGCGAAGGTTCTGGAAAAAGAAAGATGGATGAATCTGAGGATGAGGATGCAACTAGAAATCAACATAAGCAGAAAAGAGAGTTGCAGGGAGAATTTAGAAAGATCAAACCTCCCTCCTATGATGGGGAGAAGGAGGAGGATGCTGAAGCTTGGTTGCTAAACATGATCAAGTATTTCCAAGTCTATGAATATGAGAGCAATCTGAAGGCTAGATTAGCTGTGTACCAGCTACAAGGAAAAGCTACACTCTGGTGGGAAGAGACAAAAATGGTGCATGTCATTGATGAAAAGACAGTTACTTGGGAAGATTTTCAGACTAAGTTCAAAAGTCGTTATTTGAATGAACGTTATTATGACGATAAAGCAAAAGAATTCCATGAACTTAGGCTAGGGCAGTTCACTATTGATGAGTTTGTCACTAAGTTTACTAATTTATTGAGGTATGTTCCTTACATTAGGGAAGAAAAGGAAAAAGTGCAAAGGTTTTTAAATTGTTTTCCTACTGTGCACAAGGAGAAAATTGAGTTTGACAACCCAAAGACCATGGATGAAGCTGTTAGAAAAGCAAGATTATGCTATCAGCAGTTTAAAGGTAAAGCTGAACAAGGGAAGGGCTGGATGAACAAGGGTGAGTTCAAAGGAAAGAGACCAAAACCAGCATATTTAAGGAATTTTGGTAGAGATCATCAAAGGAAAAAGTTCAGCAAATCAAAGGAAAGTCAAACTGCTCAGTCCCAAGTGGTTTCAAAACCAGTAGAAGGGAACAATAAAAAGGAAGGGACAGTCAGAATGAAGGAACCTCTGAAATGTTGGGGCTGTGGAGAACCTCATATGATGAGAGATTGCCCCCATTGAAATATACACCTGATCAGCAGAGAGCGAGAGGCAACAACCGTCAATGACATAGCCAGAAACATACCAACCATCAGTGCAGCCCTGGAAAATCGACAGGCAGAACATCAAGCAACCATGGTGGAAATGGAGGGTAAGATTTCTGACCTACCTGTTACTGTTTTGATTGATCCAGGTGCTTCTTTGAGTTACATTAGTCCTAGAATTGTAGAAAAATGTAAAATTAAACCTGAAAAATTTTAGCAGTCATGGTTGGTACAGCTGGCCACTGGAACTAAGAGAAAAGTCACACATAAGTTGCCCAAAACAGCAATACAATTAAATGGGTTCCCAACAGAAGTAAATCTAAACATATTGCCATTAGGATCCTATGATCTGCTGATAGGAATGGATTGGATGGAAAAGAAGAAAGCCCTGATGAACTGCTGGGATAAAACCCTGCATTGTGTAGATGAGGAAGGGAAACCTTTTACACTAAAAGGGAAGCCAAAACCCATTTTAGTAAGACAAATATCAGCCTTACAATTGAAAAGAACAGCTAGAAAAGGATACCAAGTCTATGCAGTGCATCTAGAAGAAATAGAACATAAAACTGAGGAAGAGTTACTGGATGCTATACCAGTCATCAGAGAGTTTAAGGAAGTCTTTCCCAAGGAAATCCCTCATCTTCCCCCACCAAAAGAGAGATTGACTTTTCTATAGATCTGGTGCCGGGAGCTACACCTATTTCCCGAGCTCCTTATCGGATGAGCCCGCCAGAACTGATGGAGCTGAAGATGCAGCTGCAAGAATTATTGGATAAGGGTTACATTAGACCAAGTGTGTCTCCATGGGGAGCACCCGTTTTATTTGTTAAAAAGAAGGATGGAACTTTTAGGATGTGCATTGACTATCGTCAACTGAACAAGTTGACCATTAAGAATAGATATCCACTTCCTAGAATTGATGATCTTTTTTATCAAGTGAGAGGAGCTTCAGTTTTCTCCAAGATAGACCTAAGGACTGGGTATCACCAGCTCAGAATTAAAGAAGAAGACATCAGCAAAACAACATTTCGAACCAGGTATGGGAATTACAAATTTGTAGTCCTACCTTTTGGTTTGACAAATGCCCCTGCCACATTTATGTGTCTGATGAACAGTGTGTTGAATAAGTATTTGGACAAATTTGTTCTTGTGTTCATAGATGATATCTTAGTTTACTCCAAAAATGAGGAAGAACATAAGGAACATCTGAGAATAGTGTTGCAAACTTTGAAAGAAAATCAGCTATATGCCAAGATTAGTAAATGTGAATTTTATAAAGACAAAATTCAATATTTGGGTCATATAATTTCTGAAAAAGGGTTGGCAGTTGACCCTGAAAAGATAAAAGCCATTAAAGAATGGCCAGTCCCCACTGATGTCTCATCAGTAAGATCATTTATGGGAATTGCAGGCTATTATCGCAGATTTGTGGAGAGATTTTCTGCGATAGCAAATCCCATAACCTCATTACAAAGGAAGGGTGTTAAGTTCGTGTGGACTGAGAAATGTCAAAACAGTTTCGAACAATTGAAACAGAAACTTATTTCAGCTCCTATATTAAAAATTGTTGATCCTGATAAAGAGTTTGTGGTATGTACAAATGCTTGCAGAGAGGGGCTAGGAGGAGTCCTATTGCAAGAAAATTCAGTTATTGCCTATGAGTCTAGGAAATTGAAAACTCATGAACAGAATTATAGTGCATATGATTTGGAATTTGCAGCTGTTATTCATGCTTTAAAAATGTGGAGGCACTATCTGCTGGGGAAGAAGTTTACATTGATGACTGATCATATTAGCCTTAAATATTTCTTTTCCCAAACTGACCTGAATGAAAGACAAGCCAGATGGCTGTCTTTTCTAGGTGAATTTGATATGGACATAAAACATATCAAGGGAAAAGAAAATAAAGTTTCTGATGCCTTAAGTAGGAATGCTTGTCAACATTTAAACAATATTGGGAGTAGTGCCCAGATGGAGATAGAGGAATTGGTGGGAAAAGCAGCAACTCAAGATCCCAACTATGAAGCACTCTTGGTGAAATTACAGACAAGGGATAAAACAGATTACACTAAAAACCCACAAGGGCTGCTCTATTACAAAAACAGGTTGTATATTCCAAATATAGAGTCATTGAAAAGAGAAATTCTAGATGAATATCATAAACAGCCCTATGCAGGACATCCCAGATATCAAAAGATGTTAATAGCCTTGAAGAAGAAGTTGTTCTGGCCAGGAATGAAGAGAGATGTGGCAGAGTATCTAAGTAGGTGTATGGAATGTCAATTGGTCAAAGTTGAGCATCAACACCCAGCAGGGCTTTTAAATCCCCTGCCAATTGCAGAATGGAAATGGGACACAGTTTCCATGGATTTTATAATAGGATTACCCAAGACTAAATATCAACATGATTCTGTGATGGTAGTAGTAGACACTCTCACAAAAGCTGCTCACTTTATACCAGTGAAATCTACTTTCGGAACAGCTCAAGTAGCCAATGTTTTCCTGAAGGAGATAGTAAGGCTTCATGGAGTTCCCAACGTAATTGTCTCAGATCGAGATGCTAAGTTTACAGCAGCATTTTGGAAGGGATTGTTTGGAGGGATGGGTACTAAGTTGAATTTTAGTACTGCCTATCACCCTCAAACAGATGGGCAGACAGAAAGGACGAATCAAATCTTGGAGGATATGCTGCGAATGTATGTGATGGATAGACCATCAAAGTGGGAAGAGTATCTGCATCTAGCTGAGTTTGCCTATAGTAATAGCTACCAATCCTCTATTAAGATGAGTCCATTTGAGGCACTCTATGGGAGGAAGTGCCGTACTCCCTTGAGCTGGAGTCAACCAGAGGATAAACTGGTGTTGGGACCAGATGCACTACAAGAGATGGAAAGAATTGTTAAACAAATACAGAGAAATATAAAGACAGCACAAGACCGACAGAAGAGATATGCAGATAAGAAAAGGGTGCACCGAGAATTCAAAGTGGGGGATCATGTGTATTTGCGCATCAAACCCAAAAAGAGCACACTTTATGCAGGAAGTTGTGCAAAGCTGGCTCCTAGATATTGTGGGCCTTTTGAGGTGTTAGAAAGGGTGGGACCAGTGGCTTACAAGCTGGCGTTACCACCCCATGTTAGAGTGCATAATGTATTTCATGTTTCATTATTAAAAAGATATGTACATGATGCTTCTCACATAGTTGATTGGAATGTTGTACAGGTGGAACCAGAAGGGGAGTTTCTGCCAGAACCGCTTCAAATATTGGAGCGAGAAGAAATTGAATTGAGAAACAGAACAGTGGTCAGAGTAAAGGTGCAGTGGAAGCACTTTACTGCTGAAGAAGCCACTTGGGAAAGGGAAGCTGAAATGATGGAGAGATATCCATTTTTGTTTCAATGAACTCTAGTAGTTGAATAAGAACACCGAGGACGGTGTTTATTTTCAGAGGGGGAATATGTAACACCCCCAATTTGTGTGTTGAATTTTTAAAGTTAGACATTTGAACTTAAATCCTAAGGGGGTGGACCCCAAGGGATAAGTATGGTGTGAATGTAATTGCATATTTTATTTGAGGAAATAAATAAAATGATTGTGCAATTTGACCAAGATGAGAATTAGAGATCACTTGCCAAATCCATGAGGATGGATAAGGCAACAAATCCCCAAAAATCTTTCAAAAATCCTTGAAAAAAATTTATTTAGATTTGATGAGGAATCTAAATTTCCCCAATGAAGAGGAGTAGTTGGGAAGAGGTGAGAAAAAGCTGGAAAAGCTGAGGAAAAGCTTAAAGCAGCTTTAAAGAGTCCCAAAATGGGAAGCCTAGGCTAAACAGGAAAGAAAGCATCCTGCTATTCTGGACGCAGAATTAGAAACATGCTTTGGGGGAAATATGAGCTTAAATAAGCTGCTCCTAGGCAGATCAGAGGTTGATCTGTTCTAGGAGGTGATCTCTACTCGGGGGTGAGTCCTGGGAGACAAAGAGGACTCTAAGGTTGGGAGGTTGGTCATTTTGCAGACTTTGTGGTATGTTCTGAAATTCTTGTTACTATGTCTTATTACAGTATGAATTGGCTACATATAAAATTATATTTTATGACAAATGAGAAATTTTGGTACTACATTTAACAGAATCTATGCTTAGGCATTCACCTTCCAGATTTTGTTTATTTGTAGACCAGAAAATCCCTAGAGTAGAAACTCCAGAATCTCTAAACCAAGGTTGGTTTAAATATGAAGTTACTTAACCCCTACAGATGATAAATTATTGTTTTGTCCATGGTAGGCACAATTGTGATATTTTATGCTTATGAATCTGCTAGAGGAACAATATAGCAATACTAGAGTTACCTGGTATAAATACCAACTGCTGAAAGTATGTACAATGAATTTTTGACACTTGAACTTATGCCAGAAAAGTGAAGATTACCTAGACCATACATGTGTATAACTGTGAAATTTTATGCTCATAGGTAAGTGGAAAACTATATTAGTTGATCTAGAGACATCATAGAAGTAAATCAAAGATGTAGGATTTTACATGTCAACATTTTCTAGCTTTTAAAGCAATTTTATTCTACAGAAGGAATATATCCTGTATAACAAATATAGATCACATTATGTTTTGAAATCTATCTCAAATTCCTGATTTAAGCATCATAGTCAAAGACTAAAGTTATAATTCAGTTATACGACATAACGACTATTGAATAAATATAACTACCCATGTGACATTATGTACTCATAAGTATGCTAGGAAAGTATGGTAACCGAACTGAAATTGATATGGTATTCACAACTAAAAAGAGAAAAACGTAATGACATTCGATTAGGGTACTCGAAGCTATGCTAACATAGTAGTAGCTTTACCATAGAGGAGTATGATCGCATGCATAGAAACTTTATGATATAGGTATAGTGCTTGTTAAATGGAAAAAAGAACCTTGAAGTAAATATTATGCAAATAAATTTAATCTATGCTATTGTACATTATTACATAAACCATTTAATATTGATAGTTGCATTAAATCCAATATCCGACCTCATCAAGTCGTGAGAACAATTGCCAAGAGGTCCTTTTGATATTTAAATACATGAACTATACATGTTATGTCAAACATATCGATTCAAAAAGAAATTATAAATATAAGGCATATATATATATATGAATTACATGCGGCAACAGAAGTTATGAATGCGAGTTATATATAAATAAACCCTATATGCTCAACAGAAGACATCGATGCGAATCCCGAATGGCAGTGGAATGTATATATATAAAATTCCTCGCCGCCAATAAAACTAATATACAGTCACCCTATCAAATGTGTGTGGCGTTAAAGTAAAGATCTGAGGTGTAGGATAAACTAATAGCTACGACTGTAATGACTTTCACAAACCCTACCCCAAAAGAAATAAAACGAAATCCGAATCACAAGTAAATGAAAGTAACAGAGGAAAGAGATAAAATCTAAGGGCGACGAGGGTAGATTATCATTCATGGCAGAATAATCGCCGCACGATCCCACAGCTCGTCTTAAAACAGAGAATTCAGAGAAGTTCTGAATATCATATTAGTATATCATTCTGTTATCACTTGTAGAGCGAGAGCTTGGCGAAAAAATGTGCAAACGAGTCATGTAGGATTTCAGTTATCTACTGGCGAATCATAGCGATTATAAATATTCATACAGTAAGTTAACTATACATTAATTCTCTGGGAAGCAGGCATAATTAGGCCGCGACATATCTGAACAAGTGTATACAGTAGTTGAAAGGAACAAAATACAAAGTGATGCGTTCAACGCATTGGCGAACGCCATAACTACTTGCAGAAGTAGAGCTACATGCAGTATATTCAAATGACCGTTAGACGTCTGAGGGACTGTGGAAAACCTCCCACGCCAGCGTGGCATGATCCATGCTTGCAAGGAAGGTATCACAGTGAAACAATAGCCATGCAGGCATTGAAATGTCATTCAAGGAGGTAGATTACCGATATAGCATAATCGGTACCATTTTCCTCATATGAATCCGATAATGAATAGCCATTAACACGCAAGGAAACAGTCAACAGAAATATAAATCGTAAACCAGAATGAGTTAACATCGACCTGGTGAATCTAAACGATAACATAATGACCCAAAACATTTACAAGCTAAATGATTAGGGTTACCTCCGGATGAATTTGCAGAACTACGGCAAGAAGGAACCAGAGGTTTACGAATACGCACAAGAGGACAGGCTCGCTCTCTGTCTCCAGTAGATAGACGGAGACGACGAGCTGTTATCCTCTTGGCGCAGACATGCTGGTAACTCTCCCATACCACCAAGTCTGAAACAAACCTCCCTGCGTTTGAATCACACCGAAACTTATATAAAGGAAACGAAGAAGGGTCGCATACCTGAAGTAGGAGGGAAACTGATGAATCGACAGATAGAGTAACCTCAGATTTAATAAACCTCTGTAACCCTAAACCCTCTGCCCGATAACCAGCAAGAAATCCCAAGATAGATTGGGCAGACACAACACGTAGCAGAAGGGTACCATGGACATCAATGGGCGCAGGGAAGTTTGGGTGCCGTATGTACCAAATATTAGGTTAACTCCAGGAAACGTAGCACACCGAGGTCACACGCCAACGACCGTCGAGCATAGTGTGGGTTAGGCGGCTCATAAGCACCGTAACAGTACTAACATGGTGTACTTACGCTCAGAATCTTGACGCGTAGACGCTGGTTCCACACACAAACGAGAAATGGTAGGTCATCGCCAGTAACGTTGAATGGAGGGTACCCGCCGAATGCATATAGCCGCCATGATAACCTGTGTAATACGCCAAGACACCGCGATAAGTTATACGAGCAATGAAATGGTATTCATGAAACATTTGATCAGTGTAGTCACGATTGAACTATACAATTCCATAACGCCAACCATAGATATATAACTTAGTTTTTATTATTTAAGGCACAAAGGGACTATAGGGTAGGCATACGATGCTCCCGGAAATATTTACGTATGACAACGGTAGGTAAGGAGAAAGTCGCTCTTAGTGATATATAAATAATTATTCATATAATAGTCGTGGAGGTATGCCTTTACAAAACAGGGTTTAACAAAGTATGCAACCATAATTCCACGCCATATATATATATGCGGTGTCAATACTCGTATTATCAAAGGGGCGTGGTGTATACAAATATATACATTGGTCAAATGAACACATTCGACATAAGTATTTTATATTTAATCATAGTATTAAAAGGGGAATCTATTTAGGTGTTACACCACATTATCAACGTAGGGGTTATACATATATATCTATAGATATTTATATGTGGTATATAAATATGGGTCAAATATCTTAATAAGAGGTGTACTTCACATATATCCGGGGAATTATAAATACTCAAAAGCATATGGTTGATAAATGTATGTTGGACATATATATTATATAGAGATATATATATATATATATATATATATATATATATATATATATATATCCCCAGATAATCGTAGGGAATACATGTGGGTTAGGTAATGAAAAAAAAAAGAAAAAATTTCCCCTAAACCGGAGGTGTGACACAAAAGGTGAACCTGCCCTGTGGAAAATTCACTTTTCATCAAGTGGTATGAGAGTGGGATAAGATTTCCTGCGGAAAGGAGTTTTTGCATGCGAGGAAAAAGAGGTACAATGTTGTGGAAGTTTTGTTAATCTTGTGATTTTTATGTTTTGTGAAGGTAGCAGCAGAGGAAGGTGAGAAGATTGCAGAAACCTAGAGAAAGAGTGCTCAATTGGTTTGAGTGGAGCGAACCATAGAGATGCCAAAAGACTAAGCTCAGGAGAGAAGCTTGGTGAGGTGTCTGGTAGCAGGGAGGACTTGCTATTGTAGAGGTTTCATTGCAACTCACGATGGACAATTCCACAGAGGATGTGGGCAGAATTGTTTGAGATGTTGCTACAGGAAGATCACAAGGAGCAGTTCCACCGAAGAATTGCTGACAGTTGTAGAAGACATATGACTAGGAGGTCATAAATTTTTGTGCCTCGTGAGTCTGATGCAGGGGCATCTGAACAGATCTGAATTCAAATTCAGATCCGTAACTGCAGAGGCAGTTATGAAAACAGTTATGCAAACTAGGGAAAAAATTAGTTAAAACCAATTCTTGATCCTTGAAAAACATATAAAAAATAAGCCTGAAGTGTGTGAGGGAGATATAGGAGCGAGAAAAATGTAATAGCGTAAGAATGTGTGACTAAGGATGAAATGCCTTAGATTGTAACTGCATTTTTGTATAGTAGAAATACACCGATTATGTGTGATTTTTATGTATCTCTGCATCTGAATATGGTTTATTATTGCTTTAGTTTTATGAATTTAATCATGTTTATAAGATGTTATAAGAGCGGATGTAATTATGGTTCGTTGTTCCTTTGGTTCGGTTGAAGTTCACGTTCTCTGTTAACTTGTTGAATGATGATGGAAATCATCGAAATTCCAAGCGAGATTAAACGACGAGTCGAAAAACTTTGAATCTGTTGAAACAGTGAATAACAACAGATCAGTAGTTGGATGGTCGAGAGAATGGAACCATGATGGCCTGGCGAAAATGAGAAGGAAACGAGAGGCGGAACCGAAATGCAATTAAATTGTGTTTGTGTAAAACGAAAATTTGAAGTCGGATGAACTAACGCTGAGGGATCGCCGAAGAAGGTGAAGTTGAATTTGCTATGGGACCAGAGTTCTTTTATTCGTGCGTCGTTGGTTGTAAACATTCCAGAGGCACACAGTCGAGCGTTGAGACTGTGTTTAAAAGTCGACGAGAGAGAACAAACCCGCGAACAGAGGTAAGTGGATACTTTTCCGATGATATGGATCTGCACTATCTTGTGTCAAAGAGTGAGTTTTACAAAATGCAGTGCAATCAAATAATATGTCGACACGACACGGGATTGAAACCACCATTGTCGCGTGGTCTTGAAGGGTTAAAGTACCGGACCAGATTAACTACGATTGTCGTTGGATTGGGATCGTTGGAAGATCCAAGGTCCTCGCATCGTCAAGTTGCGTGACAGTTAATGATGGCGGAAAGAGATCCAATGGTTAGCACGAATAAGAGATGTTTGGTTTTGAAATAAAAGTGGACCGATACTTTATGAACTACCGTTGAACGGTTTTGAATTCCGAGTTGGAAGTGCGTGCAGGCATCGAAGTGGCGCAGCGGTAGTAGAGTGGGCCATAACGCACAGGTCCCAGGATCATTTTTTTTTCGAATTATGAATCTGCATTTTGATAGAGTTTTGAGTTTGCAGGTTGATTTATGTGTAACCGAAAGGTGAACCTGCCCTGTGGAAAATTCACTTTTCATCACATTTTCATTTGCATGTTCTATTTTTTTTCTTTTCTTAGAACAACATTCATTTTCTAATTTGTTGATCCCTGTAGAACATTAAAAAGATGTGAATTAATAAATTTTTTCACACATGTTATGTAATAATTTTAATTATACTATTAATGAAGACTAAAAAAAGAAACTCATATTGGATCGATAGTATTTTTTCATTCACCTGATTCATCCTTTTGCAATTTTTCCATCAAGCTTTTACGCTCTTCTGGTCCTAGATCATAAATAATTTTATCGAGCTTCGTCATTTTTTCACTCTGCATGATACACAGTAAACAATACATATTAGTTAAACTTACATATAGTTCAAATTTTTTTTTTTGTAAAAAATTTACAAAGAACTTGCATTTTTTGCTTTTCTTGATGTGTTATCAGTACTTTTTTTATTTGATCTCTTGTCACTCATTTCTTTATCAATCTAAAATCTGTACCATATCATTCAATAATATAATTATAAATAAATTGTCAACTTTTCAAGTAAAAAAAAAAATCTCAAAAAATCGGTGTGCCATTCATGGTTTACGCTATGACTATGATGCGTGTATCACTTCCAAACGCACCGCCATAACAATATAATAGACCGTACGGTGCTCTGTGTCAACAAGGAGCACTGGTGTGTTACATGTTAATGACCACACCGGTTAACCACGATAAGATATTAAAAATTGTCCAGTGTTAGTTTTTTAGCAGAAATTGGTGCCATATTTTACATATGGCACACCGATAAAAAAAATTTAATTTTTTTATCACGTTAAATTTTGTGGTGCACTTGTAAAATAAAGAGCCCCAGTGCGCTACGTACTCCAGGCGCACCGATAAAAAAATCTATTTTTTTTTTTAAATTCATGCCAGGGCCCACATGGATTGGGATTTGACTATGCTAATCATCCCGTCGGTTGGATATCTTAGGTCTATATTTAACAATACAAACCCTATAAATATAAATTTAAAAGCCCCAATTCTGAAATCATAGAAAGAGGAAAAAGAAAATGGAGAAACAAAAAGATTGTAAGGTTTGTATCTTTTGAAATTTTTTTCTTCGAAACAGAACGTTCGCGGGGCGGCATAATGAAATAGTGCATCGGCTGCATATTTTAAAAATGGCACACTTAAAAAATATTTTGTTTCTCTAATTTTTTATCACAGTACTTGCGCGGTGCGCTGGGAGAACAAAGCGCATCGGTGCAGTATTCCGCACAGGGCGCACCGACAACTTTTTTTTTCTTACACAAGGGCTGACATGGATTGAGATTAGACTATGCAGGTCCTCCCGTTGGTTGGATGTCTTAGGCTTATATTTAGCAATACAAACCCTATAAATATAAATTGAAAAGTCCTAATTCTGAAATCACAAAAAGTGGGAGAAGAAAGGGTAGAAACAAAAAGAATGTAGAGTTTGCTTCTAAAATGGTTTTTTTTTTTTTAAACAACACGTTTGCAGTGTGCCATAATGAAATAGTGCATCGGTGCCATATGTGACATATGGCACACTGATAAAAAAATAAAATTATTTTTTTATTTTTTATTACTGTACTTTCACAGTGCGCTGCTATAACCAAGCGCATCGGTGTGCTATGTTACGCAAGACGCACCGAAGAAAAAAAAGTCTGTATTTTTTTAAGATTGACGCAAGTGCCGACATGGATTGGGATTCGACTATGCAGGTCCTCCTATTGGTTGGATGTCTTAGGCTTATATTTAGCAATACAAATCTTATAAATATAAATTTAAAAGCCCTAATTATGAAATCACAGAAAGTGAGAGAAGAAAGGGTAGGAACAAAAAGAATGTAGGGTTTGTTTCTAAAATGGTTTTTTTTGCAAAACACCATGTTTGCGGTGCACCATAATACAATAGTGCACCGGTGCCATATGTTATGTATGGCACACTGATAAAAACATTTTTATTTTTTTCATTGTACTTTTGTAGTGCGCTTCTATAATGGAGCACACTGGTGTGCTCTGTTACGCAGGGCGCACCGATGAAAAAAAAATATGTATTTTTTTAAGATTGACGCAAGGGCCAATATGGATTGGGATCCGAATATGCAAATCGTCCAGTGGGTTGGATGTATTATGACTATACAAACCCTATAAATCTAAATTGAAAAGAAAGAGGGAGAAGAAAGGGCAGGAAGAAAAAGAATCTAGGGTTTTGTTTGTAAAAATGGATTTCTTTTTAATTTTTGTTTTTAAAAACTGCAGAAAAGGTAAAAAAAAAAAAAACTATAGAAAAAAGTTAAAAAAACAATAAGGTTTGATTTTTTTATTTTACTTCATATAAAAAACTACAGAAAAAAGTACAAAAAAAACAATAGACTTAGATTTCTTATTTTACTAAATAAAAAACTGCAGAAAAAAGTACAAAAAAACAATAAACTTACATCGTTTCAAATTCTATGGTACAGGGTTTGACTAACCAGAGGTTTGGAATTCTGATTGTCTGAATACTTCTGTTTGAACATATTTCCCTGCTCCATAGTGCTCTCGTGCTCTGTTTGCTCCAGGTATGTATCCTGTAAATCTTTGGCTGAAATGTTTTGCAAAAATAGTGAAATAATGAAAAGTGTTTAGTATTTAAAGAAATGTTTTATGAAATTAGATTTTCGAAAATATTTTGCTGCCCATTTTTCAATTTAAATCTTTTTTTCACTTAAAGAAAATAGGGTTGTGCTTTTTTTATTTGCGGTTATTCGTTTACCAGTACGTCCTTTAATTTAATTGCACTGGTGCGTGTTTTTATAAAATGGCATCGGTGCGCAAAATAAAAAACTCACTGGTGCAGTTATCTGTACATTACACACCAGAATGACATTGAATTTTGTGCACCAAAATTTATTATTGTTTTGCTCAAATGCAGGGAGAAAATATCGTATATTACATGGAATGGACAATTCTTCAAAATCCAGCTCGTTCCATAATATTTCTCAAAGTCCATCATGGAGTTCTCCCTATCCATGTGGAGACGTAATATTTACTTGAGATTTTTTTTTATTTTTCACTATTTAATTGAATTTATATATGTTTTTTATCCATGTAGTCAATCACACACAACTTAATTAAATTTATAATGTATACAAATTTGCAGGTTCATGCAGGTTCAACATCGAGTTCATATGCACAAAATATTCAAACTATTCCAAAACGTCGGAAGTTTTTATCAGGAGATGCATACCGCAAGGCACATTTGGTAGATAAAAATGGACAGTCGCTTCACCTTGCCAATTGTAACAATATTGCATCTTCTAGCCACAATCTCGGGAAAATGATGGTAATTATAATTATAATTTTTTGGTATATATATTGATTAATATGTATTTATTTCAACGTCAAACCAATTTATAATCATGCAATATTGTCAACGTGGTTACTAATTGATATCATATATTTTGTACTAATCATGTTCAATTTTTTTTTTTTTAAATTATTAGGATTCTAGTGATGATGAACGACCTACCTACCATCTTCCGTTGCACCCCACAACAATGTCAAATTGAGAGAATAATGAATTAAGACAAAGAATCGGAGAGGAACGATACCAACAATGGTTGAATCAGCCACTGATTCAATTCCCACTACGTACAGATTCACCAATTAGGAATGACTACAGCAATAGTAGTTCTTCACAATCTGGCAATGGAGGCAATCAAATAGAGGTTGGTATGGATGATTGCTTAAGGGATACGACTTCCATGGAGAAAATGTTGTTAGATGCATTCCAAAATGATAATCAGCTAGGGGATGATGCTCATATCGCTGACACCTTTTTCGAAATCCTTAAATTTGTTTCCACCACCCCTCTCTTTGGACCTAGCGGTGAGTCAAAGTCTACCGAGTTGGGGACAACAATGTTACTGTACAACTTGAAAGAAAATTATGGCTTGTTGAATGCATGTTTCTCCGAACTTTTGAGGTAAGTTACCATAAAGTAATCCCCTTATATAAATTTGAAATATAATCAGTACATTGCAATGAACATTACAAATGTTAAATTTTATGAACGTTAATAATTATATCGACATTAATGTACATTTAATATTAATATATGTTTCCATGATCACCAACTACATGTTATTCAAAGATAAGGTTCTTCCAAGTGATAATGTCTTGCCTGGTAGCTGCGAAGAGGCAAAGGAATTGTTGAAAATGTTGGGTGTTGAGTACATATCATATTATGCATGTCCAAATGATTGTATTCTATATAGAGGAGAATATGCAGACAAAGATATGTGTCTGAAATGTGGGCATGACATGTATGATAAATAAAAAAAGAAGGGTAAATCATGTATTGGTAATCCTTTTAAGATATTGAGGCACATGCCTATAATCCCAAGGATTCAAAGGCTCTTTCGTTGCAATGACTTAGCTATGTTGCAGGGATGGCATGCCTCACACATAAGTGAGTTGGGAGTTATCTAAATCCCAACTGATTCAATAGCCATGAAGAATATAGAAGATACATGGCCCGAAAAATTCAAGAATGAAGTACGAAGTCTACGATTCAGCATATCCATAGATGGCGTCAACCCATATTCCCTCCAAAACACCAACTATTTTGTTTGGCCTGTAGTAGTGATCAATAACAATATCCCCCCATGGTTGTCCGTGAAGAATGAAAATCTTATGTTGGCTCTCATAGTCCTTGGTAGAAGGCAAGTGAAGAATATGGATATCTACTTACAACCACTGGTAGCTGAATTGAAGGAATTATGGGTTGGGATAAATGTATACGATGTATCAAGACCCATCATAGCAGAGAGGAGTTTTACATTGTATGGCATATGTGCTTACATGACACATGATTATCCAGGCTTAGGAGTTTGCTCTAGTGAATTACATGTTTAATTTATTGATTTGTTTATATATAATGTAACAATATTCTTTCACATATTCGTTATCTAATTCGTTGTAATAATATTTGTTCTGATATTCATGATATTCTTTAACGTGCCATGCATATTAATTAATGTTTCCAAATATAATCTCGCAGGTATTGTAACAAAAGGGTATTTTGGATGTAAATGTTGTGGACCTTCTTTGAAAGCTATATGGTCCAAGGACCTACGAAAGTCAGTGTATGATTGCTCCAGGATATTCCTACCAGAACAACACCCTTACAAAAGAGCATCATCCACTTTCATTGGTAAACAAGAGAGAACCCAAAGGTCTCCAATAATGACACCAGCTGAATGGCTTAGAGCATATGAGAGAGAGAAGGAGAAGGAGTTCCTAAAAATGTTCGATTCAAATAGGGAGCCTAAGTTCGATGATCCAGATTTCTTCAACACCTATGTTGAGAAATTTCCCATTGGGATGAAAAGGAAATCTATCTTTTATGACCTCCCATATTGGGAGCATTTTAAGATTGCCCACTTATTAGATCCCATGCATATATTTAAAAATGTTTTATCTTATTTATGGAGGCACATATCATCGAAACAAAGTGACGCACTGGCTGTTAGGAAAGATCTTATTACTTCAAAAACTAAAAAGAAATATTGGCCAAGACGATTAGAAAGTATGGGATCAGAGGCAGGCGCTGGTCCCTCTAATTCATGGTTTCTCAAAGAAGGTGATGTCCCATGGATTTTAAAAAAATATGATATATCTTTGGGAAAGGAAGTTATAATGGATGTGAGGGTGCCAACTTCATACGGGTCTTCACTACGGAGCTGCTTCACCGTGGATGACCATTTGTCGGGGTTGAAATCTAATGACCATTTGAATCTTCTAAGAGTATGTATAATTTCAAAAGCATGATTTTATTATTTGTTATATTAATAAATTTTATCCCATGCTGGGATCATTAAAAATAACTAATTTTTTATATTATTGCACGTGTTTATAACTTTGCAATGTCATTATCCTTTGTTTGTGCGTGGGTGTGTGAAACATGAATTCCCTCAAGACCTAGGATGTGCCATATCTAAATTATCTGCATTTGTATGTTGGATCACGTCAAAGGAGATTCATGTGGCTAGAATTCCATGGTGGCGTAAAGAGATAGTTGAGATTATTTGTATTTTTTAGAAGGAACTGCCGAGGAGTTTCATGGACTTACAGGTTCATCTTCTAATCCACCTAGTATATGAGGTTGAATTATTTGGGGTTGTTTCTTGTCATTGGATGTTCTTCTTATAGAGGTACATGAAGAAATTGAAAGGTTTTGTTCTACAAAGGGAAAAACCCGAGGGGTCTATGGCAGAGGGGTACATATCATATGAGTCTTTCTAATATTCTAGTGAGTACATCAAGCGGATTGACAAAATACCAGGTGTGGTGATTTGGGACGATCAAATGGATGAAGACAAAAGATAAGGAAAGTTTCTCCAAACGAGTGGAAAAAAGCACTTGATAAAGGGTAAGCAACTTATAATTTTTCAAATTTACAAAAAGTAATTAATATTCATGTTGAACTTTGATATAATGTATGTTTTGATCTCTAAGTACTATATAATGTTGGTTTGATTTCATCACTGAATGCATAAATTGAAGCAATCAATAAATTCATTCTTTACAATTCTGAAGCGACACAACCGTGGGTGGCGTTGTACGAACAAAACAAAATGAAATGGGATAGTGACAGGAAAGAATTCAGATGGTTGAATGGTAGAAGTGTGCCTTATCCTGATCATTTAAGAATACATATTCCCCAACAGTTGGGTTTTTGACCAAGTCAGAGAGAAATATGATGCTACCGGTCATTACCCGTGTGCTAAAGAGGATGCACTAAACATAGGGATTGGGTGCAGCAACTCAGTAATAATATTTTTAATTTATATGTAAATTTGAAACTTATATTAAGACATCTACATTTCATATTTTAACTACTATTGGATTATTATTTATAAGTCACATGACACTATGATTTTTTTAAATTTTTTATATAGGTGCATTTGTTCCCATCTATCTGGGCATATGGGCACCATTTTTGCATAGAAAATTCCGATTCTGGAAACATCATAAAAGACTGTGGAGTGGAAGTTGAGTTCGATCAATTTAGTCGATCTAGCCACCATGATCAACAACTAGTACGAGGGATGTTAGGTTACATCGGAAAGATACAAGAGATCATTGAAGTGGGTTTTCTTCTTTCCAATGTGTTATTTTTAGGTGCAAATGGTGGGACACCTTTGATCAGAATAATGTAAAGGAAGATCCCGATAGTAGGCTGATATGTATCAACTCTAGAAATATGTGGCATGAAGCTAAGGAGCCCTATGTTTTCCCTAAACACTGCAACCAGGTGTTGTTTTACCCAGATGTGTTGGATAGGGATAGGTGGTTCGTATTGACACATGACCTTGGATCAAAACATATTTTTGAGAAAAATAGTGTTATCATGCCATGCGAGCTAGAAGATAATGAGGATGATCATGAGAACCGAGAGTGATATGGTACATGTGTTATTTCATCAATATTTATACTTTTTAAGATGGGTTTTTTGAAATAGTAATATAATATGTATTTTGAATTAATTGGTAATTTGCATTGTGTCAATGTTAAAATCAATAATTCACTTGATAATATGGTATTATTTTGATCTCGAAAACAATGGCGTATTGTATAAATTAATTCTATTTTTTTGTATCTAAGATCATAATAAAATGTTTATAATTCTAAAGTACATGAATTTATTTGCATTATTTTCTAAACATTATTATGTTACAATAAATCATATTATTCTAGATTTATTATTTTACAATTATTTAAAATTAACAAATTAACAAATTTTAATAAATTCATTTCACATTAATACAATTAAATTTTTACAAATATTTTACATACAATTACAATTATAATTATAATTAGAATTAGAATTAGAATTACAATTACAATTTTACAATTTCATGTACAATTACAATTACAATTTTAAAAATTACAATTACAATTACAATTTTAGAAATTCACATATATACCATTACAATTGCAATTTTAGAATTTTAAATACAATTGGAAATAAAAATATTACAAATTTAAAATATCATGATCATTTGGTATTAAATTAATTAATAAACATCACGTTCATGATAACCATCGTACAAACATCATATTTGACTAAAAAACACATTCAAAATCGCTAACTGCATCATCATGATCATGATTATCGAACAAAACACAATTAACATTATATATTAACATCATCAGTACAACACAAACATCAAATATACATCTCATGCTATCACATACACATCATGATGATATCCAACATGTAAATTAAGTATAACTACAACATGAACATAAATACATGGACCATAATATATATATATATATATATATATATATATATATATATATATATATATATATATATAAAGCTGTATAATGTTAGAAATATACAACTGTAATATAAATTTCATGGATCAGCTGGTGGTAGTACAACATCAATATTAGTACAAGTGGCCGAGGGTACAGTCTCATCTCCATGATGACTGCTAGTAGATGCTAGTGGAGGTTCATGCAAATCTGGCACTGCACGAGGCTATGAATGATCATGAGATGATGGTACGATGCGCCTCGTAGACTATCCATCATGTGTTGTAGCTCGAACGTAACGTGCAACAGTCCTTGTGAGTCATGTAAAAGTTGTTGCAACTCCTACGACATGCCGCATCAGGCTGTACATGTCACGCGACATGCCTCTCCACATCTGTGATAGCCTGTCATTGGCCTCTATGTCTCTGAAATCATAGGGCCTAATGCCCGCCTCAACAATCAATGTAATGAGTTGGTCGACCAACTCCATCATGTATCTAGCATCATTAAGACATTGACCGCGCATCAGCAGGAGCAGGTCTCTGATCTGGACCGGCCTCCTGATGATCCTCGGCAATATCTAGCATGCCCTCATCCTCATCATGAGGATCCACACCTAGATCAGGTGGTGGTGGCAGGATCTCCTCACCATCAAAAGATCCAATGTATGCAAAATATATACAAGTACACAACAATAATTAGAGGATTTTATTACACAATTTAATAAAAACAAGTTAAAGAAAATGTTAGAATAAATTTAAATAAAATAGTAATATTACCTCTATCATCTGGCGGCTCATCAACTGTGAAGAGGATGTTGGCACACCCTCGCCTATCCAACCCTGCATAAGGACATGGGACCAAAATGAAGGGATGCTCATCAACACTAGCTAGAAACTCTGGTGCATCATCTGATATCCTCGTTGGAAAAAGAGACTCCTCCCTCTTGGGCATCATCTACCCTCACATGTGCATAAGTGCCTCAGTAATCGGCCTTCGATTTTGTTGAAGAAAATAATGCCTCATCTATGGAAACCTCTCAAAAAATAAACAAAAAAGCTCTGAAGAAAAAGGGAATTTGACCCTCCCTTGTGCATGAGCACAACATCTATCTAATGCTGTATAGAACTACCACAAAAAAATGGCAGACCACCTGACAAGTCATGGATGATGTAGTAAAGAATAAACATAATACAAAAGCTGGCAACTAATGTGTTTCTCATCATTGGTGTTGTGCAAAATGGTCGAAATAATAAGTGAGAGACACTGAACCTCCTTAGGACCAAACGCACCAATACGTAACTGCCCTCCAACGACCTGAAACTATGCATGAGATAATAAATTTTCTCCAATGTATCTCTAGGAGTAAACTACTTGACTCCCTGCCACACAACCAGCTGGAACCTCGGGGAACGAGGGAAAATCTACCCCTCTCCTCGATAGCCCTGTAATAAAATATACATCCTCCTTAGTGGGCATGTACCACTGGTTGATACCAACCCGGAAAGCCTGTTGCTGGGCATTCCACCTTCGAATAAGATTTTTCAAAAACAAACTATGGGAATTTAGGGAAGTAACCTCCTCATAGAACTTGACGAGGCCTACCTACCTAAGGAGCCCCTGTGTCGTTGATGTAATAGGGAGAGGGTACGCATCTCTCTCCCTCTCCCTTGCCTCCCACAGGTGAACCATGTTATACTGTTCTCCCTGTTGTTGTTGTTGTTTCCCCTCTTCTCTCCTTTCACGTCTCTAAATGATTGACATATTAAACACAATTTTTTTATTAAAAGACACATGTATTTACAAATATAAGTATATATTTATTTTTTCAAAAATAAATAAAACAAGATTCGATGCGTCAAAAACATAGTCACGCACCAGTCCGGTGCATCACACTACATAGTGCACCGGATACGGTGCACCTCATGATATCGACTGCACCGGAAGCGATGCTCTAGAAAATGTTTTTAGTGCACCGTTCACTATGTGCGGTGTCAGGAGGCTGGTGTGCTGACTTCACTATCCTCCCGGGGCTTATAACTAAGTCAACACACCACCCTCCTGCTACCGTACATAGTCATAGGTGCAGTATTTTAAGATGTCACACCGTTGACCTAGGCCAAATACAGGAAGCCATGCGCTGACAAAAATAGCCGACCCAGGGCAGTGATTTCAGTTAATGAACCACCCCACCACAATTGAACTAGGTCAACGGTGCGGCCAAGTAGCCGACCACACCGCTATATTTAAATAAATTTAAGTAACATGGTGCGCCTGTGGTATCCACACTGGAATTGGTGTGGATGCCCTTAGCACCTGTTTACTGGCCCGAACTGTTGACAATGTCAAATTGCGGTTCCGGTTAGCTGAAAATATTACCCGCCCCAAGGCTGGTAAGTTCGTCAACAAACCAAGTTGCCGCGATACACCATTGTCAACGGTGCGGCCTGGTAACCGACCGCACCGCACTTTATTGATTTTTTTTAAAATAACACTCATGTGCAATGTAAACCTTATCAAATGATCACAAAGCTCTAAAAATGATGACATGGGTCTGAGTTGGCTCAAACTTGGAATGATGGCCTTCCTTATGAATCTTCTTTTCACCCTTCATAGTGCTTGTGAATAGGATGAAACCTTGGCTAGATGGAGTGGGTAGGGAAAGTGGATTTTGAGAAAAAAGGGGATAGTAGTAGGGTGACTCTAGGGGCTAAGATGAGGTGTAGGGAAGCTGAGTAAAATTACCAAAAAAATTGAGACAACAGGGTAATGTGTTAGCTTAAGTATGTAGGTGGAATTATTTGAAATGGATATGGGGAAGTGGGTCAAAATAGGAAAACACTGAGATTTTCTAGTTTTGCTATGAAAGTGTAGTGAGGAGTTAGGGTTTTGATGAAAGAAGGGTAACAGGGACTGTGAGTGATAGGAGGTGTTGGGGTAGGGTTTGTGAAGGATTTTTAAGGGATGAGTGAAGGTTTTTATGGTAGGAAAAAGGGTCTCCAGTGGTTAAAACCAATCAAGGAAGGAGAAATCCTAGAAGGTAGGAGAGAAAAACCCTAATGATAGCGCACACACATACAATGATGAAATTACTTGGAGAAGGATTTGAATGTCAACTTACTCATTTTTTGAGGTCACATGAGGTTTGAACAATAGTTTTGAATCTTGAGAATTTGATTTAAAATAGAAATGCCAAAAGTGTAGCACACTTCAAAATGCGTAACACAACCTTCCAGATGCGTAGCAAAGGTGTTTTTGGAGAAATTTTCTTGATTTTCTTCCAGCCCTTGACAATTATGGAGTAAGCCGAAGGTAAGAGAGGAGCTCTAACAATCATGGAAAGAAAAAATGAGCTGAAAAAGCCTTCTTTTTCCACCTTATAACATCGTGAAATGACCTTTTATGTCTTTTAATGAAGCCAAAAACTTTGAGGAAAGTTTTTCCTTTTTCAAACAATTTGACAATGCAAAAAGTTTTGAAATAAGACACACTATCCTACTTTATTCCCATACCTATTCTAACTCACTTGAAATGAATTGTATGATGGAAATGAAGCCTTGTTTTCCCTGTTTGATGACATAATTGGACTTTTAGTGGCGAAACAAGGACACTTAGACATAGACCAAGATGGATATGGAGTGACTGATATATGAACCTAGATGACAATGAATGACATGACCTCTGAGATGATTATTGTAATGAATTGGATTAGGGGAGTAGCATCTTATACCTAGACCATATGCAGTGACCAAAATTTATTAGAAAACTTGTTTGAAAAGACAAAATTTTAACCTAGGACTATTGAGAAGTAAATTGAAAGAAAATATTTGATCACTGAACATATTGACACTAACATTGGCTCCAGCTGGGGATGGAATTTCCTTTAGGAGGTGTGAAGAACATCGTAGACCAGGTAGCCTTATCCATTGGCCAGTGGATTCAAAACTAGAAACTAAAGAATTTCGACGAATTTAAATGACTAACTGAAACAAAAAATGACTTTGACTCAAAAACTGACTTGACCATTGACTAAACTTACTTATGGCAGCAGACCATCGAGATCTTAGGGACTTCACCTTGGGCTTCAAATCCTGATGATAATTGGCCACCTACTGAATATAAATATATATATATATATATATATATATATATATATATATATATATATATATATATATATATATATATATATATATATATATATACAATCATGCAATATGATCCCTCTAGTGTAAAAAATCGAGCAAATGGCTACTCACCTGAATCCTGTTCACACTTTCCTTGAGCAAGAAAAATGAATAAAAGATAAGCAACTCAAAGTGAACAATAAATTAAATATTTGAAAGGTGCTAAATTATTTCAATGTGAACAATTTAACATAATATATATGGTTTATAATAATAATAACTAGCAATTGCACCACATGTTGCAAAAGAAACGTCGTAAGGAACTAGCAAAGGAAAAAGTAGCATAGAAAAAAATAAAATGTTGTATAGAAGGAGTCATCACGAAGGAATGAAAGGCGAAATATTCTTCCATGGAACCAGGATGTGGAGGTTTCAAAGATATTGATGGTACAGATCCAAATGTTAGACAAAACCTTACCTTGTAGAAATGCCCTTACCTTGTACCCTTACCTTGTGCTTTAGGCTTATTTCTGGCAAAGATGCAAAGAAGGAAACAATGTACCCATCTAAAACAAAGACAACGACTAGGGTAGTATTCAGAAATACATCATCTATGCATTTATATAATCCAAATGATGATGTTGGTTTTCATTTGCACATTGAAAAAATATACTTATGTACAAACACTGACATAAAAGACCGGTGACAGAAGTTGTGGCATTACCTAAATAGTAGGAACGTAGCCTTTGCTAGAAGTTTTTATAAAAATATATGTTAAGTGCTATGGATGTGAAAATACAAAGACAAATATTATGATATCAAAGACACAAATGATATCCCTGTGATGTGTTGCATGTGGGTACATTACTGATGTAGATATGAGGCATAATCTCACTACTTTTATTTTGAAAACTCCTCTACAACAAAAGAAGGGAGAAAAAAATGAGTTGAAAAGGTGAGTACTTTTATTTTGAAAAATCCTTCAAAACAAAAGGGAGGAAAGGAGAACAAAAAAGAGGAAAAGATAACAATTAATTGAGGAGATTTGAAAATGAACATAAATAATAAAATTTACTAAAATAAAAAATTATAAAATATCAAAATTTGATAGTTTTTCATTAATTTGTAATATTAATAATTATCTACAAACTTGTTGACTTATCATTATTAAAATACAATATTAATGCATGAATTAGGAAAATTAAAAATAATGCATGAATTGAGTAAAGTGGTAATTGATGTTCACTAATAAAAAAAACGACATCGAGCGTGTTAAATGCAATTCCCCTATGTTAAAACTTTTTCTGGTATATTTTCTAGCAATTGTGACATGAAATTAGACATTAGGCGGAATGCTACATTTATAGATTTGAATGGTATATTTTGAAAAATATTTTTTATTTTATTTATTTATTTTTATAAAAACCCTAAATCTATTTATACATTAAAAAATAATTTAAGCTCCAAATAAAAATAATAAAAATAATAAAAAAATACATTATATCTAAAACTAGTGTAAAACCAGTGACTTTAGTGTGAATGTGATAAGTTCACAATTTACATTGTAAACTTTACTGTGAATATGATAAGTTCACAATTAGTAATGTAAAGACTTCAAAAGTAATTAATGTAACAAGTGATCCATGGTTAAAAAAAATTCAAAATATTTTAATTTTTTAATTTAAAAATATTATATAAAAATACTAGTGTAAATATCACGAAGCTAGTGTAAAACTAGTGTAATTAGTTATGTAAAGACTTCAAATCTGAATTTTTTTTAAAAATTACATAACCTTTTGAAACCAAAAGTATAATCCTAAAAAGTAATTAATATAGCAAGTCATCCACGGTTTAAAAAAAAAACTTTAAAACATATTTTTTTTTTAATTTAAAAATATTATAGGAAAAATTAATTTTTAAAATATTATAAAATTTAACAAAATAATATAATCTTAATCTTCAAAAATATTATATCAAAAACTGATTTTTAAAATATTATAAAATTTCACAAAATAAAATAATTCTCATTAAGATAGATATTCTTTTAAATAATAAAATTTACTAAAATTTAGTAAATTTTACCAAATATTATAATTTGATAATTTTCCATTAATTTATAATATTAATAATTATCCACAAACATGTTGAGTTATTATTATTAAAATATAATATTAATGCATTAATTAGGTAAATTAAAAAATAATGCATGGATTGAGTAAAGTGATATTTGATGTTCAAGAATAAAAAAATGTTATTATGAAATGCAATTCCTCTAAGTTAAATTTTTTTAAGTATATTTTCTTGCAATTCTTCTAGAAATTAAGCAAAATGCTATGACATTTACAGATTTGAATCGTATAGTTAAAAGAATATTTCCTTTTTTTTTATAAAAACACAAAATCTATTTATACATTAAAAAAGTAATTTAAACCTCAAAAAATAATAATAGTAAAATACAATATTAATAGCCAAATTTTAACTAAAATCCTACCACTTATAATTAAAGATTTTACCAGATTTTGATTTTTGCCACTAACTTAACTTCATTTAAAAAAAATTTCCTTCTTGCCTTGCCTGATTTGAAATTAGGCAAAATGCATTTACAGATTTGAATTATATAGTTTGAAAAAAATATCTTATTTTTTTTTATAAAAATATAAAATCTATTTATACATTAAAAAACAACTTAAGCTCCAAAATAATAATAATAATAATAAAATATTATATAATTAAAATTTAACTTAAAACCTGCAACTTATATTAAAAAAACTTTTTGAACCCAAAAATATAATTTTAAATTATTAAAAAATAATCTTAAAAAAACTTATAGTTAAAAGAAACTGTCTGAAACCAAAAATATAATCTTAAATGTTAAAGCATAAAATAGTTAGAGAATCTTTCTTAAACCAAAATTATAATCCTAAAAAATAATTAATATAAGCCAGGGATGCATGGTTCAACTTCACAAAGTTCCGGCAATTCCTGTAACCAATCTGAAATATGCAATTTTGAGATTCAAGGGTTTACTATATTGCCCCTGTTGTAAAGTAATTATCACAACAGCCTTAAAGTATGTACAAATAGTTCAAGAAATGATTTCTTTTACTCAAAAACCAACAACCTTTCTGATGCAGCTTGGCAATAGCCAGAATTTTTGCCACTAACATAACTTCATTAAAAAAATTCCTCCTTGCCTTGCCTAGATTCTAAGAAATTCACTACTATCGTTTTACCCTATTGTACCACCATTTAAAACTTCTAAAACGGAATGGAATTTTCTTAAATTATGTTACCTTGTATACAACACCAAATCCTCCCTTATCATAAAAATTATCTGTTGCAAATTTCAAACACTGTAAAACCTGCTAGGAATCCTAAGGCAGAAAATAATGCCTTAATTCAATGGACCCTATAAGTATCTTACAGGAAATATGACAATAACCAAATAAAGAAGATTTCATCTTTTTCCTAATTCCAAACAGTTACATGATTAACAGGAGAAGAAACCCACCAATAACAGTAAAAATTATGTGTATTTTGTTTGAATACTTTTCTGGTGGTGATACAAACAGAACATCGATTTATGGTGCTGGCGAAGGCGAAGGATTGAAGAAAATATTTGCATGCGGCTTCTAGCCAACTCCCTAGCTCCAAGTCTCTGGGAACAATTTATCGTTTTTGGTTGACAAACATGATCAATAGGTCATGTTGAGACTAGAGAGCACCGGTTTGAAAACCACCACCAGTAGCATCTGAGCATATAAAACACCAGCAACATCTGAGCATATAGATCCACCATTAGCGCAAATAATAGGTTGCAACAGTGGGAACCGTGTGAAAAGCAAAGGCATAAAGCAAAGGCATAAAAGTAGAAAAAAAGGATTTGTGTTAAAAGATGGAAAAAAAATTAAAAAAAATTTCAGAATATTAGAGCTTAGTGGTGGTAGTTTTGGTCGATTGAATAGAAATACTCATTGTATAACATTCAATCCCATGGTTCAAATATGGATATGCTTATTCTTGGGAGAGTTGTTTTCAAAGAGAAACTTATATATTATATAAAATAATTGAAAAAATAAATTTTTATTGGTATACCATTCCAGTTATTATTATTTTACATTTCTATTCTTTTATTAAGAGTTAATGTTGAATTAAACAAATATTTGTTGAAATTGTATGTTTAACCTATTTTATTCCACTTATTCAAGGGATTATGAAAATATTGAATCTATTTATGCATTGAAAAATGCAATGGATATTTATATTTTCATATTTCAATTAGATATGTAAATAAATCATTTTAATATCCATGTGAGCTAATTTATTTTAGTATCCATTTTAGAAAAAACATAAACATATATGTATATATAAATCACAATAAAATAATTTCAATATTTGAAGAGACAAAATAATTGAAAGTAATATTGAAATGTATTTATAATCCATAAACAAAATATTTCAAAGTTGCTAAATTATTTCAATGTGAACAAATTAACATATTACATATGATTTATAATAATAATAATAATAATCTTATATATTATATAAAATAATTGAAAATTATTTTTTTATTGTCATAACATTTCAATTATCATTATTTTATATTTTTATTCTTTTATTAAGGATTAGTTTTGAATTAAGCAAATATTTGTTGGAATTTCATGTTTAAGCTATTTTATTTCATGTATTCAAGGGATTTTCAAGGTGTTGAATCCATTTATGCATTAAAAAATGCAATGGATATTTATATTTTCATATTTCAATGGGATATGTAAATAAGTCATTTTAATATACAGGTGAGCTAATTTATTTTAATATCCATTTTAGAAAAAAATATAAACATATATATATATATATATATATATATATATATATATACTAGCCACAATACAATAATTTTAATGTTTGAAGAGACAAAACAATTGAAAGTAATATTGAAATGTATTTGTAATACATAAACTAGCATAACCACATTATATTTACTAATGTGGTTGATATACGGCGATAGGCCTATATCCCCTACCGAGCACATTAATTTATATATCAATAAATAAATATTATATATAATAATATTATTATATTAACTTGAAATATATATATATATATATATATATATATATATATATATATAAGAATATTTATGAATATATTAATTATGATATATTAATAATTATTTATATATTAATAATATTATAATATTTAATAATAATATATCTTAATAATAAATAATATTTTAATATTTATTGATATATTAATATCATAGATGGTTATATTATTAATAAACCAAAAGAACTAATAATATATTAATAATATTATAATATTATTAATATATATTATTAATAAATATTAGAATATTTATTAATAATATATAGTAATATATTAATAATATTAAACTCAAAAACATAATAAAGTAATAAACTTTAAGAATTAATATATTAAACTCAAGAGCGTAATAAAGCATATGAAACAATATTTAAAAACAAAAAAATTAAGAGATTAATAAACCCTAACAATTAATATTTTAAAATGAAGATATTAATAAACCCAAGAGATAATTAATAATACAAACCCAATATCATCATAAACCAAAGGTTTAAATATTATAAATCAAAGGAATTGGTGAATCCAAGGGATAAATATTATAAACATAAGGGATCAATATTAAAAACAAAAGAGATTAATAAACCTTAAGAATTGATATTTTAAACTTAAAAACCTAATAAATTAATAATCCATAAGAATCCGTATTTTAAACATAAGATATTAATAAACCAACGGGATTATTAACATTATAAACCAAAAGAACTAATAGATCCTATGGTTTAATATTATAAACCAAAGGAATCAACGAACCCAAGGGATAAATATTATAAATCTAACGGATGAATATTAAAAACAATAGAGATTAATAAACCCCAAGAATTAATATTTTAAACTGAAAAATCTAAAAAATTAACAAACCCTAAGAATTAATATTTTAAACTCAAGAGAGAAGGAACTGATCAATAAAGATTAAATATTATAAATTAAAGAAACCGACAAACCTATGGTTTATATTATTATAAACCAAAGGACCAAAGAACCTAAGGGATAAATATTAAAAACCTAAGAGATCAACAAGCATGGGCAATTAAAAACAATAGAGACGAAGAAAATTTTATGAGTTTAATATTATAAACTGAAGAACCATGAAACCGTGAAAACCATTACCCAACAAATTATAAACAAAGAATTACAACTTTAATTGATTTAAATATTGAGAAAATTGTCATCGTAAATGTTATCAAGTTAGCTAACTATGACCACAACAAGAAGCATGGTGATTTTTCATATTGAGACAATGCTTGTCAGAATGTGACATTTGATCATGGATGACATTGATCGATTATTCATATTATAAACCAAAAGAACTAATAAACCCAAGGGTTTAATATTATAAACCAAAGGAATTTGTGAACCCAAGGGAAAACCATTACCCAAAAAATTATAAACCAAAGGAATTGGTGAACCCAAGGGAATTGATTTAAACATTGAGACAATTGTTGTCACAATGCGACGTTGGACCAACTATGACCATGGTTGGCCATGGGTGATTTTCATATTGAGACAATGCTTGTCACAATGTGACATTTGATCATGGATGACATTGATCGATTATTCATATTATAAACCAAAAGAACTAATAAACCCAAGGGTTTAATATTATAAACCAAAGAAATTGGTGAACCCAAGGGAAAATCACTCAACAAATTATAACCAAAAGGAATTATGGTGAACCCAAGGAATTGATTAAACATTGAGACAATTGTTGTCACAATGCGATGTTGACCAACTATGACCAGGTTGGCTGCTGTGATTATATCGACAATGCCGATGTGACATTTGATCGCATTACACCATCATTCATATTATAAACCAAAAAAACAAATAAACCCAAGGGTTTAATATTATAAACCAAAGGAATTGGTGAACCCAAGGGAATTGATTTAAACATTGAGACAATTGTTGTCACAACGCGACGTTGAACCAACTATGACCATGGTTGGCCATGGGTGATTTTCATATTGAGACAATATTTTTCAGAATGTGACATTTGATCATGGATGACATTGATCGATTATTCATATTATAAACCAAAAGAACTAATAAACCGAAGGGTTTAATATTATAAACCAAAGGAATTGGTGAACC
Source organism: Pinus albicaulis (assembly GCA_034641835.2). Classification (NCBI taxonomy): domain Eukaryota; kingdom Viridiplantae; phylum Streptophyta; class Pinopsida; order Pinales; family Pinaceae; genus Pinus; species Pinus albicaulis. The sequence goes on from CM076576.1 coordinate 291,193,064, forward strand.
GAAGGGAATTGATTTAAACATTGAGACAATTTTTGTCACAATGTGACGTTCGACTAACTATGACCATGCTTAGCCATGGGTGATTTTCATATTGAGACAATATTTTTCAGAATGTGACATTTGATCATGTATGACATTGATCGATTATTAATATTATAAACCAAAAGAACTAATAAACCCAAGGGTTGAATATTATAAACTAAAGGAATTGGTGAACCCAAGGGAAAATCATTACCCAACAAATTATAAACCAAAGGAATTGGTGAACCCAAGGGAATTGATTTAAACATTGAGACAATTGTTGTCACATTGCGACATTGGACCAACTATGACCAGGGTTAACCATGTGTGATTTTCATATTGAGACAACATTTGTCAGAATGTGACATTTGATCATGGATGACATTGATCGATTATTCATATTATAAACCAAAAGAACTAATAAACCCAAGGGTTTAATATTATAAACTAAAGAAATTGCAGAAACTAAGTAAAATTTGATTTAAACATTGGAGACAATTGGTGGAGATCGACCAACTATGACCATGCTTGGCCAGTGGTGATTTTCATATTATTATTATCGTTGTATCGTGACACTTGATCAACATGACACCATCATTATTCATATAAACTAAGAACTAATAAACCCAAGGGTTTAATATTATAAACCAAAGGAATTGGTGAACCCAATGGAAAACCACGACCCAACAAATTATAAACCAAAGGAATTGGTGAACCCAAGGGAATTTATTTAAGCATTGAGACAATTGTTGTCACAATGCGACATTGGACCAACTATGACCATGGCTGGCCATCAGTGATTTTCATACTGAGACAATGTTTGTCAGAATGTGACATTTGATCATGGATGACATTGATTGATTATTCATATTATAAACCAAAAAAACTAATAAAGCTAAGGGTTTAATATTATAATCCAAAGGAATTGGTGAACCCAAGGGAAAAGCGTTACACAACAAATTATAAACAAAAGGAATTAGTGAACCCAAGGGAATTGATTTAAACATTAAGACATTTGTTCTCATAATGCAACGTTAGACCAACTATGACCATGGTTGGCCATGGGTGATTTTCATACTGAGACAATATTTGTCAGAATGTGACATTTGATCATGGATGACATTGATCGATTATTCATATTATAAACCAAAGGAACTAATAAACCCAAGGGTTTAATATTATAAACCAAAGGAATTGGTGAACCCAAGGGAATTGATTTAAACATTGAGACAATTGTTGTCACAATGCGACGTTCGACCAACTATGACCATGGTTGGCCATTGGTGATTTTCATATTGAGACAATGTTTGTCAGAATGTGACATTTGAGCATGGATGACATTGATCGATTATTTATATTATAAACCAAAATAACTAATAAACCCAAGGGTTTAATATTATAAACCAAAGGAATTGGTGAACCCAAGGGAAAACCATTACCCAACAAATTATAAACCAAAGGAATTGGTGAACCCAAGGGAATTGATTTAAACATTGAGAAAATTGTTGTCACAATGCGACGTTGGACCAACTATGACCATGGTTGGCCATGGGTGATTTTCATATTGAGACAATATTTGTCAGAATGTGACATTTGATCATGGATGACATTGATCGATTATTCATATTATAAACCAAAAGAACTAATAAACCCAAGGGTTTAATATTATAAACCAAAGGAATTGGTGAACCCAAGGGAAACCATTACCCAACAAATTATAAACCAAAGGAATTGGTGAACCCAAGGGGAAAACCATTACCCAACAAATTATAAACCAAAGGAATTGGTGAACCCAAGGGAATTGATTTAAACATTGAGACAATTGTTGTCACAATGCGACGTTCGACCAACTATGACCATGGTTGGCCGTGGGTGATTTTCATATTGAGACAATGTTTGTCAGAATGTGACATTTGATCATGGATGACATTGATCGATTATTCATATTATAAACCAAAAGAACTAATAAACCCAAGGGTTTAATATTATAAACCAAAGGAATTGGTGAACCCAAGGGACAACCATCACCCAACAAATTATAAACCAAAAGAAATTGGTGAACCCAAGGGAATTGATTTAGACATTGAGACAATTGTTGTCACAATGCGACGATGGACCAACTATGACCATGGTTGGCCATGGGTGATTTTCATATTGAGACAATGTTTCTCATAATGTGTCATTTGATCATGGATGACATTGATCGATTATTCATATTATAAACCAAAAAAAACTAATAAACCTAAGGGTTTAATATTATAAAGCAAAAGAATTGGTGAACCCAAGGGAATTGATTTAAACATTGAGACAATTGTTGTCACAATGCGACGCTCGACCAACTATGACCATGGTTGGCCATGGGTGATTTTCATATTGAGACAATGTTTGTCAGAATGTGACATTTGATCATGGATGACATTGATCGATTATTTATATTATAAACCAGAAGAACTTATAAACCCAAGGGTTTAATATTATAAACCAAAAGAATTGGTGAACCCAAGGGAAAACCATTATGCAACAAATTATAAACCAAAGGAATTGGCGAACCTAAGGGAATTCATTTAAACATTGAGACAATTTTTGTCACAATGCGAAGTTGGACCAACTATGACCATGGTTGGCCATGGGTGACTTTCATATTGAGACAATATTTGTCAGAATGTGACATTTGATCATGGATGAAATTGATCTATTATTCATATTATAAACCAAAAGAACTAATAAGCCCAAGGGTTTAATATTATAAACCAAAGGAATTGGTGAACTCAAGGGAATTGATTTAAACATTGAGACAATTGTTGTCACAATGCGACGTTGGACCAACTATGACCATGGTTGGCCATGGGTGATTTTCATATTGATACAATGTTTGTGAGAATGTGACATTTGATCATGGATGACATTGATCGATTATTCATATTATAAACCAAAAAAACTAATAAACCTAAGGGTTTAATATTATAAACCAAAGGAATTGGTGAACCCAAGGGAATTGATTTAAACATTGAGACAATTGTTGTCACAATGCGACGTTGGACCAATTGTGACCATGGTTGGACATGGGTGATTTTCATATAGAGACAATATTTTTCAGAATGTGACATTTGATCATGGATGACATTGATCGATTATTCATATTATAAACCAAAAAAACTAATAAACCCAAGGGTTTAATATTATAAACCAAAGGAATTGGTGAACCCAAGGGACAACCATTACCCAACAAATTATAAAACAAAAGGAATTGGTGAACCCAAGGCAACCATTACCCAACAAATTATAAACCAAAAGGAATTGGTGAACCCAAGGGAATTGATTTAAACATTGAGACAATTGTTGTCACAATGCGATGTTGGACCAACTATGACCATGGTTGGCCATTGGTGATTTTCATATTGAGACAAGATTTTTCAGAATGTGACATTTCATCATGGATGACATTGATCGATTATTCATATTATAAACCAAAAGAACTAATAAACCCAAGGGTTTAATATTATAAACCAAAGGAATTGGTGAACCCAAGGGACAACCATTACCCAACAAATTATAAACCAAAAGGAATTGGTGAACCCAGGGGAATTGATTTAAACATTGGGACAATTGTTGTCACAATGCGACGTTGGACTAACTATGACCATGGTTGGCCATGGGTTATTTTCATATTGAGACAATATTTGTCAAATGTGACATTTTATCATGGATGACATTGATCGATTATTCATATTATAAACCAAAAGAACTAATAAACCTGGGGGTTTAATATTATAAACCAAAGGAATTGGTGAACCCAAGGGAAAATAATTACCCAAAAATTTTTAAAACAAAGGAATTGGTGAACCCAAGGGAATTGATTTAAACATTGAGACAATTGTTGTCACAATGCGATGTTGGACCAACTATGACCATGGTTGGCCATGGGTGATTTTCATATGGAGAAAATATTTTTCAGAATGTGACATTTGATCATGGATGACATTGATCGATTATTCATATTATAAACCAAAAAAACTAATAAACCCAAGGGTTTAATATTATAAACCAAAGGAATTCGTCAACGCTAGGGAAAATTATTACCCAACAAATTATAAACCAAAGGAATTGGTGAACCCAAGGGAGTCTGCTGCTCAACAAATTATAAACCAAAGGAATTGGTTAACCCAAGGGAATTGATTTAAACATCGAGACAATTGTTGTCACAATGCGACGTTCGGCCAACTATGACCATGGTTGGCCATGAGTGATTTTCATATTGAGACAATATTTTTCAGAATGTGACATTTGATCATGGATGACATTGATCGATTATTCATATTATAAACCAAAAGAACTAATAAACCTAAGGGTTTAATATTATAAACCGAAGGAATTGGTGAACCCAAGGGAATTGATTTAAACATTGAGACAATTTTTGTCGCAATGCGACGTTAGACGAACTATGACCATGGTTGTCCATGGGTGATTTTCATATTGAGACAGTATTTGTCAGAATGTGACATATGATCATGGATGGTGTTGATCGATTATTCATATTATAAACCAAAATAACTAATAAACCCAGGGGTTTAATGTTCTGTCTTAAAGGAATTGGTGAACCCAAGGGAATTGATTTAAACATTGAGACAAATGTTGTCACAATGCGACGTTGGACCAACTATGACCATGGTTGGCCATGGGTGGTTTTCATATTGAGACAATGTTTCTCATAATGTGTCATTTGATCATGGATGAAATTGATCGATTATTCATACTATAAACCAAAAAAACTAATAAACCCAAGGGTTTAATATCATAAACCAAAGCAAGTGGTGAACCCAAGGGAATTGATTTAAACATTGAGACAATTTTTGTCACAATGCGATGTTGGACCAACTATGACCATGGTTGGCCATGGGTAATTTTCATATCGAGACAATATTTGTCAGAATGTGACATTTGATCATGGATTACATTGATCAATTATTCATATTAGAAAGCTAAAGAACTAATAAATCCAAGGGTTTAATATTATAAACTAAAGGAATTAGTGAACCCAAGGGAATTGATTTAAACATTGAGACAATTGTTGTCACAATGCGACGTTGGACCAACTATGACCATGGTTGGCCATGGGTGATTTTCATATTGATACAATGTTTGTCAGAATGTGACATTTGATCATGGATGACATTGATCGATTATTCATATTATAAACCAAAAAAACTAAGAAACCCAAGGGTTTAATATTATAAACCAAAGGAATTGGTGAACCCAAGGGACAACCATTACCCAAAAAATTATAAACCAAAGTAATTGGTGAACCCAAGGGAACTGATTTAAACATTGAGACAATTGTTGTCACAATGCGACATTGGACCAACTATGACCATGGTTGGCCATGGGTGATTTTCATATTAAGACAATATTTGTCAGAATGTGACATATGATCATGGATGACGTTGACATATTATTCAAATTAGAAACCAAAAGAACTATTAAACCCAAGGGTTTAATATTATAAACCAAAGGAATCGGTGAACCCAATGGAAAACCATTACCGAAAAAATTATAAACCAAAGGAATTTGTGAACCGAAGGGAATTGATTTAAACATCGAGACAATTTTTGTGACAATGCGACATTGGACCAACTATGGCCATGGTTGCTTATGGGTGATTTTCATATTGAGACAATATCTGTCAGAATGTGACATTTGATCATGCATGACATGGATCGATTATTCATATTATAAACCAAAAGAACTAATAAACCCAAGGGTTTAATATTATAAACCGCACTTAACGGTGAACCTAAGGAAAACCATGACCAACAAATTATAAACTGTAGGGAATTGGGTGAACCCAAGAGAATTTGATTTAAACATTAGGACAATTGTTGTCATAATGCGACGTTGGACCAACTATGACCATGGTTGGCCATGGGTGATTTTCATATTGAGACAATATTTGTCAGAATGTGACATTCGATTATGGATGACGTTGATCGATTATTCATATTATAAACCAAAAGAAGTAATAAACCCAAGGGTTTAATATTATAAACCAAAGGAATTGGTTAACCCAAGGGAGATCCATTACCCAACAAATTATAAACCAAAGGAATTGGTGAACCCAAGGGAATTGACTTAAACATTGAGACAATTGTTGTCACAATGCGACGTTGGACCAACTATGACCATGGTTGGTTGTGGGTGATTTTTATATTGAGACAATATTTGTCAGAATGTGACATTTGATCATTACGAGCATTGATCGATTATTCATATTATAAACCAAAAGAACTAATAAACCCAAGTGGTTGAAAATTATAAAACCAAAGGAATACAGAAAACCTGGGCGAAAGCACTCACCAAATATGTCTATGTTATAAACAAAAGGAATTGGTGAACCGAAGGGAATTGATTTAAACATTGAGACAATTGTGTCACAATGCGACATTGGACCAACTATCACCATGGTTGGCCATGGCTGATTTTCATAGTGAGATAAGATTTGTCAGAATGCAACATTTTATCATGCATGACATTGATCGATTATTCATATTATAAAGGAAAAGAACTAATAAACCCAAGGGTTTAATATTATAAACCAAAGGATTTGGTGAACCCAAGGGAAAACCATTACCTAAAAAATTATAAACCAAAGGAATTGGTGAACCCAAGGGAAAACCATTACCTAAAAAATTATAAACCAAAGGAATTGGTGAACCCAAGGGAATTGACTTAAACATTGAGACAATTGTTGTTATAATGCGACGTTGGACCAACTATGACCATGGTTGGCCATGGGTTATTTTCGTATTGAGACAATGTCTGTCAGAATGTGATATTTGATCATGGATGACACTGATTGATTATTCATATTATAAACCAAAAAAACTAATAAACCCAAGGGTTTAATATTATAAACCAAAGGAATTGGTGAACCCAAGGGAATTGATTTAAACATTGAGACAATTGTTGTCACAATGCGACATTGGACCAACTATGACCATGCTTGGCTATGGGTGATTTTCATATTGAGACAATATTTGTCAGAATGTGACATTTTATCATGGATGACATTGATCGATTATTCATATTATAAAACAAAAGAACTAATAAACTCAAGGGTTTAATATTATAAACCAAAGGAATTGGTGAACCCATGGGAAAACCTTTACCCAACAAATTATAAACCAAAGGAATTGGTGAACCCAAGGGAATTGATTTAAACATTGAGACAATTGTTTCCATAACGTGACGTTGGACCAACTATGACCATGTTTGGCCATGGGTGATTTTCATATTGAGAAAATGTTTGTCAAAATGTGAAATTTGATCATGGATGACATTGATCGATTATTCATATTATAAACCAAAAAACTAATAAACCTAAGGGTTTAATATTATAAACCAAAGGAATTGGTGAACCCAAGGGAAAACCCTTACCCAAAAAATTATAAACCAAAGGAATTGGTGAACCCAAGGGAATTGATTTATACATTGAGACAATTGTTGTCACAATGCGACGTTGGACCAACTATGACCATGGTTGGCCATGGGTGATTTTCATATTGAGACAATATTTGTCAGAATGTGACTTTTGATCATGGATGACATTGATTGATTATTCATATTATAAACCAAAATAACAAATAAACTCAAGGTTTTAATATTATAAACCAAAGGAATTGGTGAACCCAAGGGAATTGATTTAAACATTGAGACAATTGTTGTCACAAGCAATGCGATTGCGTTGGACCAATCATGACCATGGTTGGCCATGGTGATTTTCATATTGAGAAAATATTTTTCAGAATGTGACATTTGACTGCGATCACATTCATCGATTATTCATATTATAAACGAGAAGAACTAATAAACCTAAGGGTTTAATATTATAAACCAAAGGAATTCGTGAACCCTACGGAAAACCATTACCCAACAAATTATAAACCAATGGAATTGGTGAACCCAAGGGAATTGATTTAAACATTGAGATAATTGTTGTCACAATGAGACGTTGGACCAACTATGACCATGGTTGGCCATGGTGATTTTCATATTGAGACAATGTTTGTCAGAATGTGACATTTCATCATGGATGACATTGATCGATTATTCATATTATAAACAAAAAAAACTAATAAACCTAAGGGTTTAATATTATAAACAAAAGAAATTGGTGAACCCAAGGGAAAACCATTACCCAAAAAATTATAAACCAAAGGAGTTGGTGAACCCAAGGGAATTGATTTAAACATTGAGACAATTGTTGTCATAGTGCGACATTGGACCAACTATGACCATGGTTGGCCATGGGTGATTTTCATATTGAGACTATATTTGTTATAATGTGACATTTGATCATGGATGACATTGATCGATTATTCATATTATAAACCAAAACAACTAATAAACCCAAGGGTTTAATATTATAAACCAAAGGAATTGGTGAACCCAATGGAATTGATTTAAACACTGAGACAATTGTTGTCACAATGCGACGTTGAACCAACTATGACCATGGTTGGCCATTGGTGATTTTCATATTGAGAAAATATTTGTCAGAGTGTGACATTTTATCATGGATGACATTGATCGATTATTCATATTATAAACCAAAAGAACTAATAAACCAAAGTGTTTAATATTATAAACCAAAGGAATTGGTGAACCCAAGGGATAACCACTACCCAACAAATTAGAAACCAAAGGAATTGGTGAACCCAAGGGAATTGATTTAAACATTAAGACAATTGTTGACAAAATGCGACTTTGAACCAACTATGAACATGGTTGGCCATGGGTGATTTTCATTTTGAGAAAATATTTGTCAGAATGTGACATTTGATCATGGATGACATTGATCGATTATTCATATTATAAACCAAAAGAACTAATAAAACCAAAGGTTTGATATTATAAACCAAAGGAATTGGTGAACCCAAGGGATAACCATTACCCAACAAATTATAAACCAAAGGAATTGGTGAAAACAAGGGAATTGATTTAAACATTGAGACAATTGTTGTTGCAATGCGATGTTGGACCAACTATGACTATGGTTGGCCATGGGTGATTTTCATATTGAGACAATGCTTGTTATAATGTGACATTTGATCATGGATTAAATTGATCGATTATTCATATTATAAACCAAAAGAAGTAATAAACCCAAGGGTTTAATATTATAAACCAAAGGAATTGGTGAACCCAAGGAAAAAACCATGACCCAAAAAATTATAAACCAAAGATATTGGTGAACCCAAGGGAATTGATTTAAACATTGAGACAATTGTTGTCACAATGCGACGTTGGACCAACTATGACCATGGTTGGCCATGGGTGATTTTCATATTGAGACAATGTTTGTCAAAATGTGACATTTGATCATGGATGACATTGATAGATTATTAATATTATAAAAGAAAAAAACTAATAAACCCAAGGGTTTAATATTATAAACCAAAGGAATTGGTGAACCCAAGGGAAAGCCATTATCCAAAAAATTATAAACCAAAGGAATTGGTGAACCCAAGGGAATTTATTTAAACATTGAGACAATTGTTGTCACAATGTGACGTTGGACCAACTATGACCATGGTTGGCCATGGGTGATTTTCATATTGAGACAATATTTGTAAGAATGTGACATTTGATCATGGATGACATTGATAGATTATTCATATTAGAAACCAAAAGAACTAATAAACCCAAGGGTTTAATATTATAAACTAAAATAATTGGTGAACCCAAGGGAAAACCATGACCCAACAAATTATAAACCAAAGGAATTGGTGAACCCAAGGGAATTGAGTAAGGTTAACCATGGTTGAATATGGCTAAGTAAACTTATCTATCATTTAACATAGGTAAGAATGAGACCATGGTTGGCTATGGGTAAGTAAACTTCTCTATCATTTAACATAGGTGAGAATGAGACTATGTTGGAAATGTTTGGCCATAGTTCATTAAAATGATTAGAATGTAAATATTATTAGTATTAATTATTCATATTAAAATTAATAATATTTTTTATTAACAATATTAATTTTAATATCATTAATACTATTAGTGATATGGTTACAATGAATTTTTTTTTTTTTGCCTCAAAATCTTTTTTTATTTTAAATAAAAGAGAATTATAATTACTTAAACCATTATTATACTTATTTAGATATTATTATATTTGTTTATATATTATTTTAGATGTAATTTTAATTATTATAATTATTAATTATAATTAAGGCTCACCATGGATTATTATGGTTTAAGAGGGTTACCCATGGATGACTACGGCTAAGAAAAATTGTGTATTATTGAGCAATGGTGGGAATGAGTGACATTCATTGAGTGTGTTGAAAATGTTTAACCATATCTAATTAAAATGATTAGCATGTAAATATTATTAATTATTAAAAGTAATCTTAATATTATTTATATTAAAATCATTAATGATAATATCATTAATACTTTTAATCATATGACTACACCATGTAAATATGCCTCATCTCCACTTTTAGGCCTTCATTCTTTATATGAATTCCTTGACCTACTTCTCGAGTATCTCCTCTAGATTCTCCTCTGCATATTTCTAGCTTATATAAGCACTCCTTTTTCTCATACCAAAAATAATTCCTTAAGTCCCATTTTTTTTATTGTTCACTTAGCTCTGGTTATATGCTCTTCAAAATCCACATAGAAGATCTAAATCTCTCATGTAGTGGTTGAAATTCCATGTGGTAGTGGTGATGAAATTTAAACTCAAATTTTAGTGTTAGTTATGCCATGTTGATATATCAACCCAAAATAATTTTTAATGGAAGAAACCATAAATTATCTCACAATGAAAAAGTTGGAATCGAGATGGTTTTATTATGAGCACAGTATATAGATCCATATATTAGGATATACTTTATAGTGTGTGATATAAAAGTCGAGATCATCTATTTTTACCTAATCATGCAAAAGCCCTAAGATATGAAGATCTGGATGATATTTATACATTACAATTTATATTTATTGAGATACCTTAGCCAATTTGGATTTATTTTCCAGCATGTCTAGTTCATTGATATGAGTATCTAGGGTACAACTTCTTGTTATATTTTTCAATTAGGTTCAAAGAAAATATTTCATAGCATGGATTATGAACTACGATCCGTAATGTGGTTGATGACTCGTCATTGGACTATTGCTACAATTAGATTCCTTTGTTTGTCTGAATTGACAAAAAACTACGATAGACACTTTCATAGATTCATCAAATGATGACTCTTTTAAAAATTTAAATATTTAGTGTTTCCAAAGTACCTTGTAATAAGAAATTGGGACTGGTTCGACATAGAAATATTCAAGTTGTACTGTAAGTCAAATAACCTTCTATGAACCCCAAAATCAAGTTTCTAAATATGGACTATGAAGTTGAACCAGAGATCCCATTAGCTGTAAAAAACTATTATTCCTACAATATATTAAAAAATATAATCTAGCCTACACTCAGCATAATATGAATTCATCCTTATAGATGCACACATAAATATACATGCTAATTTATAAATTCAAAAAAAAGGGTAAGACTACATATTAACACTGTACATGCAATCTTCCTCTCTTAAAAATCACTCATAGTCTCCAAAAATATCAAAATCCCTCATTCTCTCTCATTGACATTGAAAAATGTATTACATAGAGCTCTCTTACCCAATTCAACAAATTCAATTTGTTTTGCTAGATTATCTAATATGTACAATATGGCTAAGTCTATCTCTTTTCATAGCAACTAAATAATACACATCTTAATTTCCTAACAACATAGATAAATTATATATTACACTTAGAAAAATATTATAAATTAAATAAATTTAAGGAAACCAACTTTTTTGGTAAATGAGATTTAACCTAATCACATGAAAAATAATTTTGACTACTTAATACTTTTGCACCACTTATCAATATATTGATACAAATTAATTTTACAACATTACTTATTATATTTTACTATTAAATATACTTTCATTTGTGATATATTTAATTCATATACTTTGTTTCCTATATTTTTCTATAATATAATTCAATCAATTTGTAATTAAAATATAAAATATTCAAAACATCATTTATTATATTCAGAAGGTGAACATTTTAATAATGTGGAAATCACTTAAAAAAAACAATCATTGGAAGATAATATTCTATGTCAGTTAGAGAAAATGTTAGATAATATTTTATGTTAGTTAAGACTACCATTTATAAAACTTGAACATTTTGTATATATTTTTTTAATTCTTTTCGAAGTTATAACTACATAGAAAATATTAGATGGATTTATTTTTTCTACACATATGGTTGTCGATGGAATTTCCTTAATTCACAGAGAAAGAAATGAAATCTATAACCTCACTGTTTCAACACAGAATTCTAAATTAAAAGTTTTGGATATAGTGGAATATTAATTAACATTCTATTCTTGATAAAATTTCATTAATTCAAACAGAATTCTAAATTAAAAGTTTTGGATACAGTGGAATATTAATTAACATTCTATTCTCGATGAAATTTCATTAATTCAGTAAACCTTTGTAGGAAAAAGCATTATTTTTCTTTCACCTTATGGTTGAAACCATATCATAAATCCACTTCATGATTATATCAGATTAATACTTGACTTTAGATTAAAGCCAAAGTATCATCCATACATATATATAATGGCTCACATTCTATAAATCCACCATGTATTCAAACTAAGAAAATATTTCATTTATTTAAAAATTCAACCTTGTAAATAATATCAATGCCATATCACTATCTCCGGCCACACAACTTACATTTCTCACAGCATATCCACTATGTTTCTTCAAAGATTAAACTTTGGTTCAAATCGTGGAAAATGTTAAACTGAATACGTCGGCCTTTTTTTTAATTTGGCCCTCAACATGTTAATTCATTTCATTTTTAGGTTTCAACTTTTAAAACCTATGTACGCTTACCAATAATACGGCCTCAGCATTTACAAACACATCACATTAAGTCTCGGATAGATCCAATAGTTGATCTATTATCGCATCAAACATCAATGATTCGACGAATATCGCGTTATGTAAATGCATGAGGCTTAATTCTCATAATTAACACGATAAAAATGGTTTTACCCTTACCACTTTTTACACGTGTCCATCAAGAGATGATATCACGTTCTTTCAAGCAAAGCCACTTACCTGTCTTTTGGTCACACGATACGACTCGTTGGTTTCTTCAAAACCACTTCAATGCTCCCTGGATTCACGGTTCTGTTTCCTTTCATGATTCCGCCATTATACTCATGGTTCCAATATGTTATGGTTCCATTGTTTAACTTTGATGACTTGGTTTTTGTATCTGTTTTCACTGAACAAAACATTTAAATGAAGTAAACCCTCGACATATCCATACACAGCTTTTTGCTTCATCGTTGACACAAGATTCCAAGGTGCATAATCCTCAACTTTTCGAAATGGAATGAAATTTACAAGCTCGTGACAAGTATAATAGGGATGGGCAAAGAAGGTGGCTCCAAAAAAAATTAATGGTATGTTAAAATGTTCTCTATTGGATGAAAGATATTAGGAGGTTACATACCTAGAAGGGTCCCTTTTTTAAGATTGTGCACTTCAAGTTCTGTATTCATTGGCATGCATTTAAGTATATCGTACATAGAGTTACATGTTAACCAGTAGCACATTAAAGCAACGTAGTTAGACTTTTTTCCCTCTTTCTGGGTATATTCTCCATCCACTTTGTTTTGGAATAAAAAATTTGATTTCTATCATCTGTATAAGTCAATAATATATATATAAGTTTGAGCGAACTTAATTTATTTGTATATTATGAAGCTTATTGTAAATGAAAACTCCTAATAATTAAAAGACACAACTTTCATTAACAGTAATATAATAAGTTAAAGATTAGACTACAACATTAACTTTGATGCATTCAATTTACAATACATTCCAGGTGCTAAATTTAATCAGAGGTGGAAACTGTTAGAGTCAGTATCTTCATCCCTCCGTCAGAGATCAAATCTCTTTTGTTGCATTTCATTTTGGGTGTCTCATTCAGTTCAGTCAATTTCATTCCATTAGGAGCATGGATCATCTGACGGTAGGGTCTTGTCACTCATATCCCTCATGTCATGTACCTGCTGGTCTGTGTCGGTTCATCAAAATCATTTACAGTCATGTTTGGTCTTAAAGTTAGCAAAGAGTCATTTTAGGGTTTTAGGTCTCATTAGGTCTAGGGTTTCATTAATTTAGTCTTCAGAATGACTAATAATGTCAGCAGGCACATGAGGAAGGTTCGAAATAGGTTTTTAGTGAAAATAATTCATCGTCATAATGCTTGATAATTATTTTTCTTCAAAACTCTGTTTTGAAGAAAAATCGTCTATTTCATCTTTTGTAATAAATGCAGTGTAATTTCAAAGTTTTTTAGTTTTAAAGTACTCCATGCGTAGCCGTGGTCACCTTTTCCAAAATCCCATGCCAGTTGTCCCTGCAAAGACAGACAAGAGATTCATCATTCAACTCAAAAATCAAAAAGCAAGAAAAACAGAGTTTATGTGAAAAGTGTCAAAATTCAAACATTACAAAAGTGAGTTTGCCCAAATGAAAATTCAAATTCTTTGATATATATATAAGATATTTTCATATTCAACAATCCATTTTCATACCAAGAGACATCATTGAGCCAAGACAAATCGTGAAGGGCGAAAACAATGTTTGAAGGGCGGAGTGTGGGTGAGTTCACTGTCGCGACGCATTGGGCGTTGGGCGCAGCGCACTGGTTGAGCGCGGCGCATAGGTCCGCTCACCTCTGTGCATTTATGAACTGGCGCGGTGCATACAACGGTCACGATGCACTGGGCCACTGTCGTGGCGCACAGGGCCGAAACACAAAAAATTCTTGCTATCTCTCTCAAATTTAAAAACGATTCAGCCTCCTTTGCTCCAAGTAAGTTTATGAGACTTTGTAATTACTATTAACCAATGATTGGTGGTGATTGAGATTGAATATGAGAGTTTGAATGCCAAAAACTTAAACCCTATCACCTTGTTAAAAATTGATCCTTAGGGTTTTGAAATTGAAGTTTTAAAATTAATTGTGGTGCCAAATACTCCATTCCCCACCTTTTTGTTCCTCCCCCTCATTGTAATATCATCACAAGTATATCCCCTATCTCCCTTAAATCCCCTAAGCCATTCATACCATCTCATTCCCATTGTACCTATCCCATTTGCAAAATTTCCCCAAATCCAAGAAAATCAAGTGGCTCTCCATTGTCCCTACATTTGTCAAAATTCCAAAAGGAAAATTATCTATTGATTGAACCCCATTGTCCCTACTGCCCTATTTCTCCATAGTTCCTCTCTTACCACCATATATTTGGAAATTGAAACAAAGCATCAAAATTCTCATAGATCTTACATACACCTTGTATGGACATCATGGAGACAGACACTGATACATCATATGACAAAGATAGTGATTCTACTACTGAGCTACATGCACCTAGAAGGCCTCGTAAAGGTGGCAAACATGTGAGAGAAGAGCCCACCTCATTGACTCAATTGCAGGCTTGCCCACTTGCCATGGCATGTTTTCGAGAGCAGTCATGCTATCAGTACTGTGAGATGATTGCTAGGATTCATCATCATCAAGAGTTGGCTCATTTTTTTTTGTATTGCATTTACATGGTGGTCAGGTAACTCTTGCTGGTGTAAATTTCACCTTGACACCGGAAACCATCTCTCAAGCAACCAGAATACTGAATATGGGTGAATAGTGGAACAAAAGACAACATGTGGATAGAGTGCATTATGAACCATACATTAGGCCTAGCTTTGTGAGACAACTCAGAAGAGTATTCCCATTCCAGTTCCTAAAGGAATCCTACGTGCCTCTGATGAGACTCATTATCAGATATTTCAGTTGTGAGGGCCGGTTTTCACGCCTCTATGCCTACCACATCAGGTTATTGATGCATTTCACCAGAGTGAGGATGATGAACATTCCTTATTTCATGTGCAGGAACATAGAGAGAATTACCACTCTTGTGCAGAAGAAAGCTCCCGAGCAGTAGTACAACAGTATTTATCACTATGCACTCATCAAGATCGTGGTTGTACATCAGCTTGGATTGTAGGGTATTTCATGGGAGGATTTCATTTCCCATGACTTCTTCACAGCTCCTTAGGTTCCTCCAGAGGTTTTCCATGATGTAGGTGAACCTTCTCATCAGCTTAAAGGTCACGAGATAGAGCCTATCAGTGTGCCAGTATTTGTTACTTATCAGAGAGGCACTAGAGTATTATTTGCAGCAGCCCGACGAGTACTATCTCCACCTGGGGTGGAAGGGGTCTCGTTGCCGTCATCAGCAACAAAGGTACAGGTATAGGATAGAGGTAAGAGGCCTATGTAGGATGAGGGCCCTTCAGGAGGCCAGGATACTGATTTTATATTGATTGATGAGGATTTGAGCTCTCCAAGCTCAAAGTTGAGAGAGACCATTTAGGAGCAGCAGGCGGAGATAGATACATTGACTGTCAAGTTACAGAGAGCCCAATGGATCATAAACTACTTGGATCAGTGAAAAAAATAGTTATAAGATTAGCAAAAAATCATGGAATTGAAAAACATCCGTGAGAACCGGTAAGCTGCCCAAAGAAGCCAAACCGAGATGACACCCATTGAGTGGGAGATTGAGGCTGATAGAGAGAATTGGCTTGAGAGGGTCAATATTCATCTTGAGAAGCTGTTGGAGAAGGAAAAAAAGGAAAATAACATGCTCAGGCACATGAAGAACCATTATTGGGCTCGAAATCATGTTTGCAAAGTGAGGATCAAAATCCTGAAAGCAAGGCTAAGGAGGTCACTAAAGCATCGCAAAAAGCATGATAGACTCCAAATTTTGACCAAAGCTTCTTTGGCCCAGCATAGTGCTTGATAGTGGACATTCAACCCAAATTTCAAGAAATTTGGGAAAATTTTTGTCAATTTTGAATTTTTTTGCCTTAACACAGATTTTTCCACCTGATGCATAGCGCCACTTGGCGCATGCTTATAATTGGCAGCTCCTTTTGAGGAAAACTTTGTATTTCTGTATTTTTCATCAAAATTTATGCATTCCTACCCATTACCTAAGGATTTTGACAAGTTTTGGGTTGCCTGAAGGGTAAAAAACACCTCAAAAATGACCTTTCTGCCACTTTTTGGACACACAGGAAGCAGTGTTGGGAGATTTGATTTTTGGAGAGGCACATGGCAACCAAATCTAGAAATTCCACCTTTGTGGAAACTAGACTAGTAGGGCTTTCCAACGAGCTATCTTACGCTCAATTTGGACTTCGGGAATGCCCTCAAAATCAGCCTCAAAGTTGCGATACGCATAGAGATTTCAGGCGCGACACATTGGGAAATTTGGCCTATTTTTCACTCAGCAGCTTAGTTTTTCGCCTAGTTTTGGAAAGTTTGACTTTTTCATGTAAATATTGATGTAACTTGATGTAATTTCATGACTTTGATGTAATTTTGGCCCATTTTTACTCATCCTAGTAGATTCATTCACCAAAAAGTGAAATGTAAGTGAACGAATCAGTTTCCTATCATATAGAGGCAAGTTGTTTCATTGCCTATTTTCCAGTTCTTAGTTTAGATATGGTTGAAACAGCTCCTAGAATGGTGAGCTCGACCACTAGAGGCATGGGTATGAGTTAGTTTTGTCTATATCATGTAGTTCTTTAGTCATTTTCAGGGTTGGACACTTGGGATTGCTTCGCACTTCATTGTACATTTCATCTCTACAATTTTGGCAAAGGAATAGACCAGGGTTTGAAACACTCTTTGGGATCTATGTGGCTCTATGTTTTGATAGTGTGTTTCTCTATGTGATTGTAATTCCACTGATGTTTTTATGTGTATCATTTCCCTTCTCCTTTCTTCTCAAATTAAACAAATGGGTGATAAAGATGGAATTCATTAGATTACTTTGCTCTACCTTCAGTTTTGTTTAATTTTCCATGTTTTCATTCTTTTGAAGAGGATTCTTGAAATCCTCTTGACCTCTTCAGCTCCTCAATGGTCTAAAATATCCATTAATTTAATCCAAAGCATCAAAACATTTTCCTTCCTTGCCCCATTCAGAACTCTGCAAAAACTAGGCCTTATCCCTGAACCCAAAACTGCCTTTCCCTTTGATTCCAACAAAACCCCCAAAATAAAAATCAAACTCCTTTAATTATATACCTAGCCTAAAATCAGCCTTTATTTCAATTCATGTCAAGCCTTATTGATTATCTTTGCTAAGATTGACTCGGAGAGAGCCCTATCTTGATCTGGTAGGGCTAGCTACTAGACTGAGTGTGGTTTGATGTTACCCTAAACTCTGCCTTCCTTCAGCCTGAGGTAGATTTAGCCAATAACATAGTGGCGACCATACTGAGGAATGAAAATGGTTTTCTTGTTGGTGTTATTTATTTTATAAGCTACAGATAGAGCATGAAGTTATGCCAGGTAGTCTTCGAAACGCTCTTGCTTTGCATTAGTGAATGTAGATAAACACTGCTTCAGTCAATCTCCGGTCTAGTTTGTAAATGTAACATCTGACTTGAAAATTTCCCCATTACATGTATCAAGTTAGATCTAATGGTTTATGGTGGACAACGATCAGAGATAAGAATGCTGAAATCATTCACCTGGTGACTCCAGTGTCGAAGAATCCCAAGTTTTAGAATTTTTATGGCGACTCTACTCTTAAAGAATCAGTAGCCTGAGGAATTTCTTGGTGAATTCATTGTTATCAAAATGGTTTAACTGGATCAAAGGTATGCTCCCATGATTCGAGATCATATTCCAGGTTTTCCAAATAAAATTCCTAAGGTAGATTGGCAAAGGAATTTTCCTACGTTTAAAGATGATGATAGGAAGGATGCTGCTTTACATCTGGTTAGATTTCACATACATATCCTCAAGTTGAAGGTTGATTTTCCTGAAGAATGCTTGATGAAGATATTCATGGCCACTCTGGAAGGTGAAGCCCGATATTGGTATGAAAGTTTGCCGCCTTCTTGTATTTACTCTTTAAATGATTTTCATACCATGTTCTTTGAAAGGTATAAAGAATCTTATCCATCCTTAACTTTAGTTCAGAACTGTTGTAGCCATGTTCATAGTTTTATTGAAATATTGAAAATTTTTATGAAGATGATGACTTCATGGATGATGAGATCATGGATGCTCTGTACGAAAATCCATTTCAGTAGCATAAAGAGAACTTAGAGGATACCCATCAAGATGATCAAGAAAATTTGCAATAGGATCAAGATCTTAGTACAACGGAAAATGATGAAAGAGAAGGTTTTATTTCAGATCTGTCCATAGAAGAAGACAATATGTAGGAAAGTCAAGTTTCGATTTTAGAATGTGATAAAGTCAAGTCAGCTATCTCAGATCTAGATTCAGATCATGATGATAAAGAATACCTTGTGCTGAGTCCCATGAAGGAGAGCTCTGCTATTGAGATCATCTGGAATGAAGAAGACAGAGTTATTGATCCAAATGTTCTCATTTCATTAGAACAAAGCCTTCACGAGGAGGTAATGCAGTCAATTCATGAAAAACAAGATGAGATCTTTGTTCAAGTAAGTGGAAAATATTCTTTCAATAACTCAGTGATAAATGATAATTTGATTGTCATGTCATATGAAGATGATCAACAATGTTTTCAAATTTTAGAAGATCAAGGAATTAAGGACTGTCATTCAGGTTTTTCATGTTTTAAAATGTTATTTCATGAAGACAATCACTCTTTGAGAAAAGAAAACAAAAAGCATTATTTCCTTTGTCTGAAGATGAGATAGATCAACTCCTGAAAGGTCATGTTACAGCCCAAGCTAAAGCAGATTTGCAGTGTGCACATGGTCAAGAAAGTGTTGGTGAAACTTCTTCCTCTTTTGAAAATGATGACAGTCTTGTAATTAGCTTTATAGATCAGCAAACAGATAATATTTTCTTTCATGAAGATGATAAGGATGTCATGTTTGATAATCTTGAAGATCGTTTTCTATTTAAGAATGACCTAGACCATGAAGTTGAGGAATATGAGCTTGAGAGAGACAATATGCTAGAATTTCTCATGGTCAAGGAGCTTATAGCTAACACTCAGATGGTAGAGCTTATACCTCTCTGTGGCTTCCTATCACTCGGCAATAAATTATTCTTTCAGATCAGAATGAAGCGAGTAGTTGTAATTTTCCTGCTGGATCTCAAGACCAACAAGAGCTTCAGGATTTTCAAGATCCCTTCGACATTATTTTGCAAGCATCAGAAAAGATAAATTTTTCCTAGTTCGTTATCATAAGCCTTGGTTTCAGTGGTTATTGTGAGTTTCCTACATGTACATCGTTCTACCTGCTCGAGAAAAGTGAGAGCAGAATTTTGGTATGTAGCCATCTGCTGGATTGGTTACATTGGAAGGCCCACTACACATGATTGTACATATTCCATCAGTAGGCGGTTGGTTGTCATCATGATTTGAAGCCCTCGAATCTCGATGGACTGCTGCCATTAAAAATATTTGTAAGTACTGGTTTCAGTTAAGTCAGTCATGAGTCATTTCTTTTTGCATTGAGTTAATTTTCAGTCAATAAAATGAGTCAAGAGTCTTGTTTGGATTTGTTGAAGTTATGGACTCCATAGCCCAATGGAAGAAGGCACTGCCTACTCTCCCATAAATATGTAGTTCTTAGCACCTCCAAGGAGCTACCATCCCCATTGGAGCCAATCTTAGAGTCGGTATCTTCTTCCCTCTGTCAGAGATCAAATCTCTTTTGTTGCATTTCATTTTAGGTGTCTCATTCAGTTCAGTCAACTGCATTCCATTAGGAGCATGGATCATCTGATGGTAGGGTCTTGTCACTCATATCCCTCATGTCATGTACCTGCTGGTTTGTGTCGGTTCATCAAAATCATTTACAGTCATGTTTGGTCTTAAAGTTAGCAAAGAGTCATTTTAGGGTTTTAGGTCTCATTAGGTCTAGGGTTTCATTAATTTAGTCTTCAGAATGACTAATAATGTCAGTAGGCACATGAGGAAGGTTCGAAATAGGTTTTCAGTGCAAAAATTTCATCGTCATAATGCTTGATAATGATTTTTCTTCAAAACTTTGTTTTGAAGAAAAATCATCTATTTCATCTTTTGTAATAAATGCAGTGTATTTTCAAAGTTTTTTAGTTGTAAAGTACTCCATGTGCAGCCCTGGTTGCCTTTGCCAAAATCCCATGCCATCTATCCCTGTAAAGACAGACAAGAGATTCATCATTCAGCTCAAAAATAAAAAAGAAAGAAAAACAGAGTTTATGTGAAAAGTGTCAAAATTCAAACATTACGAAAGTGGGTTTGCCCAAATGAAAAATCAAATTCTTTGATATATATATATATAAGATATTTTCATATTCAACAATCCATTTGCATACCAAGAGACATCATTGAGCCAAGACAAATCGTGAAGGGCGAGAACGGTGTTTGAAGGGCGGACTGTGGGTGAGTTCATTGTCACGGTGAACTGGGCGTTGGGCGCGGCGCACTGGTTGGGCGCGACACACTGGTTGAGCGCGGTGCATAGGGCTGCTCACCTTTGTGAATTTCTGAACTGGCATGGTGCATACAACGGTTGCAATGCACTGGGCCACTGTCGCGGCGCACAGGGCCGAAACACAAAAAATTCTTGCCATCTCTCTCAAATTTCAAAACAATTCGGCCTCCTTTGCTCCAAGTAAGTTTATGAGACTTTGTAATTAATATTAACAATTGCTTGGTGGTGATTGAGCTTGAATATGAGAGTTTGAATGCCAAAAACTTAAACCCTATCACCCTGTTAAAAATTGCTCCTTAGGGTTTTGAAATTGAAGTTTTAAAATTAATTGTGGTGCCAAATACTCCATTCCCCACCTTTTTGTTCCTCCCCCTCATTGTAATATCATCACAAGTCCATCCCCTATCTCCCTTAAATCCCCTAAGCCACTCATACCATCTCATTCCCATTGTCCTTATCCCATTTGCCAAATTTCCCCAAATCCAAAAAAATCAAGTGGCTCCCCATTGTCCCTACATTTGTCAAAATTCCAAAAGGCAAATTATCTATTGATTGAACCCCATTGTCCCTACTGCCCTATTTCTCCACATTTCCTGTCTTACCACCATATATTTGGCAATTGAAACAAAGCATCAAAATTCTCATAGATCTTACATACACCTTGTATGGACATCATGGAGACAGACACTGATACATCATATGACAGAGATAGTGATTCTACTACTGAGCTACATGCACCTAGAAGGCCTCGTAAAGGTGGCAAACATGTGAGAGAAGAGCCCACCTCATTGACTCAATTTTAGGCTTGCCCACTTGCCATGGCATGTTTTCAAGAGCAGTCATGCTATCAGTACTGTGAGATGATTGCTAGGATTCATCATCATCAGGAGTTGGCTCGTTTGTTTGTATTGAATTTACATGATGGTCAGGTAACTCTTGCTGGTGTAAATTTCACCTTGACACCGGAAACCATCTCTCAAGAAATCGGAATACCGAATGTTGGTGAATAGTGGAACAAAAGATAGCAGGTGGAAAGAGTGAATTATGAACCATACATCAGGCCTAGCTTTGTGAGACAGCTCAGCAGAGTATTCCCATTCCAGTTCCTAAAGGAATCCTACACGCCTCTGATGAGACTCATTATCAGATATTTCAGTTGTGAGGGCCGGTTTTCACGACTCTATGCCTACCACATCGGGTTATTGATGCATTTCACCAGAGTGAGGATGATGAAAATTCCTTATTTCATGTGCCAGAACATCGAGAGAATGACCACTCTTGTGCAAAAGAAAACTCCCGAGTAGCAGTACAAAATTATTTATCACTATGCACTCATCAAGATCGTGGTTGTACATCAGCTTGAATTGCAGGGTATTTCATGGGAGGATTTCATTTCCCATGACTTCTTCACAGCTCCTCAGGTTCCTCCAGGGGTTGTCCATGATGCAGGTGAACCTTCTCATTAGTCTGAAGGTGACGAGACAGAGCCTATTAGTGTGTCAGTATTTTTTACTTATCAGAGAGGCACTAGAGGATTATTTGCAGCAGCCCAACGAGTACTATCTCCACCTGGGGTGGAAGGGGTCTCGTTGCCATCATCAACATCACAGGTACAGGTATAGGACAGAGGTAAGAGGGCTATGCAGGATTAGGGCCCTTTAGTAGGCCAGGATACTGATTTTATATTGATTGATGAGGATTTGAGCTCTCCAAGCTCAAATTTGAGAGAGACCATTCAGGAGAAGAAGGCAGAGATAGATACATTGACCGTCAAGTTGCAAAGAGCCCAATGGATCATAAAATACCTGGAGCAGCGAAACAAACAGTTAGAAGATCAGCAAACAATCATGGAGTTGCAAAACATCCGTGAGAACCGGGAAGCTGCCCAAAGAAGCCAAACCGAGATGACACCCATTGAGCGGGAGATTGAGGCTGATAGAGAGACTTGGCTTGAGAGGGTCAATATTCATCTTGAGAAGCTTTTGGAGAAGGAAAATAAGGAAAATAACATGCTCAGACACATGAAGAACCATTATTGGGCGTGAAATCATGTTTGCAAAGCGAGAATCAAAATCCTGAAAGCAAGGCTAAGGAGGGCACTAAAGCGTCGCAAAAAGCATGATAGACTCCAAATTTTGGCCAAATCTTCTTTGGCCCAGCATAGTGCTTGATAGTGGACATTCAGCCTAAATTTCAAGAAATTTGGGAAACTTTCTGTCAATTTTGATATTTTTGGCCTTAACACAGATTTTTTCGCTTGACGCGTAGCGCCACTTGGCACGCGCTTATAATTGGCAGCTCCTTTTGAGGAAAAATTTGTATTTATGAATTTTTCATAAAAATTTGTGCATTCATACCCAATACCTAAGGATTTTTACAAGTTTTTGGTTGCTTGAAGGGTCAAAAACACCTCAAAAATGACCTTTCTGCCACTTTTTGGACACACAGGAAGCAGTGTTGGGAGATTTGATTTTTGGAGGGGCAAATGGCAACCAAATATAGAAATTCCACTTGGGATGGAAAGTAGATAGGTAGGGATTTCCAACGAGCTATCCTGTACTCAATTTGGACTTCGGGAAGGCCCTCAAAATTGGCCTCAAAGTTGCACTATGCAAAGCGATTTTAGAAGCGGCGCATTGGGAAATTTGGCCTATTTTTCACTCAGCAGCTTAGTTTTTCACCTAGTTTTGGCTAGTTTGACTTTTTCATGTAAATATTGATGTAACTTGATGTAATTTCATGAATTTGATGTAATTTTGGCAACATTTTACTCATCCTAGTAGATTCATTCACCAAAAAGTGAAATGTAAGTGAATGAATCAGTTTCCTATCATATAGAGGCAAGTTGTTTCATTGCCTATTTTCCAGTTCTTAGTTTAGATATGGTTGAAAAAAATCCTAGAATGGTGAGAGGGATCCCTAGAGGCATTGGGATGAGTTAGGCTTGTCTATATCATGTAGTTCTTCAGTCATTTTCAGGGTTGGACACTTGGGATTGCTTGGCACTTCATTGTACATTTCATCTCTGCAATTTTGGCAAAGGAATAGACCAGGGTTTGTAGCACTTTTTTGGATCCATGTGGCTCTGTGCTTTTATGGTGTGTTTCTCTATGTGATTGTAATTCCACTGATGTTTTATGTGTATCATTTCCCTTCTCCTTTCTTCTCAAATTAAACAAATGAGTGATAAAGGTGGAATTCATTAGATTGCTTTGCTCTGCCTTCAGTTTTGTCTAATTTTCCATGTTTTCATATGTTTGAAAAGGATTCTTGAAATTTTCTTGCCCTCTTCATCTCCTCAATGGTCTGAAATATCCATTCATTTAATCCAAAGCATCAAAACAATTTCCTTCCTTGCCCCATTTAGAACTCTGCAAAAACTAGGCCTCATCCCCGAACCCAAAACTACCTTTCCCTTTGATTCCAAAAAAACCCCCAAAATAAAAATCAAACTCCTTTACTTATATACCTAGCCTAAAATCAACCTTTATTTCAAGTCATGTCAAGCCTTATTGATTATCTTTGCTGAGATTGACCCGGAGAGAGCCCTCTCCTGATCTAGTAGGGCTAGCTACCAGACTGAGCGTGGTTTGATGTTACCCTAAACTTTGCCTTCCTTCAACCTGAGGTAGATTTAGGCAATAACATAAACATTGTATGGCAAAGAAAATAATTGAGAAAAAGGAGGTTATGATCAACAATTTTAAATGAATCACCTTTTTCGACTAGATTTGAGAACTTCATGAGAGCTAGGGATTTTGAAAATCGCAAGAATTGTGAATCAAAACTATTACCATGGTTGAATTTATGTGTGAATTCTCTGAGTGCGGTATCGTTCGCTTCGCAAAACTTGTGCTCCCATCGAGGAGGCTCAATCGCCTCATTTTTGAGACCTGGAACCCTGTCCTGAGACAAAGGGTTCTTCGAATATTTCCAGTTTTCTACATAAGCCGAGACTCTTCTCCTAAAATTGACCTTGAATTCACTCCACGCCTGGTATTTATAATGGTTTATCATGGCCTCTAAGAATTTTAGGCGCATGGTCTTGTAACCAGGGTTGAGTTCAAAGTGGTGTATTGCGTTCTGTAACGAAGGAGAAAGTGCGTCTAGGAGGATTATGGACTTTTGACGTTGCTCCAGTTTTTCCCTGCAGGTATTGCTTGAGTCATTTATCCAACATTTTACCATTGTTAGCAACGTGGAAATTAGATCGTGCCACTGGCGGCGCTTTGAATCTCGTTGGGCCTCCTCCTCCCAATGCATGGAAGATCGGCATGTAGTGCGCCTCTCACAGCATGGAAGACAGGTTATTGGACTTGAAACCGTTCCTTTTAGCTCTTGACAACATGGAACCTCCGCTTTTGTAATGCCTTTTAAACACGATATCAATCCGGCTCCTGTTGGAAGATGGATGGACATCAATATTTCATGTTGTTTGCAGAGATGGCCGCCTCCATACAAATCCCATGATTAAACCTAAAACGTTAACCTAACCACATGCCATGTGGCTTCGACGATACAACTTTCTCGCCCGAAACGTTTCCTTATTTCGCTCTATTCCCTCATAACCTCATACATGGAGATAAATAAGAGGAATAGTAAATTTTTAATGATCATTTGGTAAAAAATTAATTTAAGTAGGGTTTAAACAGTTGATTTAGACATGCAAGGAGGTTATGGCTTTTAATTTCATTCATTGATTGAGTGGTGACGACGAGAATATACCGGCATATTTCAATCTAGACCATTGGATGAAAAAGATTAATTAGAAAAATCATTAATGAAGCGAATTCCGATAGGGGGATACACCTATCGGCATAATAAAATATTTCAAACTACTAAATTACTTCAATATGAACAATTTAACATATTATATAAGATCAACAACAACAACAACAATAATAGGCTTATATACTATATAAAATAATTGAAAAAATAAATTTGTATTGTTATAACATTTCAATTAACCATTATTTTACATTTATACTCTTTTATTAAGGGTTACTTTTGAATTAGTAAAATATTTGTTGGAATTACATGTTTAAGCTATTTTATTCCATGTATCTAAGGAATTTTCCAAGTGTTGAATCTATTTATGTTTTGAAAAATAAAATTTAAAAATGAAAAATTATATATATAAAGAATATTAACCATCAAATATTAAGTCATCTTTCTAATTTTTGAAGATGCAATTTTCTAAAATTTTACACTATAAAAAATTAGTATTTTAAAAGATTTAAATCTTCTTAACTCTTGCTAAATCCATAATTAAGATAAATCTATACTTATAACTCCAAAATTCACCACCCATACATTTCCATTCGTAACTCTCTATCTCATCTGCTCGCACCAGATTGATGAGTAATAAATAATATATATGAACATCGCTGAGTAATAAAGGATAAATCTAGACGTTCCTACCACTCGGAGAAACCTACTCTACAGCCTAAAAAATGGGGTTTTATTTTTGGGATGAATTCCATACCTCATCTCCGTACACTCAGATTCTACAATTGATTTTCATACACTTTCGGCGGATGATTGTTTATTTTTATTATTATTTTCAACATTGCATGGTCACTACTCATGACGGTCGTCATTGTAATTTAGGTCTTGATGGTCATTTTTTGTAATAGGGTTCTCAACACCCATGTAATTTTTGTGCCTTTAATGGATTTCTTAGCTATATAGATATACCCAATGAATTACCAGTAACAACAACATGTCAACCAATATTCACCAGTGGAATTCAGGCGACCCAAGCATCTTTGTATAGAAAGAAAATATAGTAAGGTTATTATTGATTTATTCCTAGATGTTTGATTGATTTCATGTTAGATAAATGTAATTAACGAAACATTCTCTAGATTGATAAAACAAAAAAACCATTTTTTTTTCCTGCATAAGACTAGTTTCTATTATATAATAAAAAAGTACAAAAAGGTACAATCCAGCTTCTAGAACGGGGTTGTTGAGCTAGCTAACCTTGGTTGGAAAAAAATATAATTCAAAAATTCAAAAATGGGGCTGGCCCTTGGGGGAAAACAACCCATGAAGTAGTTCACAGAACATAGAGAGAGTTGCCCCTAATGGCCCTAATGGGAAAAAAAGTTGTTAACAAAAGATAAAAGAAGCTAAGTTTGTTGTGTAGACTGAAAGTAAACATAGAGACTATGGTAAAGCAAGAAAAAACTGGAGAAAGAGAAACCATGGTGCGACAAGTTTTGTTCCTTCGCATCCCAAAGTGGTTCTTCCACTATGTAGCACCCATAGCTAGAGGGGTTTTCCTCTTTCTTGGAGAGTTCAAGGTCGAGCTCTGGCGTGGAGGTGGAGCGAGCACCCGTGTCTTCTACGTTGTCTGACTACATGGTGCCTTCGGTTGAGCTACTGCTGCCCCCGCAGTCAAAGGTTTCCTCCATGCATTTGGCTAGCAGATCCATCATTTTCCTAGGCTGCGAGGAGGAATAATGAGAGAGAATGGATTTACATGGCCTTTTCCTAGACCCCGAGCCGGAATTGATTGATCGAGCTTTCATAATTCGAAATGAGAGATGGACTTAGAGGATTTTTGGTCCATAGACCTCCGACGCTTCCATGCCCATTGAAAAAGCCACAGTGCACTCTACCATTGCTGGAATTGGAGGGCGAGAGGGTAAACATCTGCCTCCTCCTCTGCGGCAGCGCATTCGGTGGCGACGAAGCATGGTATCAGAAGAATTCTAGGAATGCAGAGAAGGTGAATGAGAAGAGGGAGATGGATGAGAAATGGAGTGATATTCATCGTGAAACGAATGATCAGAGGGCGACTGAACAATGGAAAAAGGGGCAGATGCACAACAAGGACCAACAAAGCCGAGAGCAGGAGCCTGTAAAGCAAGACTGAGGAAAAGACAGAGGGAGGCGTAGGAAAATTGCTGGCTAGAGCCGACACCATTGCCCATAAAAGGCCAGAGCGCCCTGCAATTCAGATGAGCTGGAATGAATGCACATCAAGTGGAATTGAATGCCGAGGAGTGCACTGGGTTTCAGATGAGCGAGGTATATTTAAGTCTCTCACGCCTAGGGTAGGTGTTGCCTCCTGCAGAGGACAGTTGTGTGGTGATGGTGAGCCCATGTGTCGTTCCAACAGAGCATTATTGATCACCCTCATCCAGGGTATTTACCATATATATTTATATATATATCACAATGTAATTTATCAGAAATATTAATTTATGCCACTTTACTCTTATTTAAATCTGGAATGTTAAAATCAGGTTAACATTTAAACTAGCATTTCATCTACCTCTCGCATTGCATCCTAAGTAAAAAAAAAAAAAAAAAAAAGGTCATGAGCCCAGTAGAGTAGGATAAAAGGCAACGACCATGAATCATATAGAGAGCAACGTAAGAGGGGATCATATTACTATCTGTTGTATTATGGCAACTTCTTTCAACAATAATTGTTACTCTTTCACAAGCCTAGTTCTCATTTTTTTTAATCAAACGCCGAATTTTGAGTTAATGTCCATGGGTATAAGGAGAGATTACCTATTTTTATATAGGTATTCCTCCTCTCCATCCTTTATTACTCTTACAGAATTGATTCTAAGTCTAACAACAAAGAGCAATACATTTTTTTGTTACGAAAAATAGTCAATGTATACTCATAATTTTTTAGTGTTTTTGTCTTTACCACAGATATTAAACAATAAAATTCAAACCATGAAGTAATTCATGAACTTGAACTCCTTTAATAAATTTTATTTTAGTGGAGAGATCCTCAAAATAGGGTTTAATTGATTCATTCAAAACATGGGCCGGTTAAATAAAAGATAATTGTCTATTGTTTCCATTTTTCAATTTTCAATTTAAAAGCAATGTATTGTAATTCAACAATTTTATATTGAATAGTAATAATACTTTTCACAATAACATTTAATAGAAAAATATCTATATGCAGTGTACCACCCAATTGAATATGCCACTCTCCCAATTAAGAAAGTCTAAATGACTTCCTAGTCTAGGGAATCTCTACAAGTTTCCTAGCCCCTTGAGTCATTCTAACCATAGTCATAGTGTCTTTGGGTTCTTGATATAACACCATCCCCATTACAAACTATACCATCCAATTCCAGGTTATCCCTCTCCTAGTTTCCTCCCTCCTCTCAGCTCTCCCACTCCACATTTTTTTCCATGACCAAAACCACAAAGTAATAATCCCCCTGACCTTCCCTCTTCCCCCGCACTTATGCCTCCTCTTGAATTAAATGCCAACCTATCGAGGAAATTATATGAGTTATAATTCCAACATTTAATAATCAATATGAGGCTCGTAATCTTCTAGGTACAAGCGCAGGGAACGCGGGATCAGAGCATCTAACCTAAACTCCTCCTGAAATATAAAATCTATTCCTAAATTAAGTATGAAATTTTTATTCATAGTTTGAAACTAATCTATTAGTAAGAAAAGGAATATCCCTAATAAAATAATGAACTATTTAAAACTCACTGAGAAATCAGTGAAAATAATGAATGATCTATTCAAATGAGTGCTACTTGATTCCAAAAAACTAAACATGTAAACGATAAAATTTATTCCTAAAGCTAATTGTTAACACAATGCAATTTATTAAAAATCAGCCCCTAATTCCATAAACTGAAAAATAAACAAATAATTAACTATGATAATTATTCCATTGAAATCACACAACTCACGCTTCCAAACTAGATTTTGCTAATCAATTAAATCAGAGAAATTCCGAGTAAAAAATGTGGCCTTAGTACAGAATGCAGTTGAGTACATAAACGACCTGATTACAGAATCAATTAAGTACAAAATTGACCTGACTATAGAATACGGCTGAGTGCTTACTCCACAACCTGCAAAGTGAAACCAAAAACAATGCACTCGCTGCCCTCTACTCAAATTGTTGGGCACCTCTGATCAGATCTACAAATCATAAATAAATCTAGAATACGAATTGAAGTGTTGGAATTCTGAAAACTATTTATAAAAAAACTTGGAAATGAAATATAAATCTATTGACGAAAGAAAAACACACTTATTGAATAAAATTATTTCCGGGATCACGCCATAAATCAAAAGGAAATTACATAATCTAAAATGTAGAAATGAATTATTGAATTAAATTTGACAAAACAATTAGATCTAATTCAAACCATTTGCAAGAAATTAAATATAAAAAGGAAATAAACTCTAAGATTCACTGTTACATAATCTATGTTAACCTTGCAAACACAATGGGCTCAGGCGGCCTTTCCTTTCCATGTGCTGCAGGTCAGAGTTCAATTCAAAAAATGGACACCAAAGCTACATCAATTTCGTCATCCTTTATTCATAAAAAAAAAGTTTAATATACAACAACCAATAAATGTAAATTTTCTTCCTCTCAACTGTCTGTAACTCCTGTAACTCTTGTAACTCTTCAACTCTAAATTATTGAAATATATATTGTGCTTTTGTAATTTTAGATCCCAAACTCAGGGATATGATCTTAGCCAAATGCCAAGAAAATTACAAAAATACATTTCCAATGATGTTTTTGGAATTGGTTATATGGAAAATTTGTCTTGGGAAATCTCATGATCCATGAATAGCATGATTGAGATATAGAATATTTGATTACAACTCCATATAGCTTGAAAAATAAACACAATAAATATTCAACCCAAAATATATGAAACCGTGGCTGACCCAAAACCGTCAAACCGGAATTTGGCACTCATTCCGTACTTAACTTTGCACTGAAATATTCCCCTGACCATAATTCATTCATGGTAATGAATTTTTCCCAACGGATTTTGGGTTACATGAATAAGGGTACTCTAAACAAAACTCGTGTCTCGAAATTTCAATATTCTTCCCCATTTGATAAAAAAAGTTAGATTTTCATGTACGTCAATTTTACTCTGTACTCAACTTGTTGCAACTAGTTTAATTGGCTTGTGAAGAATTTTGGCAATATAACCCTGCGGAAAATGAACTTAGAAAAAACCATCATGAGTAAATCATGACTAAATCATCTCTAATCATATAAAATCTAAGAAAACTAATGACAATCCACAAAGTGTAGGACATGCATTGGCGGAAATTCGTGGTATTATGGTATGAAATTAGTTAAAAATGTCAAAATTTAGGTTATGAATAATGGTATTATGTGATGAAAAAATGGGAATATATACAACCCAATACACCCACTCGGAATAAATTTCATCCACTTCATTTATTTCATCAACTTCCCCCCCATGCCTCTCCTCGAGCCTACCGAATTTTTCTATTATTTTCAAATTAACTCAAGGGAGAAACTATGTTAGGCTAGAGAAGGAATAAACAATAAAATAATTATAATTATAAAATTTTAATATCTTGTTATGTTAGTAAATTTTATGGTTTCACATCCCGTGGGGAACCTCAATTGGTAATCGAAGTAGCGTGAGTCGTGAGAAAACTGAGATATCATTCAAATCCCCTCGATTGTGACCCCATTTACAGAAAGAAGGACAAATTTGTAGACCCCTAAAGGTTTACTAGTAGTTATGTGTCATGTGGGCTATTGGTTTCATATGGCATACAAAAAAAGAGATATATTTATAGTTTCACACACACCCCATCTATTTAAATACTATATAATCATGTTAGGGTATAGTTCGTTAATTATAAAATTAAGGGTTAAGTAAGAGCTAATTAAGCTTAACTATTAAGAAATATCAAGGCTAACCATAAGCTTGATTATTAATCAATATAAAAGTTATTCATAGCTTTTTTACTAATCATAGTAATCGTTAATTAATTTTCTATCATAATAAGCTACATGATATTAGGATATTGTTGCAAGGTGTGAATATGAAGCTAGCATAAACATACCTCATACATATATTGATAATAACTATCAAAATTAAGTACAAGGAAAAATCATTTCAACTGATAGGTTGTTAACACAATATAAGATAATAACATCAAGTAGGGGAATTACATCTAGGGGTTATCTCTCCTAGAAATAACTTGTAAAAATATGTTCATTAAATCTCTCAAATCGCAACTATATTAACTTTGTCCTTGATTTTTTTGCATAAGACCTAGTAAATACTTTTGCAATACTTTTTTAGTTTGAGATCCAAATTGAAAAACCAAATTTCAAGGGCTACTTTGTGAAAATAGGTTTTAAGAACAAGCCCATATGGTCCTCCAAAATATGACTTTTTCAGCTCCATTTTTCTATAAAATCCTCTCAAACTGAGTATTGAACAACGATTTGAATGCTTATACATGCAATATTGAACCAACTTATTATGCAGTTTTTTATTAATTCATTTATTGTTTAATACTATCATATGCTATTATAGAAAAAAAAGTAATTTCCTCAAGCATATGATAATTTTCAATGCATCCATTTGTGTAACAGGATCATAAGTAAACTCATATCCAATTTTGAAAAATATACCTTAATGAATTCTTGGACATGATAATTCAATTTCCCATATAGATTGATGCGAAGAAATGTTGATAAAACCAATTGTATTGTGGCCTAATGACTATTTGGAGCCAAGTTCTAATGTAATCTTTGTCTCCTTGGCTCTCCTTTATTGTCAGACCATAATGTTACTTTGAAAATTTTCAATACAATCCTAAATGCAGAAGAGATATTGTGATAGACATGCTATAAATTATTAATTCTCTTGATTTAGTGTCTAGTATTCATTAGATATGGCACATGACTCCTTGGTCTCCTTATAAGGATAAGTGAAAGAAACTTTGAGTTTATTTTCTTGTGAATCTTCTTCATGAATCATCTTCTCCTCTTCTATATTTTGAAATGAATATTCATCCCTAATGACAATTATTTATCATGGACAAGGATTTGAAAATATCATTGTGGCTTATTTCCCTCTTTTACTGAATATATTATTTTGCATCTTCTATTGTAGTTTGAGATTTCCTTTCTTGTAAATGGATTAGTGGTTGGAATTTTTTTTTGGTGTTTGGGTAGGGGGGTTATGTACCTCTCTAATTCCTAGGTATAGTGTAATAATACATAAATAAACATATTTAAAGCTAATATAATATAAATATACCAATATAAACATCTCTTGGTCTTAGGAAGACTCAAATAATGTGAATGGGAAAGTTCTTATCTCTTGTCTTAGTTCCTTAAATCCTCCAAATCTTAAATGTTGATGTTGTGAAAAATTAAATGTAACTCTTCCAAAAAACTTTAAATCCAGATCAATTTGAAATGTGCTTCGTCGACAACGATGCCCAAAGTGTCATGCTAATTTAGGTGCATAAATTAGGACATAATATTTGTATCAATTCAGGTGTTCATAAACTTAGAAGCACTGCACGTAATCTATAAGGAGATATGCTATATTGGATGTCACATTTTAATACTAAGTAATAAAGTTAGCTAATGAAGGTCAAAACATAGAATTCTAGCAAAAGTTAAAAGGCTAAGCTAATAAAACATGAAAAAAAAATGAAGTTAATCACACTACTTGGAAAATAAAACACACGTACTTAAAATATGAACATTTGTGATTGGGCATACACTAAGGCCTCTCACACATATCATACGCTTCTATGCAATCATGTTCAAAATATTTACAAGTTTTCACACTAAAACCAAATGATTGTAAATGAAAAAAAATGGAAACAATGCTCAAGAGGTTTAATTTGATGGATTAGTAATGTACTAGGGCCTTGTCCACTTGTAAAATTAGATGGACTCTTTGATACTTATTTATCAAATCTATTGAATTCAACCTTACACTACTTAAAAATTCAAGAAAC
This sequence comes from Pinus albicaulis, assembly GCA_034641835.2. Classification (NCBI taxonomy): domain Eukaryota; kingdom Viridiplantae; phylum Streptophyta; class Pinopsida; order Pinales; family Pinaceae; genus Pinus; species Pinus albicaulis. The sequence continues at coordinate 291,227,483 of CM076576.1, forward strand.
GTCGTGTTATTTTCCTCTTATGAGAGAGAAAATGAATGGACACACACAACATTTTAATCAACTTATTGTTTGGTGTACACTTAAATCATTAATTTAATTGTAGAAAACAATGAATGAATAGTGAATCTAAATAAGCAAGGAACTATGGAATTTGTTGATGCAACGCCAAGTGAAAATATATGAGAGAGTTAGGGCCTTTTTCCACCAAGAAAGGTAGTGTAGGATTACACTCTTGGTCCTCTAATTAACTTATTAATTAGCCTATCTTCATAGGAAGCAACTATTCTTCACAAGAAGAAAAATTTCTAATTATAGTTCATAAATATTGATTTAAAAGATAAATTATGGACAATAATATATACTAAAATATAGACAAGCTCATATGTAAATTACAAGTATGATAGCATAAAATGGCAAACATAAACAAGACAATTAAGAATACATAAAAAATAAAAGCTATAAAGTACAAACATGAAAGAAACACATATAAACAATATGTGGCAAAATATACAAGATTAGAAAATGAAATGGCGTGTGTAGGCTTAGGTTGTGGGGCACTCCACACCTTAGCAGTCATACTAGTAGACTACCAACGGTTATAAATCAAAAGAGCTACATATATTGTACTAAATAAATCTTAAACAAGCTTCAAATATGAAGTGTAAGCTCACCAAATATTTCTTCAATGTCTTGAAATTACAAAGTTTCTTAGCAAGCACCATTTGTTTGCTTTTATAGCAAACAATGAAGCTAAAAACCTAAAACTCCCACTTGTTAATTATTATTGGCTACCTTGGGAGTATAAAGAAATTAAATCAACCTTATGTTGGGCCCATATCATGGGAGAGAATCAATAAAAATCATATCTCAATGAAAATACAAAATTTCCCTTTGTTTTTGCTATTATATTAGACGCGACAACCAAGCATCTTGGGGTTGAATTTGGTCAAGTAGATAGGTGTTCATCCATCTTGGGACATTGTTAGAAAAAAACTATGTCTCAATTTTCACCAAGGTGACCTGCATATATCAGAAAAAATGAACAATTTGATATTGTAATTGTGTTTTACAATGTAATTATTTCATAAATTTCTAAAAATTAAAAATTACCAAAAAATACATTAGGGAATGTATTTATTAGGAAAAATATGTGAAAAGGGTATCAAAATAAACTTGAAATGGATTTCCCAAGTCCAAATAAAGTGGAAAACCATGCAAAATTAAGTCACATTGAAGGGATGACAACAAACATATTATCCCAATGTTGTGATGTGACAAGCATATTCTTGTGTCATAATTTGATGAAAATAAGCTAATATCAAGATGTGATGAATGAAACCTTATGTAGTAATATTAGGACCATAACTTGATGTTTGATGATCAAAACCTAATGTCACAATGTGGAAACCATAACTCAACATCACAATGTGATGAATATAACCCAACGTCAAATGTGACAATCATATCCTAATGTCATAATCAAACATAACCCTTCAACAATACCACATTTTATGTAATAACCATAGTAAACTATAAAACCATGGTAAAATATGTCCAAACATAGTCAGTCATGGTCATCCATGGTCAACCATTGTCAAACATGGTCACTTATGGTCAACCATATACAACCATAGCCAAACATGGAATACTTAGTCAACCAAGCTCAATCATAGTCACCCATGGTCAACATGGTATTCCATAGTCAAAGATGTTCTACCTTGGTTAATCATACTCATCCATAGGCAACATGTTCAATTATTAGAAACCATGGTCAACATGCGTAGCATACTCACTATTGTTAAATGTTGTTAACGATGGTTAATCATAGTCAACTATAACCTTTCGTGACAAACCATCATCACTTCTCATTATACGTTGTCATATACATACTATATGGTCAAACATTGTTAACCATAGTTAATATTATGAAATGTTCTCAACCGTAGCCAAACATGCTCATTGTTGGCCAGCCATAGTTAAAAATAGTCATCCATGGTCATCCATGGTCCTCCTTGGTTAACATGGTCTTCCATAGTTGATCATAGTCTACCTTAAGAAACCATACTTGACTATAGTTAGTAATTTTCAACCATAGACAACCTTGGGTAACCATTTCCAATCATGGTTAACATGGGCATAAAGGTCAACCATATTCTATCAAGTCTAGTTTAGTTAAATGTGGATAAACATGCATAACCATATTTAGCCATGGTCTACCATGGTCATCTCTAATAAACCATAGTTTAGCATATTCAACATTCATGAACTATGTTGTGTAACCAACTCCAAAAATATAAGAAAAGAGATATCAACACCTTAGAAATAAGCCACTTCGAGGGGAAAACCTCCAATACATTACATAAATGAACAATTATTGGATGATACAATTTACAAAACCGCATTTCTATATATAGGAGTCCATGGGGCCATAATGTAATCCTATTGGGGCCACAATGTAATCCTAGTCGACCTAACAATAATAATGTAAGGGCACAATAATAACAATATGGGGGTTACAAGAGTACAATAATAACAATAAGGGGGTTACACTAACAACAATAAGGGACTATACTAGTAATATAGGGACCTAACATGCCCCTCTCCGTCAAAAAATTGTTGTCCTCAACTCTTGAGTAGCTCTGGGTGCTTCTGTATAAAATCCTCATCCTCCCATGTAGAATCTTCAGTGGGTAAGTTCTTCCACTTGATGAGATACTCCGAAATTGATCGATTTTGTAGCTGTCAAGTTCTTGTTTCCGTGACCGTTTCAAGTTCCAATATGATTTTTCCTTCCTCATCAAGTTCTAGAAATATTGTTTGAACTCAAATATTTTCACCTATAACCTTCTTTAAGCATGAAACATGGAAAACTGGATGCACTAGTGAAGAAGCAGGAAGCTCCAATTTGTATGCCATAGTACCAATCTTTTGCAACACCTTGTAAGGACCATAGTACTTTGGCGATAATTTATTATCCTTCTTAGCTTGCTTGAGGGAAATTTGTTTGTATGGTTGTAGCCATAAAAACACCCAATATCCTACATCAAAATTTCTCTCGCTACGATGTTGATCTGCCTGTTGTTTCATTCGATTTTGTGCCAAATTCAAGTTATCCTTTAAGAGTTGGAGAACTTCTTGTTGATGCTCGATGCGATCTTCCACTGCTTGAACCTTCGAATTTTCCCTTAAATATGATGTGATGGATGGTGGATGATATCCATAAAGTGCCATAAATGGGGTCATTTTTGCTGCAGTATGGAAGGAAGTGTTATACCACCATTCAAAAAGAGGTAACCACTTGACCCATTGTCTTTGTTTATCAGATACAAAACAAAGAATATATCCTTCCAAACGTTTATTTACTATCTTAGTTTGACCATCAGATTAAGGATGATAAGATGAGCTATGAGCTAATTGAGTACCCAAAAAAGTAAATAACTCCGTCCAAAAATTTCCAGTAAAAATAGGATCTCTGTCGCTCACAATAACCCTTGGGCTTCCATGTAGCTTTTGAATTATGTCCATAAATGTAGTAGAAATTGTACTTTCTTTAAATGGATGAGATAATGCACAAAAGTGTGCATACTTGGTAATTCTATCAACTACCACCATGATGACACTCTTTCCTTCAGACTTAGGTAACCCTGTGATAAAATCCATTGAAATCTCCTCCCAACGTTGACTTGGAATGGATAAAGGTTGTAGAAGTCCCGGAGTCTTAATTGTCTCAAATTTGTTCTGCTGGAAAACCAAACATTCCGCCACAAAATTTTGAATATCAGATTTAAGGCTATCCCAAAAAAATTATTTCTTCACCCTATGGTAAGTTTTTAAAAATCCTGAGTGTCCTCATAAAGGAGAAGTGTGCAGTTCCAAAAGAATCTTTTGTTTTAATTGGGAGTTCCTACAAATATATAAGCAATATTTGTACCATAAGGAATCATTTTTCCAACTAAATGTATCAGATGTACTAGGATCTTGCTGCAACTTTTGAATGAGTGTCCATACATCTTTGTCCTTCTTCCATTCATCTTTTTCTTCGGTTATCCAATCTGGTTGGATAATAGAAATAGCACAAAGCAATGCTTCCACCTCTTCATTATTTCTTGAGAGTGCATCTACAACAACATTAAGCTTGCCTTTTTTGTAGATTATTTCAAAGACATAACCCAACATCTTTGTGACCCATTTTTGCTGCTCTTCTGAAGATAGTCTTTGTTCCAAAAAATGTTTAAGACTATCATGCTCATTTTTTACCTTGAAGTGTCTTCCCATTAGGTAAGTTCGCCATTTCTTTAGTGCATGCAGTATTTCTAACATTTCCTTCTCATAAATAGGTTTCTGTGAATACTTTCCTTTGATTGGACGACTTTCAAAAGCAATGGGTCTTCCTTCCTACATTAAAACAGCACCAATTCCATTTCCTGAGCCACCACATTCCACAATAAAGGTTTTTTTGAAGTCTGGCATAGCTAAGACTGGTGCTTGACACATTGCCTCTTTAAGATTTTCAAAGGCCTTAGTTTCTTCAGGAGTCCATGAAAATGCATCTTTCTTCAATAATGTTGTTAGAGGTGCTGCTATTCTCCCATAATTCTTAACAAACTTGCGATAATACCCTGTTAACCCGAGAAATCCTCGCAACTACTTTATGGTTGTGGAGACTTTCCATTCCTTAATGGCTTTAATTTTGTTAGGGTCTACCTTAACACCCTCGTGAGATACAATATGACCCAGATATTCCACCTCTTGTACTCCAAAGAAACATTTGGATGTTTTTGCATATAATTGTTTCTCCTGCAATAGTTTGAGCACCCTATCAACATGTTAAACATGATCCTTCCAAGACCTACCGTAGATTAGTATATCATCAAAAAATACTAGCAAAAATTTTCTAAGGAAGGGTTTGAAAATGGAATTCATCAACCCTTGAAATGTAGAAGGTGCATTGGTAAGGCCAAAAGGCATGACCAAAAATTCATAATGACCTTCATGAGTTCGAAATGCTGTTTTTGGAATATCTTCAGTCTTCATTCTAATTTGATGATATCCCGAACGAAGATCCAACTTGGTAAAATAAATTGCTCCATGTAATTCATCCAATAATTCATCAATCACAGGAATGGGAAATTTATATTTAATGGTGAGCTTATTGAGCTCCCTATAATCCGGACACATTCGCCATGATCCATCCTTCTTGTGTACCAATACTACAGGAGCAGAGAAAGAACTTTGACTAGGTTGAATTATACCTGTCTCTAACATTTCTGTAATTATACGTTCAATTTCGCTCTTTTGGACATAAGGATATCTATAAGGCCTGATGTTTGGAGGAACACTTCTTGGAGTCAAATGAATAGGATGATCATGATCATGAATAGTTGGGAGTCCTTTGGGAGTTTCAAACACCTTGGAATGATTGTCCAAGACTTGTTGGAGATTTGCAGAAATAGATGATTTTGATGTTGGAAATTCTAGTGAGCATAATTGTGCAATTACGCCTCATTGTTCTTTCTTTAGAATCTTTTTCATGAAATTATAGCTTATTATCTTTCCCGGATTCCCCGTAATACCCCGTAATTTGACTTCCTTTCCTTCTGAAAAAATTCAAGAAAAGTTCTTGAAAATTAAAAGCTACCATCCCCAAAGATTGTAACCATTGTACTCCTAGTACAACATCAACACCTCCCATGGGAATGGAAAGAATTGGACTAGTCAATACATATTCCCCCATGGTTAGCTTGATATTATGGAATTTTCCAGAGAAATTTATAGTTCCTCCATTTGCAACCATCACTTGACATACTGGTGCTGGGTATAGGAAACAATTTAATTCCTTGGCTACCTTACAATGAATAAAATTATGGGTGGTACCTGAATCAATCAACGCTATTACCTTTTTCTTCTTGATATGTCCTTCTATCTTGAGAGTTTGAGGAGTGGTAATTCCTGCCAGTGAATTACACGATATGGTCGGATTCATTTCTTCCCCTTCTATGGTTGGTTCCTGGTGTATATCCTCTTCTTGTTCATTTTCTTCTTCCTCTTCAAAATCTATGTAAAATAATTTCTTCTCAGCACACTTATGACCTTTAGTGTATTTTCTATCACAGCTATAGCAAAACCCTTTTGCTCTTTTTTCTTCCAATTTTTGTGGTGTCAACCTTGTAGGTTGTGGAAATCTAGGCATAGCAACACTTCCTTCTTTATAGAAGTGAGTGGTAGGCTTCCTTGTCGCCATAATTTTACATTCAATTTTTCCTACCAACCTGAATGCCTTCTCCAATGAATCAGGTTACAAAACGCGAACTTCATGTTGGATGTTATCCTTTAAAGTTCTTATGAAGAGATCAATCGTGTGTTCCTCTGGAATATCAATTCCCCTTATATTCAATTTTTGGAAGTCCTCAATGTGCTCCCCCACTAAGCCCTTTTGTTTGAGATTTATCAATTGGCTAAAGAAGGTGTTTCTCTTTGTATCCTCATAATGTGCTATCATTTTCTCCGTAAAAATTGACCAAGTGACAATTTTTTTATGGGAGAAAATCCATCGATACCATACAAATATATTTTGTTCTAAATGTAAAGTTGCAATGCGTACCTTTTGTGTGTTTTACACATTATGGAGATCAAAATATTGTTGCATTTGTAGTATCCATGTTATAGGATCCTTTCCATCGAACTTCCTCATCTCCATTTTTGGAATATGGTGGTTCTTCCCGCCAACATTAGAGTTTGTGAAATCATGATTAACATTTATTTTGTTCTCATCATGAGTTTCTTCTACTATCTTTTCACCATTATGAAACATTTCTCGTATCAACTTTGTCAAACCTTCCATGTTTGCTTTTAGATCATTCTTCATGTTTTCCATCTTAGCTTCCATGCCAGCTTCCATGCCATCCATCTTAGCTTCCATGCCTTTCTTCAAAACTTCCATTTCATTTTTTGTTGCTCTTTGCGAGAACGAAATTTGGTGCACTTGCTCTTGTAATTTAGATAGACCATGTTGCAATTCTTCATCTTCATGAGTCATAGTAGAGCCTTCTGAAGGCTTAATGGGTGTTGAGTTATTTTTACGGGGCATTTTTTAGAACCTAATAATGATATGTATTCTACAATATTCCCTTGGAATCAATTCAAATTGATTCTTCAAACAAGACTAATGTAATTCGGAAAAAAAATACACACCTTTTTCTTGCTTTTGAGGAGCTCGATATTGAAATTGGATTATCTACGTGATTGCAGCACTTCAATATTTGAATTTCAGTACCAATGTAGCCCTCGGATTTCTCTTTCAAATGCCACAGGTCTGACCTAATTTGGATTCTCCAAGACAAAGTTGTGTTTAATCTCCCACAATGACCTAATTATGGACTGGTTTAGTAGAGCAAACTTGTACGACTTGCCACGTGTCACAGTTTCATCCTTCAACTCCAAAATTGATAGCCAAGAAACTAAAGTCCATTTAATTGTGACCACTTTTTACGGCACTCCAATCCGATGCTCAGAGAGATATTTATGAATCTTTTCCCATGATCACCTCTTTGAGATGAAATTTGGGAGCCTGAAAAAGCACTACCTTCCACAAATCATATCTCCGAAAATATTGTGAACCAAGATCTGAAATTGTTTGACACGTTTCCTTAGGATTTCAGCTTCGCACTCTAAAAATTTTAGATTCTGAACCTTTGTAGAAAAAAATTTATAGCTCAAATTCCAAAATGACCTATTTAGGAGCCTGAAAAAAGACCTAACTTCAACAAATCATATCTCCGAAAATATTGCTAACCAAGATCTGAAATATTTAGAAAATATTCCTCGGGATTTTAGCTTCACACCCTAAAAATTTCAGCTTCTGAAACTTCGTAGAAAAACATTTATAGCGAAAATTCCACGATGACCTGTTCGGAGCAGCGAAACCCTAGAATCCAAAGCTCTGATACCAAATGTTGTGTAACCAGCTCCAAAAATAGAAGAAAAGAGATATCAACGCCTTAGAAATAAGCCACTTTGAGGGGAAAACCTCCAATACATTACATAAATGAACAATTCTTGGATGATACAATTTACAAAACCTCCTTTCTATATATAGGAGTCCATGGGGCCATAATGTAATCCTAGTGGGTCCACAATGTAATCCTAGCCGACCTAACAATAATAATTTAAGGGCACAATAATAACAATATGGGGGTTACAAGGGTACAATAATAACAATAAGGGGGTTACACTAACAATAATAAGGGACTATACTAGTAATATAGAGACCTAACAAACTATAGCAAAAATTTGTAAAAAATGCCAACCATAGACAACCATAATCAACATGGTGGACCATCGTTGCATAATTCAACCATGCGCAACCAACAACAACAACCATGGGTAGAGATAGTAAACATTGCTATATCACAGTCAAATATCAAAAACCATATTCAATTATCTTCTTTCATAAGAAAACATAGTCAACCATGGTTAAATGCAATCAAATATGGTCTTTTATAGTTTACATCGTCAAAAATCATCAATTGTGGTTAACAATAGTTGAACATAGTCACCCTTAGTAACCATAACCAACCGTGGTCATCTATTAATGGCCAATGATGGCCAGCCATGGTCAACATGGTCTTCCATAATTAACCCTTGTGTACCATATTCAAGCATTATCAACCATGGTTAACCATAACGAACTTTGGGAAATCATATTATTATGTGTTATAATATGGCAACTTCTTTCAAAAATGATTGTTACGCTTTCATAGGTGTACTTCTCCTTTTGATTTTAATCAAACGAATAATTTTCCATTAATGGTAATGGCTATTGTTGGCCTATGACCACACACAAGGTGGAGAAGTGGGACCCTTCTTTAATCACTGATCGCATATCAAAAAACTCCATACATTTACCATTGCACTCATTCACAAAACCCCCAATGCGATTAAACCTTAGCCCTTTTCACCTTATCGCTTGAAACTTTATCATCAATAATTCTCTCCTCTCCACTCTAAACCTTTATCGACACCCATATACCTTTTCGCATCTCTAACCTCTCCGCAGATCGCACTTCGATCCCCGCAAGATATAAAATTTACTCTCCGCTTTCCCATAACTAACTACTCTCGGTTGCAATCTGTGGGCGGCACCACATCCTTGCCACATCATCCATTCCCCACTCATCACACTTTTCTCCCCATAGGGTATATTTCTTACCTTCCTCTGCTCACATATGAAACTTGTGATTTGCGATCTGCGAGCGGCCCCACTTTCACCATGCCACATTAGCCATTGCCCATCTTACATCGCTCCCCGCAGAATATAAATCTTACGTTCCACTGCTCATATGTTAAACTTGCGATCTATGATGTGCGAGTGACCCCACCTTTGTCCTGCCACATCACTCCTTCACTCATCGCACTTCTCAGTCTGCAGATTTTAACATACACCCTTTGCTACTTATGAAAAATAACTTTCGATTGTGATCTACAAGTGGTTCGACCTCTTTGCCACATCACCTTTCTGCCACCACAAATCGCACATCATAGATTCTAGCATTTACCCTCCATTCCTCATAGAAAATCTCTCCAACTTGTGATTTGCGATATAAGATGGGCCCCACCTTCCTACAACATCATCAATATCACTTCCATAGCCTTTGTTCCACTCTTTTCAGTGTTAATGAACCCGCTAACTCCACTATCGCTTCCACCATCCTCCCCTCATCTCCACTCCATGTCACGCATCTGTCGACTTATGATATGTTTCATCCCCCCACTCACCTTCTGAAGTATAACACCAGGTGGGGTCCGAAATGGCCAGTTTTAGAAACCGCCTCTAGTGCTACGTGTCAGCCCATAGTGATTTCACACCCCCCCATAAAATACCATAAACTAGATAGGCCCCCCTCTGAAATCTGGCCTCCGGTTTTTCAAGTTAAAGCACAACATGGGTTTTCAACGGACAAGCACAACTATGGTTTATTCAGTTGGTCCAGGAAATCTCTGCTAAAGAGAGAGGCACGCACAACATAGCTAGACATTTCACAACGGTTAAGTGGAAATCATAAGGATTAGGGACTGGAGGCTTTTGACAACAGATCAATCATATGATACAAGCTAGACTGCCTACCTATTCATAGTCACTCCTCGCCACACCATTTTGAAGATTCCAGGATTTGGCCTCCGTGGCCAACTATGTTTTCATTTTTTAGTGTTGATTGTGATGTTTTGCTAGTGAAATCTCGATTTCACCCGATTATGTTTTGATTTACTGTTTGCAGGAGTGATTTCTTGATGCATGCTCTGCTAGTTTGCTAGGATATTTTGATTTTCACAATGTGGGTCGATCATGAATGATTATTCAATCATGAACCCTCAATAGGAACTCTATATGTAGGAGGTTCAGAGATGAAACAAAGGTTTTGAATTTTGGAGAATTTTTGGTGTAGTTCTGTGTGACTGTGCTCTTTATGCTCTGAGATACATATTTGGGAGAGATGTTTTGAAAATAATATGATATACAGAGTTGTTCACTTGGATTCCAGCTGGAGAAATGTGTTTTCTTATTTATTTGACATCTCCTATTTATATATAATCATCTTTCACATTCTATTTCCTTGATGATTTGTGAAATGTGGTTGTCGGTGGTAAGCATTTGTATTGATGAATTTTTTCGATGTACAACGCTCATGAATTAAACTTGCTACACTTCCTTAATTCGCGCTCCACGAATCTCTACTGTTGGTCATATTCCACTTACATTTGTTTCCTATGAGTTCACGGGAGACAGATTCTTAATAATTTTAATCCTATCTCTTGCGAATTCCTCCTCCATTCCTTCTCAACACCTCTGCATATTTTTAAAGTCTCTTCTCATTGTTTCAGACTTGTCCCATTGGAAAAGGCACTAATCCATATAGCCTCTCGAGCCCTTTTGCAGTATAGGGTAATTCACATGAATCAGACTCCAAGGTCTTCTCCATTCCTGAACCACCAAAAAAATTATTTCCCTTAATCCACATTCTATCAAAGGAATCATTATATTTATCTACATTTAACCTCTGATTTTAAGATGTCCTAGGCACTAGTCATTTGCAACTCAAGCTTGTCTACAAGAGCTACAACATCTTTTTTGCATTGTTGCCAGGGATACAAATGAAAAAATATTTTCCCTGGGAAACGACATCAATTCCACCCTCCAGACAGGTGAGAACGAAGGTTTGGGAGTTGCGAATTCCTCACCTTAGTGACTCCACAGTAAAATAGCCCTAATTAGAAGTAATCATGGCTTTCACCAGGCCTCACACTAGATTTAGATCCACCATCTACTCCCACCTCTAAATCAGATAGTTGTGCTAGGTTTCGTTTTGAACAAATATGCCCCCTTGGCCCTCCCTCAGCCTCTAAATGATATGCCACAAGAATATCTAGATCGGTTTCCTCGGTTCAGTGGGGAGGATAATACTTCTGTGCATAGACACATTGAAACCTTTTGTGCCTTCGCTAAGAATATGAATGTAGAGCACTTAGATGTGGTATTAAGGATTTTCCTCCAATCCTTGGAGGGAGAAGCCCAGAAATGGTTTAAGTCTCTAGCCAACAACACAATCCACACTTGGGAAGAAATGGAAAATTTCTTCACATTAAAATGGGGAGAAAAGAGGGACCATGGATACGTTCTCACCGAGTTCAATGTTATAAAGAAGAGACACTATGAGGATGTAACATAACTCATAAAGAGGTTCAATAATCTATATAATAATCTTCTGGCTGAAATAAATCCTCCCCAAGCAGCTGCTAAGGTGGTCTTTGCAGGAGCTTTCAAACTAGAGTTTGGGTTCACCCTTAGAGAAACAAAATCCATCTCTTTAGATCAGATTTAGACTGGTGCATTAGAGGTAGAAGAAAATTTTTCTTTTACTCATAAATTCAAAGGGAAGACAAAATATGAAGCCAAAAGAAAGAACATGGAGGAGACTTCTACTTTTAAGCAAGAGAGGGAATCACAAGAGTATAGAATTGAAGAGATGAATAAGTTGATCAAGAAACTTTCAAATAAGCTGGTTAAGATTGAATTGGAGGCCAAGAATTATCCTCCTCGTTCCAACCAAATGATTCCTAACCGTGGGTTTAACCCCCAGTATCGGAAGCCCCCTCTACAGTTGTTACAGTGAGAATGGAAGGAAAACCAAGATCACATCCAACCCCCTCTATACTTGGAGGGAGAAGTGGAGGGACGGGCCGAGGAAGTCACATACAGCCAAGAAGATCAATTCCTTGCTTACTCTAATGATGGGGAGGGTGAACTCATCCTGCAAGGGGAGCAATAGGAGAAGGAAAATAATCCAGAAGATCAAGATATTGACAATTACTATAGACTATTCATTGATTTCATGCGGACTCAACTCCACAATAAGTACGTTTTCAGGTCCTTCAGAAATAGAACTCAAGGGCAAGAACAAAATGAAGGGCCAATATCAAGAGAACAAAGCCCTCTTAGTCCTGCTAGTAAAGGGAAGAAGCCATTAGAAGATTCATCCCCTCATAAGGCCATTGCATCCACTTTCACAAAGAAAGAAGTTGATCCTCCCAAAGATAAGAAACCCTCACATATACCCTTGAAATTTCCTAACCCTCCTAAAGAGTAGTTCAAACAAGCCATTACAGAAAAAGGGCCCACACCTTTAAATCTCCAAGAAGAATGACCCATGGTGGTTTTTGGACTGCATGAAGAAAACCAGTTCCTAGCATATTATGAAGAAGAGAGAGGTGAGCTTACCCTCCATGAAGAAGGGGAAGAGTTGGAGTTTTTCCTAGAGGACAGTGCTAAAAATCTACAACATTTTGGTGATCCAGAAACAGAGGCAGCAAAGCTTAAGTGCCTAGATCCACCTCAGCAAGCAGTGTTTCCTTTAGAGAACCTAGACCAGTCAGATTTTCATGATGAAGACCATCTCTCAAATTCTCCTTCAGTACAAGATAAAGTTAAAAATTGGTTTGAAAATCTTCTAGTTGCTAGCATGAGCATTTTTCATAAATTCATGAAATTTTTCCTAGGTCGATGGGTAATCATGGGAAATGTCTTTTTTATCATAGAAGAGTATGGAAATTTTAAAAGACAGCCTGGGGAGAGAGTACAATATTTTTCAGCTAGGTTCAATAAGGTGGATTATTCAATGCCTGCTGATATAAGGCCACCCCAAGGAGTAGCTCTCTTACACTCCCAGATGCCTTTAATCCAGAGATGGCATTTCAAGTAAGAGAAAGAGACACTGCAACCATTGAAGAAATGAAAAATATTGCAGTTGCCGTGGAAGTGAACCTACTGAACGAAGAGTCAAATTTTAATACATAGGAATAATTGATCTAGTTTTCTTCTCTACCTTTATGCTTTAATTCATCTCATATTTTGAAAAGGAATCTTGGTCACATTTTGGTTGACAATCATAGGAGAAATCATGAGAAGTCAGTGGAGCCAACGCTAAAGTCATCTAAAGAACTTCATGACCCAATAACTGATACGTTGGATGGTTGGAGTTTTCAAACTTAGTTTTCATGCACACGCAATAATTTCAGAAGATGCTATGATATGGATATGATCAGAAAGTCTGCCCTATGGTATGGTTCAACTGAAGTATCTATACAAAATTCATCAGATGAAATGAAAATATGTTTCGAGTTGTTTGAAGACATGGAGAACACATGTGCAGTACCAAGCTACAAGGTTGGATCGATTGGGTTAGCATATTCAGCAATAGGTCAAGTGTATCTTGATCCAGTGGCTATGTATATTGAGAAATTATTCAACATAAGGCTACCATACCTTCCCAACATTTTTTTGTTGTTCAGGTATACCAAGCTCCTTGCAATGAAGATCAAGCTGGGATTTCTTATCAAATACCATTGAAAGGTGCATTACTAAGTTTGGTGACAAACAATGAAAGAACAAAGTTATTAGAGCAGTTGCTTGCTTGGTTACACTCGAATTATTGTATCATTTAGAATAGAAGTAATTCCAGCTGATTAGGGTAGGTAGGTGTGAAAATAAGCTCAATTATATGATCATATTTCCAGTTTAGTTTCATATTTCTTTGTAGTTTTCAATTCAAATGTGTTTTAGTTTCCAGTTTCAGCATAGTTCATATTTCAGCATTCAAGATTTTCAGGGCACGATAGTGATTTCCGTTTTTATAGTTGGCAGTGCACAACTCAGTTGTAGTTTTAATTCAGACTTACAATATGCATTTGCGACTCCATGTGCCAAATAAAGCACAAAAATTTAGGGCTGCAGGTTCTCAACGCACTTAGAACAACACGTTGTCCCTAGATGAATCCAATGTTGGCCTATGACCGCACACAAGGTTGAGAAGTGGGAACCTTCTTTAATCGCTCATTGCATATTGCAAAACTCCATATATTTACCATTGCACTCCTTTGAAAAACCCCCAGTGCGATTAGACCTTAGCCATTTTCACCTTTCTGCTTGAACCTTTATCATCAATAATTCATTCCTCTCCACTCTAAAACTTTATCGGCACCCATATACCTTTTCGCATCTCTAACCTCTCCGCACATCGCACTTCACTCCCCGAAAGATGTAAAATTTACCCTCCAATTTCCCATAACTAAATACTCTCGATTATGATCCGTGGGCGGCCCCACATCCTTGCCACATCATCCATTCCCCACTCGTCGCACTTTGCTACCCTTGGGATATAACTCTTACCTTCCACTGCTCACATATGAAACTTGTGATTTGCGATCTGTAGGCACTCCACTTCTGCCATGCCACACCATCCATAACCCATCACACATTTCTCCCCACAGAATATAACTGTTACCATCCACTGCTCATATATTAAACTTGTGATTTGCGATGTGCGGGCGGCCCCACCTTCGTCCTGCCACATCATTCCTCCGCTCATCGCACTTCGCACTTCGTAGATTTAAACATTCACCCTTCACTGCTTATAACAAAGAACTCCTAACTATGATCTACGGATGGCCCCACCTCTTTGCCACGTCACCTTTCCACCACAACAAATTGCACATTGTATATTCTAGCATTTACCCTCCATTCCTTATAAAAAATCTCTCTAGCTTGCGATTTGTGATATAATATGGGCCCCACATTCCTGCCATGTCATCAATAGCCCTTCCACAGCCTTTGTTCTGTTATTTTCAATTTTAACGAACCCTCTAACTCCACTATTTCTTTTTCCATCCTCCCCTCATCTCTGCTCCATATAACGCATCCAACGACTTATGATCTGTTTCGGCCCCCCGCTCACCTTCCGAAGGATAACACCAGGGGGGTCCAAAATGGAAAATTTTGGAAACTGCCTCCGGTGCTACATGTCAACCCACAGTGATTTCACACCTCCCCATCCAATACCATAAACCGGACAGGCCCCCCTTCGAAATCTAGGCTCCTGTTTTGCAAGTTAAAGCATAACATGGGTTTTCGGTGGAAAAACACAACTATGTGTTATTGAGTTGGTCTAGTAAATCTCCACTAAAGAGCGAGGCACGCACAACAAATCTAGCCATTTCACAACAGTTAAGTGGAAATAATGAGGATTAGGGAGTGGGGGCTTTTGATAGCAAACATAATCATATTATACAAGCTAGATTGCCCACCTATTCACAGCCACTCCTTGCCACACTATTTTGAAGATTACAGGATTTGGCCTCCATGTCCAACTATGTTTTCCTTTTTTATTTTCGATTATGATGTTTTGCTAGTGAAATCTCGATTTCACCTGATTCTGTTTTGATTTCATGTTTGCAAGAGTGATTGCTTAATGCACGCTTTACTAGTTTTTTAGGATATTTTAATTTTCACACATGTGGGTCGATCATGAATTATTATTCAATCGTGAACCCTCAATAGGAACTCTATATTTAGGAAGTTTAGATATGAAATAAAGGTTCTGAATTTTGGAGAATTTTTGCTGTAGTTATGTGCGACTATGCTCTTTATGCTTTGAGATACATATTTGGGAGAACTGTTTTGAATACAATCTTATATACAGAGCTCTTAACTTGGATTCCAGATGGAGTAACGAGTAGTATGTATCTGTGTTCTCTTGTTTATTTTCAATCTCATGTTTATGTATAATCGTATTTCACATTCTGTTGCCTTGACGATTTGGGTAATGTAGCTGCCGATGGTAAGCATTTGCATTCATGAATTCTTTCAATGTACAACGCTCATGTATTAAAATTGTTGCACTTCCTTAATTTGTGCTTCATGAATCTCTATTGTTGGTCATATTCCACTTACATATGTTTCCTTTGAGTCCATAGGAGACAAATTCTTAATACTTTTAAGCATGTCTCTTGCAGATTCCTCCTCCATTCCTTCTCAACAACTCTGCATATTTTGAAAGCCTCTTCTTATTGTTTCAGACTTGGCCCATTTGAAAATCCAGCAAGCCATACAGCCTCTTGAGCCCTCTTGCAATATAGGGTAATTCACATGAATTAGACTCCAAGGTCTTCTCCATTCCCTAACCACCAAAACCATCATTTCCCTTAATCCATATTCTGTTAGAGGCATCCTTATATTTGTCTACATTTAACCTCTAATTTTAAGATGTCCTAGGCACCGGTCTTTTATAACTCAAGGTTGTCTCTAGGAGCTACAACAGCTATAATGCGAAATTATTTATTTTTGTCTGACTAGTCTTCCTATCCATACACAATCTAGTCTAAGTCTAACAATTTATAACAATACGTTTTTTATTTAACAAAAATAAATAGTGATGTATGTGGATACTCATAATTATTTATTTATTAACCAATAAAATTCATGAAATTGGACTCATTTAGCAAAGTGCACTCCTCAAAATATGGTTTAAGTGATTCATTTAAAACATGGGCCGGTTACATAAATTAGAACCGTTCTATGTGGTGTGAGGCAATCATTAGTTATCTAAGGAAATGAAAACATATACATTTGAGGTAATGTTTTAAATAATAAAACATTAATGCTTAGATTATTAGAAAAAAACTAAGATGATGACCCAAAAATAATATGCTAATTTATATATGGCTTTTTAAATATTTTACCATATGTTTATATACATTTTCAACAAGATTGTATTTCAATTTACACTTTTGTTTTTGAATTATAAATTTAATAATTTTATTTTTTAATAAAAATATATAATCAATTTATTTTATTTTACAAAGAAAATATTTATTTTATATTTTAAAATACTTTATTAATAAAGTTTTGAAAAAACAAATTCTCCTTTATTATCTTATGAATCTTAATAATGTGTTTTATATAGTAAATCCTATTATGGATCTTATTAATGTGTTTTATATAGTATTAATCCATTTTATGTAATTTTAGGTTAAATCTTTTGAATTCACTAATTGCTATACTGTTCTCTTCCACATTGTACTCTTTTTGTTATTAATATTTATTAAATTATAAAAAATTATTTCTTGAAAAATTTAATGATAAATATTATAATTTATGAATTTACTTTTATCAAAAATATGTATTTATTATTTATTATTATTATTTTTAATTATTTGAAAAAATAATTTTGTAAATGATTTATTACTATTTCTATCTTTATTACTATCTATCTTTTTCTTTATTCTAAAGTTTTTTCTCATTAAGTATTCTCTATTGTTTGCAAGTTTGTTTATTCTTTAAAGGTATATCATCTTAACTTATCTTTCATATTTGGTTCCCTACTCTAGATTTAATCATTATATTTTTCTTTATCCCAAGTAATGAGTGGAGTACCCACTCTAAACTTTTGATGTTTCAAAACTATGTATGCAATCTATTCCAATAAAGAAAAATAAAATTTTACTGGAGGAACTAGGAAAACACAAATGCAACTACCCTAATTGTTTCCCATCACACTAAACAGCTTTATAAATCACTATAATTATAACTTCCAATCACATTGCATAGCCAAAGAATTATTAAATCAATTTATAATGGAGTCATATGAGATTGTAAGTGTTAGAATGTAAGGTATAATGAAATAGGATAAGCTAAAAACAAATGAAATTTCATAATATTTTGGGAGTGATCCCATTTGTAATACATTATTTTGTGTTATGCACATACCTAATATGTCTCTAGGTATTTTAGGAACATTTTGAGAACCATCAACCTTCATTTTCATTATATTTTTCTTTAGGTGTTCAAGGTCATCATCATCATCAACTATAACATGCATTTAACCAAGTAGATTTGTAACTTTAAGGATGTGGTCCCTCCAGGTATTATACACTTCTACTATATTGTTAAAGTCTACTTCGAGAGATATATGTTTGTCACTATCAATAGTATGCATCTTTTATGTAACTTTGTACATATCTAACTACCTTAATCCACCTATAGAACTCATTTAATTTCTCTATTGTGACTTGTATCTTGATTGAATTACTTAACCAAAGAATATGTTTTATTCTATTTTCTAGCATATATATCTTTAGATCCTCTATGCCCCTTATGCACCTAAAATACCTATCAATGTATTTACATGTACAATTGAGAGTGGAATATTCTTGTGATTCCTTGCAAAGAATAACAAGTCTTCTATATACCGTATCAAATATTAACAAGGCATCTATTCTAGTAGTGTACTTAATTGTCAACCTAGGGAATATAGAGCATATTGGGTGTTTTGCGGAGAGAATGACGAGAAATAGGGTTTTTGGCATGACAACGAAGTCTCTGCAGAAGGCTGGTGACATGGTGCAGGTTGAGGCCCTAGGCCTGGAGAGGGAAGATGATGTAGTCTACGTTGTTGATGACTTTAATATTTCACGCCTCGCTCTCGTAACACTCATAGAAACACAATCCATGTGAAGGGTACCCTAGGACCATATTCATGCAAGTGCGAACTCTAAAAAAGAACATCAACAATGAGTGGCATCTTTGGAGTGTTGCAATAGGCAACTCAGATGGTTCAACATGGGGAAATTTGGATGGAAGATGAGCGACGAGATTAATAACATCGATGGATTGAGGCTCTCATATTTGTGAGTGTTTCCTCCAATTCATTTCTCCTCATATCGAAGGATGTAAAATTAAAAACCATATATGGAAGAGGGTTTTCATATTTTTGTAAAAACTCTAAGCGGGAACTCATTCCTTTTATGGGTGTCTAGATATGATTATGTGATGGATGTAAAATAGAAGATAGAGTATTGGATTCATATCCTTTTTTATTTTGAAATACCTAATTTAGGAAGGGAAGCATTTAATGGATTTGTCTCCATTGCATGGATATGGAATTACAAGAAACTGCATCGTAGTCATGCTTCTAAGGTTTTGTGGTGGTGATACAAATAGGAAGAAATTAGACGTGCTAGTATCATACAAGCAAGTGTCCTCTTCTATAAACCCTAATGGATCTGTCTCTTTAAAGGATGCAGCGCAAAGGAATGCACAACTTCCATAAAATCAAATCTAGAACAACTGAGGACCCTACATCGTAGAACAAATGAAACAAACACTCACCATGGAAGTTAATCATTTGGAGGTAAATTTTTTTTTCTCTAATATTAGGGTACTTATATGGAGATTCAAAGGTTTTTAACCGAGATCTAACATATTACACTGGTGGGTTTTCACTACTTGGACCCCTGACTATGATAGTTATTTATGTTCCAAAGTTTCTTCATTGTTCAATTTGACACATAGAAAGGTTTGGAGCATGTCCTAAATGATGGATCATGGTTTTGGGGCAGAGATTGGCTCTTCTTATGGTTCCCAAATTTTGATGTTATAAGTATGATGGTGTCAACAATGCTAGTATGGGTGAGACTACCCAATCTCCATCTACCTTTCTAGCGCCATGAGGTCCTAGAGGATATTAGAAATACTATGGGAAAATTTAAAAAGATGGACATTGATAGAACATAAAAAATGTATCTTTACACTCGCTAGAATTTATGTAGATATTTCCATTAGCAAAGATTTACTTGATCGCGTCTAACTAAAGCATAAAAATGTTTAGTTGACCTATGTTTTAGATTATGAGCACATGACATTCAAATATCAAATTTATTTTCAAACTAGAAACTTGTAAGACACATACCTACATAAAAAAGAGACCCAAAAGAAAAAACAAAATCATAAACCCAAAAGATAGAAGGTATCCAACTCTCACCTTTAAAAGGCCATAAAAAAAAAAAAAAAAAAATCAAATTGGGAAGCTTAACATAGAAACCAATAAAACGGAGGTATTGTAGACCAGTCTAGAATCACAACCATTAACCAAACATGGTCAATTGGGGTGGCCTATAGTCAACCCTACTTTTCCTACCCATACACCTCTAGGATCAACTATCAACAATAACTTAGATAAAAAAAAGGTCGATATACTAAAATAAAAAAAGGTCGATATACTAAAATAAACTTGATTAAGTTTTGAAAAAGAAAAATAAGTATCAACACACAACTTTTACTTAAGTGGTTATTGCTAATAAAATCTAAACTAAAATCATTTAAAATATTTATGCCTTCTACTTACAAAGCTCTGTGCCACTGCACCTGGTTCACACAGCATTCATCACGGTTTTCATTGTAAGTTCTTGACATGACGGTTGTTATTGTAACATAGTTCATGACACCCACGTAATTTCTGCGACTTCAACATCTATATCTATCTATCCATCCAATGAATGACTGGTATCAACATGTCAACTAATGTTCACACATACGGAAATCAGTTAATATATCTAACAATGTGTTAACCAATGTCTACACATACGAAAGTATTAAGCACCATGTAATTATTAATAATTGGTCTATTATTTTTCTTTTCTTGTTTAATAAGTAAAAATAAAATGATATTTAATAAAATTAGGAAAAAGTGGTAAGCCAATTATTAACTGTCTAAATGATACCTTTATAATTTTTTTTAATCATAAATCACCAAGTAAAAATCAATATATTATTTTAACTAATATCAACAGTGTAATTTACTGTGTATTAGTTTGTGTCACCTTGCATTGGTTTGAATCTCGAATGTTAACATTTAAACTCTGTAGAAAGAAACGTAAAAA
Source organism: Pinus albicaulis (assembly GCA_034641835.2). Lineage (NCBI taxonomy): Eukaryota > Viridiplantae > Streptophyta > Pinopsida > Pinales > Pinaceae > Pinus > Pinus albicaulis. Next base: position 291,248,528 of record CM076576.1, read on the forward strand.
GGGATCATATTGCTATTGTTATATTACGGCAACTTCTTTCAACAATGATTGTTACGCTTTTACAGTATTAATTCTCAGGTTTCCTTTAGCAAAGTTCACTTTAGTGGAGAGATCCTCCAAATAGGGCTTAATTCATTCACTCAAAACATCGGCCGGTTACATAAAAGAGAATTGAAATGTAAATTGGAATATTAATAAAAATTTGAATTTGATTTTGAATAAAGTTGATTATTCATTAAAAAAAAATATTATATATATTTTAGAAAATTGATTATAATTTAGTTGTCAAATTAATAATGAGAACAATTATCTGTAAATGTAGGTTAATTCAACATCTCTATTCAAAGAAAATTACCGTTATTTAAGGAAAACCACACAACTTGGAATAACTGGTTGCTAGTGGTCTCTAAAAGAGCTGGTTTTCACTCCTGCCAGATACCTCTAGATATTGAGTTATTAACATTTTTCTTTACCTCCTAAAATAACAACCTCTTACCCAAACAAAAACAGTTTTAAAACATACTCCAAACCTAAAATCAATACTATAATTAATATAACATTAATCTTAAATAAGAAAAATTAATATAATTCTTCAAAATAAAAATTAATTCCTTACCATTTGAACAAAATAACTATCTCATAAATTAGAAAAAATTAAATTGATTAAAAATAAAAAGATTCCACTAATTAGAGGCTGATCCAAACACCTGTTAAAATCACACCCATTTGTCTTCCCAAAAAATCCACTTCCTATTTAATTTATTTATAGTTATTATTGTAAAATTACTTTTCACCATGTTTGTCGGCTAAAAATTTACTTTTAAAATCCTCTCCTTAGCTAAAAATTAGGTTTAAAGTCCTCTCCCTCTTTCCCAATTAAGACTACAGCCATCGACGTTAGTTCTCTCCAAGTGAGTAACAGCAGCAACCCGAGTAACTGTTTCACAATTAAACCGTCTTAATGACCAAATCTAATTAAATTGCCAAATTTTCAAACTGATTTCGCCTAATTCAATAACTCTGATATAAACATATAAACTTGAGGTAATGTTTCAATTATGAATGTTTAAAATATTTTAATATAGATCTATTTTAACGAGGGATTTATCAAAAACAATTTTATTATATGTATTTTTTTTTTAATATAAAATTCTAAGAAAAAATTGGTGGTCAAAAAATTTAATCTTTTTAAATGTTTGATAAATCTTTCATTAAGATATATTTATAGAGATTTTTTTGTTTTTATATATAAACCATGTATAATTTTTCATTATTTAAATAGTATTTTAAATAATTTATTATTATTATTAATATTTTATATTAAAAATTGAATAAATTATAGATTTTTATATTTTAAGAAGCAACTAAATTATTTTACCTTTAATTATTTTTTCTTGACTTGAAATATTTTACTAAACATTATATATATATATATATATATATCACACACCATGGTGGATCCATCTTGACCTCAGATCTATTAAGGGAAAATTGGTTGAACATCTAACTATTTTGATCATTTTAAATATCCTAAATATGTCTAAAATTAATTTGGTCAATTTAATTTTAAATTTTCTTAGTTACCTCTTTTTTTTTAGATGAGAGAGATGGTTAGATGGATAGATAGATAGACATATAGATAGATATGGAAAGGGGGTCTGTATGTTTGGGGGTGAGATAGAGAGATAAAGAAGGAGAGACAAAGAAATAGATGGAGGGGGCAGAGATGTGCTTACACTTAGATCAATGCACATTATTAATCTAATTACTTCGAAATTAATAGACACATACATCTAGTTCCTTAATATCATAAATCAACATCTACACTAAACTCAATGCATCTAGTGCAAACAATCAAATAAGATTAGAAATCAATATCTACACTGAAATTAGTGCATTTGGTGCAAAAAATCAAATAGGGTTAGAAATCAATAGCTACATTGAAACCAATGCACCCAATGCAAACAATTAAATAGGAGTAGAAATCAACATCTACACTGAAATAAATGCATCTAGTGTAAGGTATTAAATAGGATTAGAAATTGACATCTACACTAAAATCAACGCATCGAGTGCAAGTGAACAAATAGGATTATAAATTAATTCTACATTGAAACCAATGCATCCAGTGCAAGTAATCAAATAGGAGTAGAAATCAACATAAATGTTGAAATCAATGCATCTAGTGCAAGAGATCATGACTTTCTATATCTAACTTCTATGAATTTATTTGTGTTTGTGTGTCTCTGTCTTCTTCCCTCTCTCTCCAACTTCCATTTTGTGTATGTCTCCCTCCCTCTCTCCTTCTCTCTCTCTCCCTCCCTCTCTCCCCTACTTATCTCTCTATGCATATCCCTCCCTTTCTCTATCTTTCTCTTCTTCCCTCTCTTCCTTATCATCAATATATATACCTCCCTCCATCTCTCCTTATTTGTCTCTCTATCTCAACCCCCTAAATACATGTCACACACACACATTCTCTCTCTTCTTCCCATCTCTCGCCCCCTACATCTATATCTCTATCTCCCTTTGTCTCTCCTTTTTTATCTCTCTATAGCAGCCCACAAACATACACACTATCTCGCCATATCTCTCACTCTCTCCCTCCCCCACCCCACTATCTCTCCATATCAACCCATAAACATACACACTCTCTTTCCATGTATATCTATCTATCTCTCTCTCTCTCCCCCTCCCTCTTCCTTTCCTTTTCTCTCTCTTTATCTCTTTCTCTTCCACTTATCTCTCCATATATATCTCTCTTCCTCCCTCCATATCTTTGGCTCTCTTTTTCCCTCTCTCTCCCCCCCCATCTATATCTATATATCCCCTTGTCTCTCTTTATTAACCCTAAAACATGTACAATCTCTCTCCATATACATCTATCTCTCTCTCCCTCCCTCTTCCTCTTTCTCTTCACCATCTTTTTCTTTCTCTTCCCCTTCTCTCTCTCTCTCTCTCTCTCCCATTTCACCCCATCTGCCTATCCACCTTTATCTCTCTATGTATTTCTCCCCTTCCAACTCCATGTCTCTCTGCCCCTCTCTCCCTTTCTCTCCCACCTCCCTATGTCTCTCCCCTCATCACACACACTCTCTTTCTCCACCCTCCAACTCTGTCATTGTCTCCCTCCCTCTCTCATTCTCGCTCTCCCCCTCCAAATCTATGTCTCCATGTCTCTCTCTTCCCCTTCTTTCCCTATCTCTATCTCTATCTCTATCCTCTCCTTTTCTCTCTCTTCCCCTTCTTTCCATATCTCTATCTCTATCCTCTCCTTTTCTCTCTCTTCCCTTGTCTCCTCTGTCGCTCATTCCATATTCATATCTCCTTTGTTACTCCCTCTCTCTCACCACCTATATCTCTCAATGTATTTATTCTCCCCTCCCTTTCTTTCACCCTCCAAATCCATATCTCTCTCCCTCCATCTCTCCTACTCTCTCATCCTCCCTCTCTCTCCATGTCTCTCCCAAGGCTCTATGTCTCCCCCCCCCCCCCCCCCCAACTCTATTCCATCTCCATCTCATTCTCTCTCTTAAATATGATCCCATTGTATTGCATTTCAGAAAGTATCTAAATTAAAATTTATATATAATTGGTTGTAAAATATTAAACCTGTATTTTGGATCAATCATATCAAAGAAAATACAATAATAAAAAAACTAAAATAATCATGCATTATCCATCCTCTATCATTTTTAGTGAATTTTTTTCTCTCTTTTCTTGGATCCTCTGTTAATATGCATTGATCATGGTTGTTTATAATATTATTCATATTAAATAAATTTCACATGTGTATATAATTTTTTTTTCATTTTTAATTTATTAAAACCCGGATTTAATCTCTATGGGAATATTTTTAGTAGTTGTGAGGATGGAAGGTTTAGATATACCGTGAAATTAATTATAACCTTTTTTCTTTTAGATTTAATTAAAAAGTTATAAAATTAAATTAAAGTATATTATTTGTAAAATATTTTGATTTTGAAATAAGTCATAGTTTTTTGGCATGTGGTATTGATAAGCCACGGTATTGGTTCATGGTATTTTAACAGAAGAATTAAAAGAGATCCATAAAATAATAATAAAAAGCCTAGATGATCCTTAGTATTGATAAAATCATGGTATTAGCCCATGGTTTTGTGATTTTTTCCCCTCCTCTCCCTCTCTCCCTCCCTCTATCTATCCTTCTCTTCTCCGTATTGACCCATGGTGTTAAATTTTTATTCGCTTATTAATTAAATTTAAAGATGGCTATGAAATCATTATTGTAATTTATATGGTAAAATGGATATTAATATATTAGTAATATTTATATATTATATATTTTAATGTGATATTTATATTATAATTTCTTTTATCTAAAAAAATTGTTCCTAATTTTTTTATAAATAAAATAAAATTACAATATAAAATAAAATTGAATTTAAAAAATATCTAACACTCACATTTCACATCTAACATCTCACACCTCACATATAAAATATCACATCTCACTCCTACACATATACTTTATACTCGGTGGTAGAGGGCCTCTCTATCAAATTATTTAATAAGAATATTCAAACAATATATGAATATCTCTGTAAAGGTATGTAGTATTAAATTATAACATATACATCCAAATATTTATTTGTTACTTGAAGAGTGAAAGTGAAATATCCACAATCCCTAACATTGGGATTATTAATATTTTATAATGCCTTTAATTTAATGCTTTAATTAAAACTAACAAAATATGTATAATAATTTATGTTTTTATTATAGCCCACAATGTTTTTGCATTTAAAGTATTTTTTTTAATGGATGTCAACTCCAAGTGGAGAACATACACACTTACACATCCCCTCATATTGGATTGTAGAATGAGCTTTCATTAAAAACTTAGTAAGTTATATATAATTTTTTAAATGTTAAATATTTTACTAGTATAAAGTAGTGATAAGTGTTTGATAATTCCTATTCATTTATTTATCTAGATAGACATTTTCAACAACATCATATATACATTTACACCCATGTCCTTGCATTATACTATTAAATAACTGTATTTTTTTTAAAAAAAATCATATGCTCTTCATATTCATTCTAATTATTTATCATCGTAATGGTGTGACTTATATCAATTTATTCATCTTTATCTTGGAAATGTGTCCCATAAATCACAATGGTATATGAATGTATTTTATGTGGTTTCACTAATCTCTTATATTCCTCCTCTCCCCATTGTACTTTTTTTTTAAATTATTTTTTATTAAATGACAAAAAAATGTATTCTTACAAGATAATGAGAATATGATACAATCCACACAAACGCAATTAGACTAAACAGATTTGGGATTGAATCACAGGGGCTAATACCCTTAATTTGACAACATATTGGAAAATACCCCTAAAATCACATTATGTAACCCCCTACCAATACGAACTTAATACACCTTCCCAATTTAAAAAACCCCTACTTCCACTAGATATTGTAGGTATCCATTTTTTCATTAACATTTTTTATACCCCTTTATACTTTTTCATTCACCTTGAACTCCATTTTTTAATTTCTACCAATATAAAAACCATTTACCCCATATATATCCCCTAATATATTATGCAATTTTTTCCTCAATATATATCCCCCAATATGAACCCACGTCGTATAGTATTGCTCCCCTAGTGAAGCCCCCATGGCTTTAATTCCCTCCAAATAATATCAATAATATGAGATAAATATCTACAACAACAAAAAAAATGTAATGCGGATTCTTCCTAGATTCCACATAGATGAAATATAATAACGTTACCCAACCATGCTTAATAAGTACATCCATGGTTAATAATTTTCCACTAAAAACTACCAAATTGGTATGTTTCATTTTGAGTGGGGCATTGAATTCCAATATTACCTTCCACCATTATAACTTCTAACCATTAAAATTATGTTCAAGCCAAAAAATTTACCCTAACCTTTTTGTGAATTCACATGCCTATAGATGCAAATTATTTAACTAGTAAATTGAGCGTAGGAATTTTTCCCATAAGGTGATGAAGCTGGAAATCAGGAGAGTAGTGAATCAATCCCATTCTGTAGCAGTGTCTCCATCTAGGTTGAATGAGACAACCAACTTCCATTCAATTATACCTTTGAGTTATGGAGATTGAAACTTGGCATCGATCAAATAATAAATTCTCTTCTACCAAATCTCCGGTAGAATGGGATCAAAGAGATGATAACCATTTCTACCACCAAACCATGGATCTTTGTCAATCTGTATATTATGGCCATCCCCAACCTACTTGGTCACCCATTTACCAACCAAGGTAAAATCCCCCATCAATTCCTTCCACACTATAGAGCCTTTGGAAAAAATTTGAGGATGTCTAAACCAATAAGGAATTGACATCCCGAGAAATTAATTTTCTTGAGTAACCTTTCCCCAAACATAGTTTCCTTGGGTGAGTCCCTATAGACTTATCCTAGCAAGAGCTTGGGAAAAGAAAAATATACTTTTTATAGACCAATCATCAAGGTCCTTGGGAGCTTTTAATCGAGTTCGTTTAACCAAAGCTGTACTTTTTGTGCTCTCATCACCGAACCAAAAAAAAATGGAAACCGACTTTTATGATTAAGGAAGAAAACCCTTTGGGAATTTCAACAATGGACATCCAATAGATTGTAATTATTTTCAGTACAAAATTCATCAATACTAAAAAGCCTCCATGAGAGAGGAATCTAAGAGCCCAAATGGAGAATCTTGCTTCCACCTTTTTCACCATCCATAACCAATTTTTCTTCCTATATTTATTTGATTAAAAAAAAACACCAAATACTTGAAACCATCATCATGCTACTTCTCAGAACAAGGAAAAATAATTCTCATTTGAGTAGTAATGGATTTGAAAGTCCCATGGGAAATTTAACTATATTTTTGGACATTAATCTCATACCAGTGGTAGAGTAGAACAAGTCAATTGATCTTTTGAGGGAGACTAGGTCTCTCCATCCACCTTGTACACGACATAGAACATAATTAATGAATATAATATGTCATATTTGAACTGACTCAAAATTCATTTTAGAATACCCAAAGACTTAGATTCCACAATGAGACTTCTCACAGATTCAACAACAATGAGAAATAAAAATGGGGAGAGACAAAAGCATTGATGGAGCCCGCAAAATTCCCTAAAAATATTTAGGGAGACCAAAATTATAATGACAACAAATGACATCGATTGTATATAACCCATTATCTAGCTTACAATTGGAATTTCCAAACCCATATGAATGAGAAAAAGTTGAAGAAAAGTCTAGCCAACTCTGTCATAGACCTAGTGATGAAATTAAATAGGATCCCTAGCAATAGAATGGATCATTGACCATTAAATTCAAAAGTTACAATAGGGTTTGCAGTCGGGTGCAGACCTACCTATTTTTCTCACAATGCAAATGAGAATGTGATGGCGGGGGTTGGGTAGTGTGGTTACCCTAACCCCATACCTAGAATTACTTGGAAAATATTATTCCTACTTGTCTCAATTGTGATTCTTTAAATGTAAAGGAGTCTCTTCCTATTCCATAGGAGTTGTTTAGATCTAAAATTTTCCTAGATTGGAGTGTGGTTGAGATATTATCTCAACCAAGTGATTTTGTGTCCAATGTAGTCTACTTATCTTGAGACAACACTACATGTATTTATATGTAACATTATTTTATTAATTCATGTGGTTATCATTTTTTCAATTTGGTATGAGAGCCTCTAATATATGGAAATTCCTTGCACCCAAACACCTCTCAAATTATTTTTGGGTAGAAGACATCAATATTGTTGTTTATTTAAAGAATATAAGTCCAATAAGGTAACTTGATCTTAAGACCCCATTCGAAGCCTTGCACGGGTTTAAACCAGAAGCTCATCATTTAAAGGTGTTTGGGTGCAAGGCCTTTGAACATATTTCGAAAGAGAATATAGATAAGCTTGATGTTAAAGCCATTAAATGCATTTTTGTAGGATATTGTTCTAAGTTTAAAGCTTATAAAATGTATGATCCATATACTCACAAAGTTTTTTCCAGTGGAGATGTAATTTTACGTGAGTAGGCTGATGAAGGAAACAAGGATAAAAACTATGAAATATGAAACATTCTTACTGAAGTTGAAGACAATAAAGCAGAAGCAAAAGTAGAAGACAGTGAGAAGAAAAAGCCTGAGGAAAGAACAAGTGATATGGACACTACCAGCAGTGAGAGTCTAATCAGAAGTGGAGAAGTATTTTTAGAGAACATAGGTGAAAATAGTGAAGCATGAAGGAGATCCACTCCACGTATTCAACCACCTGAAAGGTATAAGTACTATTCTCTCATGAATAGTGTTTTTAAAGTCATATAGTTCATGAGTTTTTATGAATCTAATGAGCATAAAGAGTGGAAAAAAGCAACATAGGAAGAATATGAATCTATAATTAAAAATAAAACTTGGGAATTGACTGAACTGCCTACAAGAAAATATCCCATAGGATGTAAATGGTTGTACAAACCCAAGTTTAAAGTAGATGGTATTATATATAAATATAAAGCTACATTTTTGGGAAAAGGGTACTCAGAAAAGGAGGGAAATGATTATGTAGAAAATTTTGCACCTGTAGCTAAATTGAATACTATTATATTGTTAATTACATTAGCTACAAATAACCATTGGAATTTGCATCAATTAGATGTAAAATATGCTTTCCTGAATGGTGATGTAACGGAGGAGGTGTATCTGACACAACATGAAGGGTTTGTGAAAAAGGGGCATGAACATTTAGTTTACATATTAAACAAAGCTTTGTATGGGCTAAATCCGAAACCTAGGTCATGGTATGAAAATATAGATTCCTTCTTTCTTTAGCAAGGTTTTATGAGAATTAAAATCGATCCAAATATGTATACTAATTTTGATGCAAAGGGGCATGTAGTACTGATTTGTTTGTTTGTTGATGATCTAATTATTCTAGGAAATTCATTCAAGTTCATTGATGGAGTTAAGGTGTATTTGTCAAAAGTATTTGAGATGAAGGAACAAGAATATTTCCATTGATGTCAAAGGGGGAGAGAGATTAGAAGGGAAATAATATTGCCATCAATGACAAAGGGGGATATTGTTAATCAAGGTTGTCACTGATGTTAATGTGGCATTGACCGAGATGTCAATATTCTTGAGAATCTCGGTTCTAGATGATGATGGCATGACTCTTGGTTGACTAGGATACCATCAATGAAGATGTCAAGTCATGAAGAAGTCAAACCACTAATGAAGGAAGCCCTAAGTACTTGATGTAATGTCGCATGCACTTGACAATCTAGATTTTAACCAATGATGTCACATGCCATTGCACCATTATGTGATGACATGAGTGATGCACTCATTGCTGGACATTACCATGATGATGTGGATGTCCTACATGTTCCTACGATGATGAAGAAGCCAAATAATGGAGAAGACAAACAATGGATAAGCCAAACAAAGAAGCCATATTGTCCTAATCATCTTCTGCACTAAATATTTCAGAGGCAGTCACAAAGAAAATTAGTTTTGGACAGCTTGGAGGCATCCTTTCCAAATTAATCCTATACCATATTAAAGAGGATTTTTTCCCTCTTTCTAACAAGTCCTCACTCAACTCTTAATTACAAATATCCTAAGAGAAAATGAGTTTTTAAGTTAGAAAAACATTATTTTTTGGCTAGACGACCTACATTCACACATTCATGTCAGCCTCCCTCCAAACAAACATTTCCTTTAAAATTTTGCAAACCACTATAAATATGTGGACAAACTTTTCATTTCAAAGACAAAATTTCGCATATTCATCTCTGAGTTTTTCGGATGGGCGGAATATAAAAGGGTCGGATTTCAGTACAGTGAAGTCTTGGACACTTCTTTAGCTCAAATTGCTGACCTGTAGGGATGCATAGAACTTGTGGGAGGAAAAACACTAGTGAAGAGGACAATCACATTTGTTTAAAGCTCGGTGCAGTGATAAACCTTGAGATCACATCGGTGAAAGCTCAGACTTGGAGGAACAAACCTACAAGTAACTCAGACTTGTGTTTTTAAGGCTCAATAATATTATAAGGACTATGGGTAGTGATAGTTGGACAAGGATCTCATATTACAGACCTTTTCAAGTGCTTCGACCAAGAAATAAAAGAACAATAAGCTCGGATAAGGATTGCAGTCTTGTCGGTAGCTCGGACCTCTGGATTTGTGGATCTATAATCTACTAAAGCTCGGACTTAACCCCTAATCTATGATTTTGGAGAGGTGTATGGGTAGTCTGCCTCTGGAGGAATAGTGGACAGTCACCTAAAATCAATGCTTAACCTCATTACCTTAGACATGTAAGAAGGTTGAATTGTGGACATTCAGCTCAAATATACTTGTGGTAGCTCGGATACAGTTGTGGAGAAAATGTAACTCGGATAGAATTGTGGAATTACACCTTGGTACTCTAGAGGATTCATAGATTTTGGACCTAAGGGCAGTTATTTATGAAGGCCCAGAATTGCAAGCTAGTGAACTTGTGATCCTTCGGATCTGAAATCATAGAGGGCTTGGACTTACCCTTGAAGGCTCAGACATGTAGCAAATATTGGCATCACTTTTGAGCTGTTTGTTTTGAGCACAGATCTTCATAATTTGTTCCATTTTTAAGGGAGGAAAATAGGGTGTTAGGAGGAGCCAAGCAGGCATCCTTGAAGAATATCCTTGGAGCTTTTCCAGCCTATTTGAAGATCATTTTTTAAGGAGTATTGATTAGAATTTCATTTGGAACACCCTATTGAAGACATCTTGTTGGGAAGCTTTGTTAGAGGATGTTGGAGAATTATTGGATACCATGATGCATTGCTAATGTCATAATGAGGTGACCTTGGAGGAAGTGTTTGGGTATGATGAAGAACAGTGGTGACACCTTGTAAGAAGAAAAGGTTGTCATTGATAACATAATGTGGAGACTACAATGAAGACTAAGTGAAGATTGAAAGGGCTCATTGAAGAAGACATTGGGAGCCATGAAGTATAACCAAATATATCTTGACGAATTGAAGCAGGAGGTTGGAGAATCATAGAGATATGTTTGGTGCCTTGGAAGATAGGGTTGGAGCCCTAGAGGATAAGAGTCCTCAAAAGACCAGGTTGGAGCCTGTACCAGATATAGGGTTGGAGCCCTTGAGGTTGGTGCCTCATAATTGACAAGGTTGGAGCCTTGGAAGTCCAAGTCAGTGCTTGGAAAATACAGGTTGGAGCCTGGGATATTGAATATTGGTGTCTTCATCTAGGGTTGGAGCCCTACATATATTGTACTTGATTTATTGTAAAGAAGAAATTAATAAAATCATTTATTCTTATTGTTCATTTTGTGTTCTAAATATAAGTGATCTGATTGGTAAAAATAACAATTGAAAATAAATACTGATTCACCCCCCTCTCAGTATTTCCAACAATATCTTGGAGAGTTACATTACTATCTAGGACTTGAAGTGTGGAGAGATGTTGGACATACTTTTGTTACTCAGGGTAAGTATGTCAAAGAAGTTATTAAAAGGTTTAATATGGATTAGTTCAAATATGCCTTTACTCCAATGAAACATAATGTGAAACTTCATTTTGAAGGTGGCAACAAAGGAGCTACATCAAAGATTAAAAGATGATATAAAACTAAGTTAAATTTTGTGTGAGATTGCGGACTAGACTCATGATGATGGTGTATTATGCACGTCACATACATTTATTAGTAATCAAGTCTAGAATTTTTTGTAGTGGTCTTTGTAAATTATGTACCAAGTAACTCCAAGAGTTGGAGTGTGTAATGAAAGTATGATGAGGCATGTGTACCCCCATGAAGTTTGTGGTAATGTTAAAGCCATTTTGTAATTTCAGGTTTGTGGTAATCTAGAAACCAATTGTGACAGTTTATGTAAGTTCTTACCACAAATCACTTTGTAGTGTAGGTTTTTGGTAAGCCAGAAACGACGTGTGAGAGTGAAGTGGACAATGATTCCTATAAGCATGGTTTAGGGTCAGCTGATAAAAACCTGGGAATGGCTTAAGGTGTCGATAAAACCCAGAGCATGGTTATGGGAAATTATAGAGAACTCATGATGACGAGGGGGATTTTCAGGTACAGGTACATGTACATGTATGCAGATATATTGGTTGATTTAACCATGTACATGAAGGACATCCTAGTTGACTAGTAGTTGCAGCAATTGATACCCATGTATTATAGTAGATAGTCGTTCCTTTATATGGATGCATATTGGAAACATTTCGAAGTTCCAATGACAGGGTAATTTAATTTAGGGGGCCCCAAAAGAGAGGAACTCGAAGAACTAAAAGGAGAGGGCCTTTAATTGTTTTCCGTACCTACCTGAATCGAATGGGAAACGTATATATGCAATCTCCTCTTTGGATTATTCCCCTTGTTGATTCCCCATTAGTCCCCCACCGTATTCCTTGTAGAATTAAACGATCTAAGCCTCCTACTACTTGAAAAGTTGAGATTACTGCTTGGGATTCATACTGCTTAATAGCGATAAGATATGAGATATTTCCCATAAGTTACATAAGCATGAAGAGGTAGTTAGCATCAAGCTATAAAGGGTATGGAATAGTAAAGCTAATTTACTTATGTGGTTCTAGCAATGGCCTGAATCTGGATCTATAATTGAGCAAAGGGGAACTGGGACATAAATGGATGTTGGTTATACTACTACCTGATATTTTTTTTATCATGTTTGTAAGCACCAAGACCACAACTAAAATTTTCTGATTGAGATCAACACAAGTAGTCATTAAGGGGGTGACTCGGAAAATATGATTCCTATTTGTGTTAGTTGTGATTCTTTCTATGTATAGGATTTTGTTCCTATTCCTTAGGATTTTTTTAGATATAGATGTTTCCTATATTGGTGTGTGGTTGAGATATTCTCTCAACCAAGTGATTGTGTGTCCAATATAGTCTACCTATCTTGAGACAACACTAAATGTATTTATATGTAACATTTTTTGATTAATTTATGTGGTGCCTAGTTTTTTAAATGAAATCTCCTCTATCCAAATGAGAAGATATCAATGATGATGAGAGTGCTAGCAGAGCCCCACCAAGTGGCAAGAGGAAGGCTCATTAATGTGGTTCCATTCGCCAACAACAGGATTGAAGGATTTAGAACCCAGAGAGAACGACAAGGTATATTAATATAAGGTTTGAAAGTTAAATTTAAACATTGGTGCAATGATAAAAATAAAAAATATACCACATGAGGAATGCTAACAACACATTTTATATGCTTATATGTATCAATGATTATACTAGTGACATATAGTAGGAAATGAGGCATACACAAATTATATGGTGTATCAACGAAACATATGTGTTGTGGGAATGACATAAGTATGCATATATATAAGTGACCCTGGATGGCCGTGATTCTCAAACATTTTAAGTAGGATGACAAAAAACAAGGGGGGTTGCTGAGAAACAAGTCCCTCCCCTAGTGGATGTCAGTATTATCACAATATTTATTCACCAGTGAGCGTCAGTGTTGTGAGTGTAGTTGTTTACAACTCTTGCCTCAAATCATAGCCCTTATTTAAGGTTGCCTCTACTTTCTTGAACATTTTTTCTTATTAGGATGTTTCTCTAGTTACTAGTGGTGACCTTCAACTACTTATTTATGCATGTTTTTATTTTCTCTACTAGTGGATTCACTACGAGGTAGGTAAGGGATGGCCCATTTTTCCACAAGTATTAGGTGATTATTTCTATATGGTAGCCTTAAGTGATAAATAGAGCAGAGCCATTGAGATGGTTTGGGAAGTCCCTTGTCAGTGTGGAGTGACCAGGGAGAGTGTATAACTCATAAATCATAATTGGTTGGACAAAAGCATGTTAGCATTAGCCATGAATAAGAAAGCTCAGGGATTTTATAGGATTAATTTAAGGTATAGCATGAAAAATACGAATATAAAATTGCTAATGTCCTTAGAAAGAATGCATACAGTGCATTGACCATGATTAATATCATGTGCAATCTGGATTGTAGAGAATAATTGTGGGAGTTATTTGTAATGAAACTATTTTTTGTATAGAACAATGTAACAATGACAAGTAATTTCACTTTCATATCCAACAACATATTAATTCCCATGATGACTTGTTTCTACAGGCACTCGATGGATTGAATTTTACTAAATTATACCTCACTCAATGTCATTTATCTCTAAGATACAAAGTAGGTAGAAAAACATCAAGTACGATAGCTAGTATAGTCATTAAACAATCACACCATGTACGTGATCAAGATGATAACTCTCTCTCTCTCTCTCTCTCTCTCTCTATATATATATATATATATATATATATATATTTTTGTTGGAGTAATATTAATAAAAAATATTAGTAAGTGGCATGGGTCTTTAAGGAATAGACACTTATAAATTAAATTAAATGGTTCATTAGTAAGCTCGTTTTATGTGTTTGTTTGTCAACATAAAGTTTAAATCCAACACCACTATCGTCACTGGTGTTGATCGCTTAATATTTCATATACAAAAATATCATTATGGAAGTTTATGATTTCACTGCCTTAGTGTTGAAGATTGGAAGCTGACATATAAGTAAAGCAAAGATGGCTCAAGAATGCAAAAGGCCATACTTCATTTCTGATTCGTACTTATGCAGGAATGTAATAGAATAAAGATATAAACATAAACATAGAGATGCACCAGAAATAAAAATTCATTTCATTAATATAATATAACTAAAATATGCTTACATAAAGAATGGAAATAAACTAGCTCGAGTGATGGTAACTTACCTTTGAGAAGATATGTCGTGGATACATGCATTTAAATTGTGTTACAGTGAGGCTCAAAGGCCTATTTATTATTGATAAACAATGGAAAACCATAAACATCCAAAAACCAAACCCTAGAAGATGAATCAGAAAAACTGTGGGCTTTGTTGGGATAAATTGGTACTTCAACTTCTTAGGTTTGTAACTTTGGCATACAATCTCTATTTGATGCACACAATATATCATTATAAATATCTATCCGAGGACTACAAATTTCAACTAAAAACATGGATCAACATCTCATGTTTTCCTATTTACCAAAAAAACGTCGTTTAGGGCCTCAAAACGGCTTCGGAAGTTGATGACCTCAAAAACTACCAAAATAGTAAATTGTGCTACAATTAAGGAAACTAAAATATTGAAAGAAAAAATGGTGGGGGTCCATGTGGAATATTTAGGTGGCCACCAATATCCACCTGGATCAGTATTCCCCCCTTAGGAAGTAATGGTTCCCATTGCATTGAGTGCCTCCATGAGATGGGGAAACTTCTACTGAATTTGGTCCCTAGTGTGATTTGTTCTACAATGTCTGATGTGCCCAATAATTCTGGAAAGTATGGTTGAAGGCGATCCACATCGAACACTAGCTGCATGCCAAGGAATGGTGGAATCTTTAACTTGAAATAATTATCCTCTACAACCTTTGTGATGGTGTAAGGCCCATATTGGAGCAGGCTAAGCTTGTGGTGGGGCCGAATAAGGTGCTCCTTCTGCAAATGTAACCAAAATTGGTCGCCCACCTGGAAATTTTATGAGACCTAATGTTGATCATGTCACTTCCTGTACTTAGCATTGACTATGTTCAATATATTATGGACCTATTGGAGGATGTGTGGAATGTGCTCAACGAAGCTGCTATCCCTGTTAGTTTTGGAATGGACATGAGCCGAATCTACTAGAGTAGCTGCAATTGGTATGACCACATCAATGGGACATATTGGTTGGAATCCCATCCCCACCTAAAAGGGGATATTTCCATTTGAGTTATGGAGAGTTCTGATGTAGCTATTTTGGACACAGGGGAGGATTTCATCCCATGTTCATGGATTCTTCGAGTTGTACATGTACAAAATGTGTACGATCATCCTATTAACTACCTCTATTAGGCCATAAGTTTAGGGGTGGAAATGTTGAATTTTGCAACAAGAAACAATGAAATTGGCATCCAGAAGCAACATGACAGCACTTACAGTAGTGTGGGACCACAGGTCATGTAGTGATGGGTCTTAGTGATACATTAGTGTGCAATTAAATTTATTTAATAAATTGGAAATGTGTCTAATTTAATTTTCCCTTAATTAAATTGGACAATAAATTTTAATCTTATCTCATAAACACTTATAATAGTTAACTGAATGTGATAGACTTAGTTAGCTCATGAATTTTGGGTTGAGGGTGATTGGTGAGGCATGCATAGTGATTCTATGTGTTTTAGAGTTCAAGTTGTATTTAGTGCATTAGTTTAATGCATGAGAAATCAGTTCACTCGGTTAAGTGAGTTAAAGTCTGTTGAACTAGTTCTAATAGTTTGTTGCACTAGTAAGAGGTCAAGTGAATTAAATCTGATTTAATTCACATGCAGTGATCTACCATGCAACTGATGATTTAATATTAATAGCTACATGCATGTCAGTTATGGTGGAGACCCAATTGAAACAAAGGTTAAAGGTAATTTGACTATCAGTTTTATTATTAGCAAACTGACCAGATGCAGTTAAAACACCACAATATTGCCCATGATACTAGCACAGTCAAGGAAGGTTGAAATTCCTAAAGAATAGGGATTTAATTCCACAGGAATTGTGTTAGCAAGGCAAGCTGAGCAGAGGCTGAGAATTGGATAAATACTAGCCCAATTTTGTTAGGATCAGTGTGAGATAGTTACTAGAGTGCAACAAACTCTTGTGAAAAGAGTGCATTTTAATTGTTTCATTTTCCTTTGTTGAATATACAATAGAATATAGAGTGGTTTTGAGTAGCAAAATTTCCTCGGGAAAATTATTTGTGTTGTGTATTGATTTGCTTCTTTATTTTACTTGCACTACAAGGAAAAGACCCTCTAGCAGAGGTTATAACAAGAGTTTTTAGTGTTATAAAATTTGCCAAAATTGTCAAAAAAAAAATTATACAATATCTATTTTCGGTAATGGAGGCTTTGGTGGAGCTTCTAATGGAATTTCAACACAACTAAAAAAATTGGGTGGCCAGAGGTTATTACGGATGTTTTTCTCATCGGTGCAATAATGGGCACTGGAGCATAGTATTATAAAAATGCACCGATCTGCAGTATCACACAAACGCACCGATAGTTCTAATTCGTAGTGGTATTTATGCAGTGCCCATAGGTGATAGAAATGTGCCAATGAACAGTCTCACATAAACGCATCGGTGCACAGTATTGCACAAACACACTGAGAGTTATAATTGGTATTGGTATTTATGTGGTGACGATAGGTCATAGAAACACACTGGTGTGCATTATCATACAAACGTTCCAGTGTACAGTAACTGACACGCGCCAGTGTTCATTTTGTGTTTTTTAGACACATCGACCTGTGACAGTGAAATTATTGTGATATTTTTTAATTCATTATTCATAAAAAGTCGACACATATCTTATAACAATATTCAAATCAATTAAATTTTCATTAGTGCATTTGAATGTCATGTTTTGGATTTTTTTTTTATATCATATCATAATTATTGTGATATTTTGAAATTCATTATTCATCAAAAGATGACACATATCTTATAACAATATTCATATCAATTAAATTTTTATTTGTGCATTTGAATGTGATGTTTGGATTAATTTGTTATATCATATCATCATATTTCACATCTCTTCATTATAATATTTAATCATTCATGTATATTTAATCAGTGGTGTTACATTTCACAGCGACAATGGAGAACACAATAGAATAAAGTAAAACATATATATATATATATATATATATATATATATATATATGAATAAGACAATTTTTCATACAAAATGGGACACTTATTGGTATCCCTTTGTCTTTCAATTGGGACACTTTGTCCATTACATTAAACAAAATGTTTGATTTCACAGACAAATATTTCAAAAAATAC
Source organism: Pinus albicaulis (assembly GCA_034641835.2). Lineage (NCBI taxonomy): Eukaryota > Viridiplantae > Streptophyta > Pinopsida > Pinales > Pinaceae > Pinus > Pinus albicaulis. The sequence goes on from CM076576.1 coordinate 291,266,516, forward strand.
AATGCGTTGCTTTGATATCCAAACATAATGATCATCATTCTTCGCTTAAACTTCTGTCACTGCTCGAGCTACTTTCTTGACTTGTGTTATTTTGAGGAATGTTTTGTTCACAGTGTTGATTATTTTCTTCTTCTTCACCTTCCATCTACAAAGATAAAAATAAACTATAATGAGTTTTTATACATTGGTGAGAATAATGAAAATTGTAATATTAAATAATCTACATTAATGTAAATTGAAAAGAAATGAGGTACCATAGCAACAATTGACTCATGAGCTATACACTTTCTTTCAAAACCAAATTTCATGCCATCTCTAAACAATTCATTTGTTGGCGTAGTTCCATACTTTGTTTCCTGCAAGTTTTATACCCCATAGCAAATCATATATTTAATATAAAAGATATTTTTGTTCTATTATAGACGGAGCTAAGTAAAACAAGATCGATATATGCTTACAAATTCCACAATTCATTTATGATATGCCAACATATACTGAAAACCCATATTTAACCCAATGTCTAATGGTTATTCTTTGTAGGTTAGCACTTGTTTGAATACATTCAATGATGATTGTTGTAAAACAACTTAAAATATACAAAAATGAAATCTAGTTAAGTTGTTATAAGGAAGTAATTATTACTCACAAACTTAGATATCAATCCCTTTCTTCCCTGTCGTCTTGTTTTATGTGCTGAATGGGTTCCATTTCTTTTTCTTTTATGCAAGAAGATACTTGAAAATTAATATTTAATGCTAAATTGTTTATTTATTGTACCTAATCGAAAAATTCAATGATTACATATTACATTTGAAGCACGTTGTTGTTGAGATGGCTTCTCGTGCGATGCAATTATGTTCATTTCTTTGACCATATCCTTGTAACCTTTTTGGACATTCCTACTAGCATATTTCTGATATCAGCTTGTTCATCGTTTGATATTTTCATGATCTTCCCAAAAATGTAACATGAAAATAAACTATTTAATTTTATATTGATATATGAAAAGTAAATATAACAAAAGTGATATTTATAAATGATTCCTTTCTAGTAATATTTACATATAATTCTAGAAAAAACATTTAAAGGAATATTACTTTTTCATTCCTTATTTTTTGTTGATGTACGTTTTTTCTATTAAAAGTCTGACTGTCTAACATGTCTCATTCACCAATTCTTTGGAAACTCAACCTGTAGTTTAGAGAAAATTTGGTTCTTGGAATATTTGGATTTATTTTTGTATTGTACGTGGAAATAACGTATATAATTTATTTCCACTAGATCCCTCAAAGTTTTGTAAGAAAATTTCCCCCTTTCGTTAACCTCCAACACCATTCCAAATGAGCTAAGGAGTAATTCATTTTCCTTTGCATGATCTATTTTATTTTCTTCGAACAACATTCCTTTCTTGAGTTGTTGGTCCATGTAGAACATTAAACATATGTGAATTAATAGATTGTTTGAAACATGTTATATAATAATTTTAAGTATATTATTAATGAAAATTAAAAAAAGAAACTCATACTGGATCGATAGTGTTAGCCACCTATAAATTTTTGACATAGCAAACAGGTGGCTAAAAATGTTTCTGAGTCTTCAAGAGAAACATTTCCCTTGAAAATATTTCATTATTGAAGCCTTTATGTGTCCTTTTCTCCTTGAAGAATCTTCACTGTTGTTTCCAATAAAAAGCCTCACTGTTTGTGAAGAAAACTGTTGTAAAAAAACCTCCATTTGCCCTATGTCATCCCCACAAAATCCCATTTTCACCCCTTTTTCCCTCACTAAATTTCCTCCAAAACACCCTCATTTAACTCTCTAACCCTCTCAAAACCCTTTTAAAACCTCATGTTATCCTCTGTCTGGATTAAAAATCCCTTTTTCCCCTTACCGAAACCCCCCATTTGGCCTCAAAAGCACTAAAATTGGCCTTAAAAACCCCTTTTTTACATTATATTAGGCTTAAGCCCCTGAGGGTTTATATGCTGCAGCCTCCTTTCCTCATATAACCCCAGCCCGCAACTGAGCGCTAAAAATAACTAACCTTTGCCTAAATCCCCAAAAAACCCTTTAAGAGGCCATAAATACGCTCTCTCCACTCTATGAAAGAAGTTAGCCCCTGAGGGCTTATTCTCCTAACCCCCTCTGTGGAACCTAAAACCTTGTGTCGAGCACTAAAAACCAATAAAACTCCACTCAAAATTCTTTACCCTGGTTTTATTCATTCCCAACGGATTAATGTTTTGGGTTAACGTGGACTGTCGATCTCCACAGATTGACTGTCTACATGTAATCGGGCGCCCTTTCGCTTCATACCCCCGCTCATTTCACTCTCCGCCTCCTCCACTGATCTTGGCCGTTCATCATACAAATCCAATGGTCAGAGTCATTTATGAAAACCGTATAATTGTTCCTCCCCTTTGAAACACTAGAGTTTCCACATTTGATCCTGACTGTCCAATGTGCAGATCCGACAGACAGCAATAAACCCGATGGTGCCCCCAACCCTGCGCATCTTCTCCCATCGCGCTTGCATTCCCTCCATCCAATCTAACTGCCCTTCATCCTATTTTCAACCCTAGAGACAACCTTGAGTTCTGAAATACCAGTGCCTAGGACATCTTATACAGCAAGGAGAATATAATATAATATGGGAAATTATTAGAAACAGGCTCTAGTGCTATCTTTTGTAAACAAGAAGGTTAATATGAATGGGACCAAAAATTTCATAAAATGACACAGGGAAAGCAATATTGTAGAGGAAAGGTGGGAAACTCTAATACAAATTACATCACACAATTCAAAGGCAGCTTACCGTAAAGAGGACTGGGTTCTAAAATACCTCACAGAGAGGAATAATCAGAAGGTGTTTACTGCATATGAAAGATTGAGATAATACTAACTGTCATTAGGATGAAATCCTGGAACAAATATCAACATGTAATGGGATTACAAAATTAAGAATCCATACATAACAATAGCGTTTTAAAAATAGCATCCCATAGAAGCTAATATAGCAGAAGTATGGTTGAAGTGGAAAATGAAACAGTATATCATGCCTGAGCCATATTTAAAGCACTTGACAGGTTTTAGCATGAGTATCAATTAGGATAAATTCATACCAAAACCAGTGAGCCACTCACATTCCAAAACATGATACCAGAGAAATGGATGAAAACAAGATGAGAAATTAAACTATCACATATAGGAGAAGGTTACGAACTGTGAAGCATAAAGGCCAGAATCCTCATTAAAGAAGGAAATCCTCATCACTGAAACCCAACGGGATCTTTGCATTCATATAAGAGTTCAACAAAATGCATACAAAAATTATCTCACCGCATATTTTTCTGAAAATCTGGAACCCTTTACAATCTATTCTTGGGGGTTCTTATAGGAGAAAAACGAGTAACAGGAGTGGACGAGGTACATTAAATTGATTCATTAAGACAGCATGGAGGAAGCGTCCACGCCCATATTTCTTAATGGCACTGCATTGTTGTATTTATTTTATAGTATGGCTGAAGAGTCTTTGTCAGGTCGATATCTGTCCTCTGGTGTTTCTTTGGAGTCCTCTCTGGCTGTTAAACTCTCTGTTCTGCTTTCCGGAAATGGTGAACTGGATAGAAAGTTCGCGGGCCTCCATACTCCATAAATGTTGTTTCTGACAGTCTTTAAGAAACTTCTGTCAGTGTAATTAACTGTTTTTGGGCTCGAGGAGACATGGAGGCTTTAATGGGAAGGTGTAATATCTGGAGAAAAACGTCTCGCTGATATTCAAACACAGATATGGTTGTTACGTGTGCTTTTGGCCTTCGAACTGTGCTTTCTTCCTTTGAACGCGGGGTTAAGCGTTAATTATTCAATAATAGGCTTAAACCCCTTTAATCATCTTTACTAATTCCCTTTGTTTCTATTGTAATGGCCTTTCTGCACTCTCGGTCACAATGACTGTGAAACGGGGCAAAATTCACACTCTGTGAACCCTGCAAAACATGAAAAACTTGTTACAAAATTCATGGGAGTAGTGGAAGATTTTTGCGGAAGCCTGGAGGAATGGTGGCAGAATGGTGGAAGACGAATGAAAACATGCGAAATGGGAATAAATAGAGTGAACGTAGGTTTGGTGTAAGAATGAGTCTGGGTCGTCCGATTAGATCTGACCATGGTGATCAATGGCCAGGGTTTGTGGATGGAGGTTATGATGTTGAGTTAGGCAGAGAAAAGGGGGAAGAAATAGAGTGAACGTAGGTTTTGTGTAAGAATGGCTCTGGGCTATCCGATTAGATCTGACCATGGTGATCAATGGCCAGGGTTTGTGGATGGAGGTTATGATGTTGAGTTAGGCAGAGAAAAGGCCTTAGTGTAAAACACAAGGTTTAACGCTGGGCGAAATATAAAAGAAAAAGGGTTAAAATATATGAAATCGGGGACCTTTGATAGTGGGACTCAGCAGGTGGAGGGCGATTGAATGCGAGCCATTGGATTTCAGGGGGAGATCAACGGCGGGTACTAAAGGATGAATTCATGGGAAAGGTCCGATGAACGAAATTAGATGGGGAGGCGATGCAATGTGGGCCGTCGACCTTGGATCAAATGGACGGTCATGATTGGATCAACGGATCACAATCGGAGGGGATGGAGGGTGGCACCGTTTAAACTTTTTGATTGGCGATGGTGTGATTGAGCGCCAACCATCCGATCTGGCAGGGATTGAATCAGTGGGGAGGAAGACTGGAGCGATGGGAGGGGAGTGATGAGGTCTGGGCCATTGGATTAAAGGGAAATCGACAACGGAGATTACAATCGGCGTATTGCAATCAGAGAGTGTAGCGGGCGGCACAGTTTAAAAGTTTTGATTGCGATCGATGCTGGCCGTCAGATCTTAAAATATCGATGGTCGAGATCGCGGCACGGGTCTACAGACCAAACCCCAATCGCATCGGGATTTTTTCGTATAACACAGAAATGTGCTCCCCGAAATTTGTGATTACGATTAGCGCCCCAGCCTTAGCACTTGGTCTTAGCGCTCGGGGCATATGGGGAAGTGGTTAAGGGGCTGGCCGAAAGGGGCTAAAGCCTTCAATGTAAAATATGGTATTTTGGCCTATTTTCAATGGATTTTAAGGCCAAAAAGGGGTAATGGTAGAGAGGAAAAGGGATTATTAAGCCAAAAAAAGAGTGCTTGTAGGGTTAAAAGGGGAATGGAGATGATTTAGAGGGTTAATGAGGGAAATAGAGAGGAGTAAAAGGGAAGGAAACCGAGGTTTAGGGGGAAATGAAATAAGGGAAAGGAGGCCTTTTGGGCATTCTTCTTCACAACAGAGAGGCTTCAAAACTGGGAACAATAGCGAATGTTAACCATATGATCAAAATTAGCTCCACCTGGGGATGACACGTTCATCCTTGGGTGTGTCAAAAACTTCGCAGACCACCTGTTAATCTTCTCGTAGTATTTGGACTTGAAGAACCTTACATCATCAATTTTTTACAAATAGGAAAAATAAACCTATTCTACTTCTACCCTTATTACTCCATGAGACTAGATTGAACTATTGGCCTCATATTTTTTCTACCTAAACTACTATCTGCTAGGATTAAACTGTCTATTAGATTTCTTCTCTACATTCTAAGAAAGAAATTGAAAAACAACCAAGCCAGGATTAGACTGTCTGGCTCACTGGACTTTGTAGAAATTAAAACAACTAACTACATGCTCACAGGCTAATCTTTATTGGGCTTTCCTACCTACTCTACTCTACTTGGAAATATTTGATGCTCTAGGTGATACAATAATGCCAGTGCAACCAGTCAAGCAGCAACAAAAAAGGATAGGAGTACTGGCTGATCATTAGAGACCACCATAGGGTGCTTTGCAGGTGGTTTTCCAAAACTGTGCTCACCATCACTGGTGACCTCTCCTGATGAATCTGGCCCTGGTGAAGGATCAATGCTGGAGAATTTGAGCTAATCAGGGCCTCCATACATTCTTCTACAGGATCAATGAACACATGATGTACACTTTTTTCTTTCAGGCCTTCCATGACTGGTAGGCTGTCTTTATCCTGGGCCGCTTTGATTTCTGCATCTTCCGCTGCGTTTTCAATATGGATCTTGAGAACCGGATCATCTTCTTCTTGTACTTCGAAAGGCAGTGAAATTTCTTCTTTCTTAGGGGGAGGGAGACTTTCCAAAAAGGATCTTGGGTCTCTGAACTGATATAATTTTTCTTGTGAGTTCAGAAATTCGATCTCAACTTCATATCTTTCAACCACCAATTCTAGAAATATTTTCTTAAGCACGGATTTGAAACTTGAGCTGAGAAGAATAGCCCTTGAAAGGTCCTCCACTTTCAGTTCTGCCAAGCCACGTGACATTACATCTCGACACTCTGCTATGAAACTTGGATGCATTTCTGCAAAATTCTCAGAATCTTCCACTGGCGAAGTGACTCAGTCTTTAGCATGTCTGATGTTGTACTGCGACATGGTATCCCAGTGGAGTCTCGTGAAACAAAGATAATCAGCGGCATACTGATCACCAGTGGAGTCTTTTAATCATTTAGGAACTATGGAGTCGCCAAGGTGAGGGATCTACAACACTCAACTCTCCATGCTCACCTATTTGAAGAGTGAATAAGGTTTTGTCGAGGCCTAGGGATTTAACTTTTCTCAACTTCGCTTCCCCAGCAATGGCACCAAAAAGATGTTTTCAACCCTAGAGACAGCCTTGAGTTGTGAAAGACCAGTTCCTAGGACATCTTATACAGCAAGGAGCATATAATATAATATGGGAAATTATCAGAAACAGGCTCTCGTGCTATCTTTTGTAAACAGGAAGGTTAATATGAATGGGACCAAAACTTTCAGAAAATGACATAGGGAAAGCAATATTGCAGAGGCAAGGTGGGAAACTCTAATACAAATTGCATCAGACAATTCAAAGGCAGCTTACTGTAAAGAGGTTTGGGTTCTAAAATATCTCACAGAGATGAATAATCAGAAGGTGTTTATTGCATATGAAATATTGAGATAATACTAACTCTCATTAGGATGAAATCCAGGAAAAAATATCAACATGTAATGGGCTTACAAAATTAAGAATCCATACATGACAATAGCATTTTAAAAATAACATCCCATAGAAGCTAATATAGCAGAAGTATGGTTGAAGTGGAAAATGAAACAATATATCACGCCTGAGCCATATTTAAAGCGTTTGAAAGGTTTTAGCATGAGCATCAATTAGGATAAATTCATACCAAAACCAGTGAGCCACTCACATTCCAGAACATGATACCAGAGAAATGGATGAAAACAATATGAGCAATTAAACTATCACATATAGGAGAAGGTTATGAACTGTGAAGCATAAAGGCTAGAATCCTCATTAAAGATGGAACTCCTCATCACTGAAACCCAACGGGCTCTTTGCATTCATATAAGAGTTCAACAAAATGCATACAAAAATTCTCTCACCGCATATTTTTCTGAAAATTTGGAACCCTTTACAATCTATTCTTGGGGGTTCTTGTAGGAGAAAAATGAGTAACAGGAGTGGACAAGGTACATTAAATTGATTCAGTAAGACAACATGGAGGAAGCGTCCACGCCTATTTTGCTGAATGGCACTGCATTGTTGTATTTATTTTATAGTATGGCTGAGGGGTCTTTTTCAGGTCGATATCTGTCCTCTAGTGTTTCTTTGGAGTCCTCTCTGGCTGTTAAACTCTCTTTTCTGCCTTTCGAAAATGGTGAACTGGATAGAAAATCTGCAGGCCTCCATACTCCATAAATGCTGGTTCTGACAGTCTTTAAGATGCTTCTGTCAGCATAATTTACTATTTTTGGGCTCAAGGAGGCATGGAGGCTTTAATGGGAAGGTGTACTATCTGGAGAAAAACTTCTCGCAGATATTCAAACACAGATATGGCTGTTACATGTGCTTTTGGCCTTCGAACTGCGCTTTCTTCCTTTGAACGTGGGGTTAAGCGTTAATTATTCAACAACAAGCTTAAACCCCTTTAATCCTCTTTTCTAATTCCCTTTGTTGCTGCTGTAATGGCCTTTTTGTGCTCTCGATCATAGTGACTGTGAAACGGGGCGAAATTCACACTCTGTGAACCCTACAAAACATGACGAACTTGTTACAAAATTCAGGGGAGTAGTGGAAGATTACTGCGGAAGCCTGGAGGAATGGTGGCAGAATGGTGGAAGACGAATGAAAACATGCGAAATGGGAAGAAACATAGTGAACATAGGTTTGGTGTAAGAATGACTCTGGGCCGTCCGATTAGATCTGACCATGGTGATCAATGGCCAGGGTTTGTGGATGGAGGTTATGATGTTGAGTTAGGCAGAGAAAAGGCCTTAGTGTAAAAGAAAAAGGTTTAATGATGGGAGAAATATAAAGGAAAAAGGCTTAAAATATATGAAATAGAGGACCTTTGATGCTAGGACCCGGCAGGTGGAGGGCGATTGAACGCGAGCGGTTCACTAGTACATTTGGGGGAAATTTCGACACTTGGTTCCGACACTTTTGACCAAATTTCAGAAATTTCCCCAAATTTTTTCAATCCCGCCCGAAACTGTTGCTATACCGAAGTTTAGAGAAAAGTGTCATAATACTGACACTTAGACAAAGTGTCACAATTGCGACACTATGCCCCAAAGCGTCGCTATTACGACGGTTGCTTCCAAACGTCGCAATTGCGACACAATGTCTAAGTGTCGCAATTGCGACGTTTGGAGGCATCCGTCACGATAGCGACGCTTTGGCCGCTGTCGGTATAATGACACTTGTATGCAATAAATGAAACTTATACGGAATTGCGACACTATACTCCAAAGTGTCGCTATTGCGACAACTTCTTCCAAGCACACAATTGTGACACAATGTCTAAGTGTCGCAATTGAGACGTTTGGAGGCATCCGTCGCAATAGCGACGCTTCGGTTGTCGTCGGTATAATGACAGTTATATGCAATAAACGACACTTATATGCCTTTGCAAAAATGGTCGGCTTACAAAGCAGCGCGAGGAGTAGTTCATGGAGCACCTTTGCAATTGCGCAGAATTTGGAGAGAAAATAGTAATAATGAGAGAGGATCCTTTAATTGCGTCTTTGATTTTTGAAGGTATGGATTGTCTAGCCTGCAATTCTATGCTGTCGAGAAAGACTCGCAATCCTCTGGAAACAAGACTGTTGTGAAGATGCTTCGCGAAGAAACGGACATCGGGTTCACGGTTGTTGATGAACACATCGTAGTCAGTGAATGAGGGATGTTGAAATATTAATTTCAACTACCCTGCCCTCTGGCCGCTTTCTAAATCGATTTGAATGGCTCTGTCAAACAGTCGCTTTCTAATACTAATGAACAGTCAATTTCGGTTTTGAAATCACAGTCCCTACACACTTAAAAACAAATCGCTGTATTGTTTCGGAAACAGAGCAATTTAATAGTAAACGCGGGAGATTTTAATTCAGAAGAACGTGGTCCCACAGACCACAGACCAAATCATCCATCCACGTGGAAGCAGGCAATTCGATCGCATTATTTTTTGGCCCGTTTGCACTGTGGAATTCTGGACCTGAAACATTATAGGGCGGAATTAATTTTATTTTCGCATCACAGTTTTCCTCCATACGCAAAGCCAAAAAACGGACCCGAATTTTTATATGGCGTATTCTATGAATTTTTCGCGTCACAAATTAGGGTGACATGAGCAGGCTATTTTGGAACGCGAATTTGTGATTGAAATCGGGTTTATTTTTTTTGAAGTCCAGACATATGATATAGTTTTATTAATTTTTTGTTATAAGTTTTGTTTCACCGCCTGATAGTTATTTAAACCATTGGCTCATATATAACATATGCGCAAATATTTCACTTTGGGCATTTGTAATGTGGGCCCCAAATCTTTAAATAGGTTTGGTTTAATAGTTTTTTGTTTTGTTATTATATGTAATAGCATGTGTTTTAAAATAGCCCGAAGGCTAATGTAAAAGGAAAAGCACTCCCGCACAAGCAGTATACCTTGGGTGCATGGTTTTATAACCATTTGTTTAAAATAGAAATGAAATTGACTATGGTTGAGACCATAGGTTGAGCCTTTGACAAGAAGCTCCCTATAATACTCAGCACTATTTCGATAAAATAAATAAATAAATAAATAGAAATAAAATAAACTAAAGATAAAATTAAAAATACAAATAAAATAATTTTTTTAATTAAAACATAAAAATAAAATAAATAAATAAATAGAAATAAAATAAAATAAATATTAAAATAAATAAATTAAATTAAATTAAATAAATTAAAATTAAATAATATTAAATTAATAATTATTATTTTTATTAATAATAAAATCCAATATTCCATATCGTCACAAACGAACAAAATATTCAGCTCCTTCAGTTATTACACATTTTACCCCTCATATAGCAAAAAATGATTCACATCTCCTCATTCCGGCGTTCCCTTGCACCCCCTGTGCAATTGTTTGTTTATAAGATTATATGATACATGTGAGATAAAGGTTTATTATTTATCATATATAAATAAATTTTATCAATATTGTACATTTACACTTTTATGAGGTTATGTTATAAGTAAATTCATAAATATCTCTTTTTAATTCTCATTTTACTCCATGAATATGTGTGGAAATGAAATTTCAATAGATTAATTTTCTCCTAACCTATGTATCATCAATATTGTACATTTACATTCTTAATTATGAGGTGATGTTATAGGTAAATCCATGAATATCTCCTTTTAATCTTCATTTTACTCCATGAATATGTTTGGAAATGAAATTTAAATATATTAATTTTCTTGCTATTATATGTTTTACGAAGATATGGTAATAAATTCTCTCTTTTTCTTCTTAGAAATAATTATATATAATTTTTTTTTTTTTCAAAATAGATTAAAAAAATTATATGAGAAAAATTATTAATTCGTCAATATGTGTGTGTGTGTGTTTTGAGGAATAATTTCATAGTTAAACTTAATGGTTCATTATATAATCATGTGATCATCACCAATGATATATCTTAAAAAGAAACTGAAAAGCCATGTGTACAAAATCGATGTATACTCTACAGAGTGGTTCTCATATCACTATGTAAATTTTTGTATGCTACTTCAACAAAATTATAAGATAAACTGTAATACACATCATATTGCACCATAACAATTGGTGCAGGGTAAAACCCACCTGCCACACCTTTGTACTTGATCCAATTTTCTCTATCAACTCTTCTAGCTGTGGGAGTTTCCTTCAAGGATCATAATACCCCCAAGGCCTATGCCATGCCTTCCCGCATGTGGAACTTCTTCACTTGATGGTTCTAAACCATACTATAATTCCCCACGTTCTATGGTCTAATCCCCATCATACCTATCAACATTCAACCGCTCTTTACACACCCCGAATATAATGACTAGCCTACTCTCATTAATATATACCCCAATAAATACAAGCCACTTAGGAATTAAACCTCAAAACCTTGGGCTCACTCATTTTACATTTTTGAATTGATATTTGAATGTATCAATTGCTCGACCCTCTCGTATTTCAACCGTGATGTTTAATGTATGTCGACCTTGTCATTTCGAACTCCGTCACTTGGTTTCAACCAAACGCACGACCATTCACATAATTATACAGTCCTCCTTATTATAATCTCTGCCAATCGTCAAAGATCGTAACAAATCTCGACTTTTGTCTATAACTCAACGGTCATACATAAACCATTCTTGGCTCCACATTAATTTACCTCTCAATCTGATGGTCGATGGAGCATCGCGCCAGTTTGGAGGATCCAACGGACACAATGAAATCTCGCGTAACAAACACGCCCAAGGGTTAATATACAATGAGAATGGTTTTATAATTCCGCCCTCAGCCACGTGTCTCACGAAGACATATGTCACATCCTTTTCACCAATTCTGCTTACCACCTCCAAACTTGCACGATGTCGTCGATTTTCCAAATGGTGGTTTTACTGTGCACTTCAATCACGGTTCTGCCTCTTATCTTCCAGGTTCCGTCGAGCTTTCTTTTATTGTACTCTGCCTCCACTCCTTTGACTCGCATCTTCCTGTACTAGTTTTTTCTTCTTCAATTAAGGACTCACACTCCATGAGGTTCCTTCACACGCCGATTCTATGTACATGGTAGCACCAATCGAACCTTGAATCGAAGGCTCGAGCACAATTCTATATTACACTATGGGGAGATCCATAATTTGGACCTATGGACCCTCTCTACCATGGAATTTCCCACTGTATTACATGATTCTCAACCACAACATTTCCATACCATTGTCCAATGCCACACCGTCCACTGTCATGGCGCTTAACACGGGTTATCACACAACTTTATTCGTCCAGAAATTCTTACACTGAGTTAAACTAATATCCAATGGGTTCAGGAAAGGCTAGAACCTCTCGCACAAAGGCTAGTAATTCAAGAAAGGACTCGGTTCCTCTTTCAACATACAGGACCCCATTAAACCACAATTATCAAGTATGTATTCCAGACTACTATACAGTTGATTATTGGGACACAGAAACCATTCACGCCATAATTAACTCGACAAATGTAAAATACCATTGAAATAATTCTACGTTTATGCAGTGAAGTACTTACAGCTTTGGCTTGACCAGATCTTCGAATTACTTGGCCCTTCTCCTCTACTCTGTCTCTACGACAGTCCTACGTAGCCTATGTGGTTCTCTATGCAGGTCTGCCTTATTATGCCTATAAGGCTTATTTTTATACAAACCCCGAATCGACTCAACTCCTCTAACGGTCAAAACTCTTCATATCTATAACTATGAGACTAACCCTCTGACAGAAAGAGACAGACTCCTAAAATTAGCTTAAATTCTAAAATTGACTATCTCTTCAGGTGCCCATTAATCATTCGGGAAGCTACATTTTATTCTCTAATTAACTAAAAATAACTCAACTATGAATAAATACATGGGGAAATAAAACATGAGACCCCCCTTTACATTTATTTATAGACAAAGGTTGTTTTGAGCCTAATGCCCCTGCATCAACAATTGCCATACAACTAATTTGTTTTAGGATACATGTGGCATTCTAGGGGTAAATTCCATATGATGTGTATATAAATCTATTAGGTGTTGGTAAGTTGTGAGTATCTAAGAAATGATAAAGAATATCCATACATCATGATCTTGTAATGTGATTATAAATTGTGTCTATAATTTCCATAAAATGTATAAATGACTTGTTTAAAAAAAATCAACACAATCAACCCTAAACAATGCTCATGATGTGGAATGTCAATGGCGAAACCAAAATGATGGTCACATGTCCCATTTCTATGGTAATGGCAATCATATATATGTTGTATCGACACTTGATGAGTAATTAAATAAATCTCAAACTGTGACTTATTGTGCCATATTTTTTTAAAGCATGATTTTTTTTCCTAGTTTTTACTAATTTGTTAACATATTTTATTCATTTGGAAAGCTAATTAATGATGCTTTAAGTAATTAGGACCTAATGAGAGATCATCTTCACATCTTCACTAAAATATGTTTGGTAATTGTAGTCACTATATGAACCACACATGCATGCTACTTAAGAAAAATTGAAATATAAACTATAATACACATCTTATATCTACCATAACAATTGTCATATAACTTATTTACTTCTAGATACATATGAAATACTTCAGGTAAATGCCATATTATGTGTATACCAATATAGTAGGTGTTGGTAAGTTATGAGGATCTAAGAAATGATAGGGTATCCACACATTAGTGCCCTGGTGAATTTTTTGCATAATTTTCTATTTGTTGTAATTTTGTTGCCTGGATTTGTTATAGATTTAAAATAATACAATTATCTACCAATTGTTCTTTATAAAGAAGAAGTACAATAAGTAGTCACCTAAAAGTGAGCCATGTGAAAATATTGGTAACATGAGTAACCTGGTAAGCTGCAAATGAAAAGTGAATAACCTCCACTCACCAATAGGTTGTAGGCAGGGTTGGAATTTGGATTTCTCTTTACCCGTCACACAATTTTTTTTGACGTTTTGGTCATTATTTTTCTAGTCAATAAACATTATGTTTAAAATTTTTCACTTCATTAATGACGTTCTCGTAATAAATTAACACTTCACCAATAAAAGTTTGATTAAAAAAATTGAACGCTCTTCCATTTTCTTTGGATTTTGGAGTGTGATATATCTGTGTCATGGACTTTTAATACCTAAAGTTTCAAGAGAAATAACTGATTCTTGTCAAACTAATATTTCCTCAATGTATGCTATGATCTACTAAAAATTACTTCAAAAAGAAAGTAGCCTTCCAATATAAAGAAAAAAACATCAACGAGCTTTCCCTAAATTGCAATAAATTTATGTTTATTATTAATATTGCATAATCTATCTTATAAAAATTGCATAATCAGACTAAATAATTTTTTATTGTTGTTGTGATTAAAATAATGAGCCAAAGAATGCTAAGGCACTCATAGAAATCAATCTATGTATTATTTCTCACAAAATCATGTTGAGTAGTGGAGACTAAGCGCTAGATTTTTTTTTGTCCTCAATCTCTCTATTAATTATGTCTACGTAGTTATAAGAATAACAAGCCAAAGAAATCTCAGGCTTCCAGAGAAATTAGTCTCTGTGTGTAGAAATTAATGATTACTGTTGACTAAATGTTATACCATTTGAAATTGCTGAGCGAAATTAATCAGGCCATGATGTACCATTTGTCAGTATCTATTTTCTCATGTATGAAAGTTGATGTACCATTGAAAGTTTAATAATTCTATTGAAAGTTTAATATATATATATGTATGTATGTATGTATGTATTTAAATTTAATGATTAATAATAATTAAATTAAAATTCTTAAAAGACAAAATAAAAGCCTAATAATCACGAACTATTATGATAATTTAAAAATATAGAACTCAGGTTGAACACAGTTACAGAGATACCAAGAAAAGAAGAGTGCATGTGCATGATAACCTCTTTCTTGACAACCTGTGAATGCCATTCTTAATGAAGACTCAAGACTCAACTGGATTGGATTGTGTATCAAAACAGTAGGAATGAATCAAAGTTCAATGAATGAATAACTTGATCGAGAAAATTTATAGGGAAAGGTAACTTGACTATCAATCTACTAAACCTCACTTCCATGATTAAAAAAACACCCCCACCTTCTCAGTGGTCCCACCATGGTCCACCTATTGAAAAAAAACCAACAAATATTATTTTTTATATATTTTTGGATGGCCATTGGACAATGATTTACTATGGTTTTCCTACTAAATTCCAATGGATGATTATTCAAAAATATTCAGAATTAGTTTAGTCTCAAGGCATAGCCAAGAGTACTACTGGATAATTATGGATTACCTCTCCATTGGATGTTTGTACATTTTTCATCTACTTTTTCACGTGACTTTCAGTTGATGCTAGATCTTTGCCTTCTATTTCTTTAGTGAAGCTAAGAGTTAACTTTGATCTTACATTAATAACTATACTTGCATGAATATTCATGCTTTTATACTTCTCCACTGTGGTCAATGTTGATGTATGGCCTTGGCACATTGATCTTACAATTAACTCACTATTCATATTCAATTTTCTCCAGTTCAACCCAATAAAATAAGGAAAACATAAAATGAAGTCTTGATTTTCTTTCCAGTGCTCCTACATAATACAAATACTCTTAAAAACCAATTAATATATAAATTTTCATCATTCATGCTAAAATCAGTTTGAATTTTTGTAATGAATCTGCTTACAATTAATAGATTACATTGCTCACAAAATAAGAGATAATTTAGAACTATGATTTCACAATAATAAATTACCCTAGCAGTTCAAACTTCGAACATACCTTATGAAATTAAAATATGGCAGGTTAATGAGCCAATCTAGTTTCCTTGGAGCCAATATTGAGCTCGGCCTAAGTCTGAATGCCTTGAGAGTGCGAGTGTAAGGAACTAGATGCCTAAAGCTTTTATTGTGTGCTTTTGTAATTCACTTTTTGACCATCAAGCCAAGCCACCAGCTATATTAACACTACTTAATTTTGGGGGAGATTGGCATTCTAATTTTTTAGTGCTATAGTCGTACTTTTTCACTACTTCACTAATCACAACCTTGGAAGTTTCTAGGGCAACAGGCTTTATTATTTCTTTGGTGTTTTATGTAAAAGAAAGGATTTGTAAACTTTCTATAATAGGAAGGGGAAAAATAAATTGATTCTAATTTTAAAATATCAATAATGATAAGTGGTAATTCCTTTATTAAATTTTTTATTTTGAGTGAGCCAAAAAAGTAACTTTCCTTACTTTTTGAGTACAGCCTTGCAATTGCGAAGAGGACTAGTGTTGCAAAATTACTGGTAAGTGAAAATTAAAGGGCGTAAGAACGTTTTTGAAAAAAATTCAAACGTCAAAATTAAGTCTTCTATCCTTCCTAGCACGTCACGGAAAATGGGAATCCACAAATTCTAGTCGTCAAATACGTGAAAAATGCCTTATGATGGGAAAAATGGAGGACTGGTCCTATGTTGCTACATGAGTTAGGGTTTCATGTGGCAGCAGGGAACCTTGTATAGTTTTTCAAGGATAGGAAAGGAGAATATTGTCATTTAATCATCACATGAAACTTCATCACCATTTGAAAATTGTGTCCTAATTTGAAACAATAATACTACCCCACTATTTCATTATTTAATTTAGATTGTGTAATACAAAAAAATATCCTAGATAACTTAAATAATGTAGGCACTTTTGCAAAAATTTAGTGGGGAGAACCTTCAATTACATTTATTTTGAAGATCCACTTGCATTTTAAGCCATTTTAATTAGTCTTTCATGGCTATTCTAGTAAAAATTTAAACCTCTTGTAGAAATTTGTTTGTCACTTGTATTAGAAATGCAAAAATCAAATGTATATAAAAATGATTTGAAATGCAAAAATCAAATGCGCGCTACATAAAAATGATTTTATTAAAAACTACATTAACGTCTGATATCACGCGCACATTCACCCTCAGCTCTTGCAGAATAGCATTCGCCCTCAACTCTTGCAGAATGGTAAGTTCTTACTGCAAACCCTTCCTCCTATAGTAGGGTTGACTCTATTCGGGTTTTTTTGGTCAATTCCATTGGATTGTGTTAGGCTATAGGGTTCTCTCTAGATGTCTTCCAATGTTCTCTTGGATGAGTTTCAAAGAGGATGTGTAAGATGTGTTTGTGCTTGCGTGTATTTGACTCCACCAGTTTCATGAAGTTTAAGCTATGGATTTTAGTTCGAAAAACTCATCCATCTCAACACCTAGTAATTAATTGCCCTTGGTCTGATCTATATTGAAGGTGAAGTGCAAAGTGGTAGAGAATGGGATATCAAAAGTCATCAACTTTATCACAAGGGTAGTACTTCAGATCGAAAGTGATGAGCTTTAGTTCTCCAGATTTGGGGATTTTCTGATATTTGGGGATTTTTTGATGACATACCAAAGGTCACATCCATACAACCATATCAAGGTCAATGTTGAGATCATTCTCATATAGATATAGGTCACTCACTCACTGATATATAGGGTTAATATCGTCATCACTATCCATGGAAACCAAATGGTTACAAAATCAGTGATTGTGGTTGGCTCATTTATAATTATTACCCATTTATAGTAGAGCACAGAAACACTAAATATGGCCCAAGCAGAGCCTTTACAACAGGAATGGAATTGCAGCTGCTTCATCAATAACCAATAGCTCCACTTGAGAAAACTTTTCATAATCTTGGGGCTGGATATACTGCAGAGCAAACAATTTTAGTTATCATTCATGCTCCAATATATTAATATACTTTTTACATTGAACTGGAGAAAGGGAAACAAGCAAATGTTGGCCATCATACAATGCTTTGACATAAGAGTTTTGAGTGACATACTTGAAAAAAGAACACATCCACTGATATTTATAGTCATTTGAGTTATTCAAGTTAAACACAATGTCAAGAATCAAGATTCAATACCCTCTATTATCTTCATCACCCAATACAAGATTTAAATTTTTCCCAAAGAAACGCTTATTAAATTGGAAGCCATTATTTCTCCCTTCTTTAAAAACCCTACATTTAAATGAAAACAAGCATTGCATTTCAACTACAAAAATCTATTAGTGTTCAAGTGTACATGTGTGCATCACTTGTGTAGGGTATTCCTTTTCCACTTTAACATTATCCAAGAATGTGTGCAGTATAGTTCATATTTTTTGTGATTTAGATTATCTTGAAAAAGGAAAGGTAAATTATTTCAGATGGAAAAATAAGGTTTTCCCTTTTTACTACTAGAAATGGTACAACAAAGTTCCATTTCTACCCGAAACTCCTATGAAACAGGAACCAAATAAAGGCCATGTCCTCAATGGACATCATTTGGCTTTGAAAATGGTCATTGCACCGTGTTGTTTCTTATATTACATCACGATATTTTCTTAGGTCATTTCTTGTTTCTTGAGATGAAAAACAACCAAAGAAATCATGAAGATCCTTTCAAGAAATAAATGACCATATCTCAATCATATCTCAACTATTTTTTATTTTATTCATGGGTTGCTTACTTTGAGAGAAATTTGACACTTTTATAAGGAATATAACATAAAAACACAAAATGGGAAGGAATTGATGAGGTAGATGACCTTTAGTTGTTGTCAATTAAGAATTTATTATACATGATGCATGTTCTGTACTACAAACTAGATTCCTTCCTAGAGTTAGGACAAAGAGTATTGAATCAAAGTTGTAGTTTCTAACTTCTTGTATTGGTTCATCAATCTTGAAATCCAGACATTGCATGTCTACATTGCTTCATGTTTGAATAATTTGCATTATATTGTACAATAGGAAATTAGGAATTACGATTATTATTACTTTATGGATCTGTTAAGTTACTTTTAAGTTTTCATAGTTTAGTGTGAAATTATTCTTGTTTGCCCCTAGGCCCAGGTGAAGGAATGCCAAGGACTGAGAACCCTAGTTTTTCAATGGTATTGTTTCTTATACCCAAAAACCCCTCAACATCACTTCTTATTAGTTCTTAACAATAGTGTTGTAAACAATTTGAGAATTGATATAGCAAAATCTCACACTTCTCAAGATAAATTCCTAAAGCTAAAGTGTGATACCATGTGTAATTCAATAGCCCCATTGTCACCTCACCAACCTCTTTTCACTTTGGGCTAGCTCTCCTCCAACTCAAGGGGTGTTCTCCCTAGTAGATTTTAGGGATCTAATGGCCCAACCAA
Source organism: Pinus albicaulis (assembly GCA_034641835.2). NCBI lineage: Eukaryota > Viridiplantae > Streptophyta > Pinopsida > Pinales > Pinaceae > Pinus > Pinus albicaulis. Next base: position 291,285,856 of record CM076576.1, read on the forward strand.
ACCAAGTCAAGAGCCCCCTAACTCTCTATGTTTACTACTATCAATCAAAATATTGAACAATAGGGTTAGACATGCATCTTGAAGATAAAATTGCCAAGGTATTTTTGGATAATTTCAAAGGGAAAGTCCCCAAACACATATAATAAAGGAATTATAATGTGATTTCAAACATTAAATATCAACAAAATCGTTTAAAGGATATTCAAAGGAAAAAGGTGATGGAAGATAGAAAGTGCCTTACTTAAATGCTCTAAGGATTTTTCAATAGTTGCTCCAAAAGCTTCACTTCAAGGCCCTTCAAGATCGTCTCCAACAATGCTATACCATCAGATTCAACAATGTTGCTCCAAAAATGTCCTCAAGGTATTCACAACAAGTTTAGTAGAAGTTTCTCCAACAATATATTCAATAAGGTATTCATTGTCAACTCGTCTCTTGTTTGGGTGCCTTAATGTGTAATGACATGTTTCTAGGACTGAATATAATGCAAGGCATATTGAAACTCTAACTCTGTCTTTCGGTGTCTTATTATAATTTATTTCAGTTTTCATTTTGTGTTTTTAAGTTAGATATTGTTTTCAATTTTTTACATTTATAATTTTATTGCAATGTGGCAGACTGATCAGGGAAGTACAGGAACAACCCTGAGATGGGATGATCGCGGAAAGAGGCCAGCGGAAGAACATGTAAAGTGCCAGCATTTCTTTATCTTCAGGTATTTTATTTATTTACATAATTGAAATAATATTAATTTTTTTAAAATATGCAGACACCTAGCCATGGTACGCCCGATGATTCCCTCTATGAAGAAGAGCTTTCTTCATCCCTATCTCCAATGCTCTTGTTGTGAAAAAAGGCATGAAATGCAAGGTCGGAATTTGATACTTTGATAGACACGCCTCAAACACCTGAAACAGAAGAGAGGATAAAACAACTTATGCCCCAGCTAGAAACATATCAGGTAATAATAAAAATTCAAAAGGATATTTTTTTTGTTCTGCATGAGATGAATTGTGATAGTTTGATTTTTAATTTTTACATTAACTAAACTAACAAAAGTTTCTTTTGCATGTAGCATTTTCTGATACTTTTTGAACCCGGTGTTGGTGGTAGTGGAAGACAAGGGAAAGATATTGCCCAAAAACCCTCTCGTACACCTTCTACTCCTTTAGCTGCCAGCCAAGAAACACACCCTGCCCAAGCAGACACCCAGCCAACCGTTGAATGTGTTGGCAGTGATGAGGCTCATATGGCCAACTACATTATTGCGTTTCTTGGAGCTACACGTGTCATCTCCACAGGGACCATTAATGGCACATTGTTGGTGAACGATGAAGGTGTCCCTATAAAGCACGTACAACTCCCAGGTAAATTTTAATATTTTAACTATTTCATGTACTCTATCTAAAACATATTTATCATGATTTTTATTTTTAAATTAATGATAATATATTTTTTTTTTTCTGTGTAGGAAACAATGAGTTCTACAGGTTTTTGGAGAGCCATGCGTTGGTAATTTTTGGCCCAACCATATGCACAAGGTGGAATTCCCAGAATTCCAACCTGAAAAAAGAACTTCTAGATTATCTAGAAGCCCTTTTTGGGGTCGGCACATTTGACAGAACAGCGGTGGCTCGGGTAGCCGGCAAATATTTGAAATATACCAAGGACACCTATAGGACGCAATTGCAATTTAACCCTAGATATGAGCGTCCTCTCGCAGTTTCAGAGAGTGAGTGGAGAGCACTCATCCATGACGGAAAAGAGAAAAGGGCAAAGAAAGAAGGAAAAATGCCAACTGGACCCGCAAGGTAAATTAGAACTTTAATTCAATAGCTTTAATTTTCTCTATGTCTAAAATAAAAGTGTGCTACGTCATATCTGACTTCAATATTTTGATGATAGGTTTCCTGACACCTCGAAGGCAACCAAAGCTAGGATTGAAAAAAAGGGCCATCACAAGCTAGGCCAGGGCGGCTACTTGAAATTAGCCACAAGAATTGTAATTAAGTAGCTAAACATCTTATAATTAATTGTATTGCCTTCCAACGTTTTTGTAATCCTATAAAATATGATTAAAAATACACAATCATATGTAATGTAGGGTGATGACTTCGGAACAGAAACTACAGAGGAAGATAAAAATATCGCTTTCCATTTTGGCTATCAAGCTGTAGTTGAACGTCGCAGAAGCTTGGGGCAGGTCCCAAGATCCAGAATGCCTGATAAGGTAAAACATTAACCTTTCAATATTTTTGTTTTCGTCCATAAATTTAATTTCTAACAACTTTGTTTAAATCAGGGGAGCAGCACTACCGACGAGGCAAATAACCCAGTTTTAGAGCCAGATGTAGATGTTCCTCACGTGCAACCTGATCATTGTAGTGGGGACCAAGCTGAAAATGCTACTATCAGTGAGGGCCGTGACAGTAATTAATTTCCACTTATAATTTTTTTCTAATTATACCTTTATGGTTGTCCTTATAACTATTTTTGTTTAAATGACAGAGAATGCTTCCCTTGAGGATCTTACCACCAGAGAGGAAGACAAGGCAACAGTTCCAACGACGACAACTGGTGCACCAGGTAAATAATCTCATTGCAATTTTTTTTATTAATATTACCGAACTAGTTCAATGATATTTAAAAACTGGAAATTAAAATTTAAAATTATCTGTTTTTGTAGGCAATGCCCCGTCACTAGATGAGACCAGACATCATGACTATGCAACTAGGTCAGTAGTGCGGGTCGAAAGGCACGAAACAGGAGCAGAGCACGATGATATTGATGATGTAATTAGGAGCTTTAGAAATAGGAAGAAGAAAAAGAAAATTTGATAATGTAAAATATTGTATTATTATAAGACAAATGTTACCATACTTGGAACGTTTTTTGTGTTATATAAAAAACTCATTTATCATACTATTTTTATGTCAAGCATTAATTGCAATGTTTCCTTGCGTACTTTTTTTTGAATTTTTTTTTTATTAGTTATTGAATATTTTTTTTTATGCTCATGAAAGTAAAAAATGAAATATAGATTGGGTATTGGGGAATTGAGAGTGATGTGAGGGGGGGGGGAGGGGCCATAAGAGCTTCCACCTTCACGTGGTTGGCCCTATTTAGTAGAGAATAATTTATTGGAGCGATTTAATCTTGGAGCAAACCACCCTCGATCCAGTGTAGCAACAAAAAAGTCAATGTTGACTTAGTTGCTACTCTTTCAGATCGTGGGAGGCTTGTTCCAAGTTCATGCGACTCCAATAAATTGTTCTTGAAACGAAGAGGAGCTTATTCAGGTATGTTTTGACATTTTCAACATGTGTTCTAACATTATCATAAGAATGCATCTTAGAGTAAAAAATACTACATCAATTACTTATATTTATTGTATAGATAATGATGGATTTTGATTGACTTGGTAGTGCAGGTACAAATCCTCTTGCATCATGAGCAATACAACTTGTCAACCAGGGTCATGTCAAGGATATTTTTGCTTGTGCGCTTGACCAGGTTTGTAATGTCACATTTTGTAAGTTCCTTTACAGTTCATAATTCAATATTAAGCTTGTTCATGATTATTATCTAGGTTTTCTGTATGTGTTTTTTCATCTATTTGATTGTAAGAAACTCTACATGTTTCCTATTGTTCACTATGATTTCTCCCATTACCACTCCCAGGATGAATCTGGCTTTATTGTTACTATGATTTCTCCATTCACGATTTCATAGGTTACATCATGTAAAGTTGTTAATCTCAGGTTGGTGATGAGCTTTAGTTCTCCAGATTTGGGGCTTTTCTGATATTTTATCCCTCATGTCATTCCTGCATCACCTCGTTCTTTCAGCATGCCAATTGTCTACCACTTGTACCAATTGGCACATGTCAATCTTTGAGTGGTGCCACATTTCACCTATTTTTGGCCTACATGACCACCTGAAAAACTCAAATCCACACACCATGTGTCTTTATCATGGAGTGCCACATGTCCTAGATATTTAGGCCGATAGGCCTTCTGTTATGAAAGAGATCAATTTTTTTTCGTCAACACTTCTTATCTAGGCACGATACCTGTTACCTGTTTAATCTGACGGTCACAGTCTCTCGGGTTACCTTCTAGGTTTGACATACCACTAGTTTCTAGTATATTTCCATGGAATTGGTCTGAAAATACCAGCAACAATCCACACACCTGCAACCGTCGACAGACCTACCATTTTAGTAGCTGCATTTCTGCAACTACCAATACACCTGCCGTTTTGGTTGCTGCATTTCGGCAACTGCCAATACACCTGTCGTTTCATTCTCCTGGACTCTGTGTATGCATATTTTTCATATAATTTTATCACGAATTTGGCTGCAGTGCTTTGACATGCCTTTGAATATTTTTGCAAGTTAGAAGACATTTCAGGCCAGAGCTATTGAATAGAGTTGATGAGATAGTTGTATTTGATCCTCTTTCTCGTGATGAGCTCAGAAAATTTGCTAGACTACATATGAAAGATGTAGTGATTTTTCTTGTAGAGAGAGGTGTTGCTTTAGGGGTTACAGATGATACTCTGGATCTTGTTCTTCAGGAAGCCTATGATCTTGTAAGTAATCACTTTGTTTTTATTTCTTTCTTATTCAGAGTCTATCTTGCCAGGGGATGTGCCCGTTATGGTTTGTTATGAGACCATTGTCAATTTCATCACCGTCCCTCGTAATATGTTTGATTGTGTTTATAAATAATAAACAATTATTACACCAAACAATAAACAATTAACTGTACTATGAGTAATATGATATCTTGAAATAATTCTCATTATAATTTCGTAACCTCTGCTCTCACTTGGTGGTGTCTATATCACTAAGTGTGTCTTCTTTAAAATTATAGTTACAACAGACAATGAACAATCAATTGCACTGTGAGTGATATCTTGTAATAATTCTTATTATAATTTCCTAACCTCTACTCTCACTAGGTGTCTATATCACTAGGTGTATCTATTTTAAAATTATAGTTTCAATGGTAGATAAATTGTTATCTTAAAATTATATCTTTGATGGTGATACCTTGTGATTTATAATGCAATTTGAAGCAGCTTTGGCTTTGACTAATATAGTCTCAGGAACCTTTGAGAATACAAAGGTTGTGATTGATTACGGGGCACTGCCTATATTTGTGGAACTTCTTACCTCTGGGAATGATAATGTTCAAGAACAGGTAACATGTTTATTTTAGAGGCATAAAATTTTTCTTCCCAACTATCTTTATATGTCAGTAATTTTGGAATTTGATTTAAAAAACTAGTACCCAACTTTGAGTTCAACTGGTGTTCGTGTAAGGCTGTTTGGGATTTGGGAAATATTGCGAGATACTCTGCAACATTTAGGGATCTTTCCCTCAGTCATGGAGCTCTGAGGCAGGTGCTTGCCCAGTTGAATGATACTGTCAGAATTTCAATGATAAGAAATACTACATGGGTCAAAATTTTTGCTGTGGTAAACCCCAACCACTATTCGAATAGGTAAGCAGAATAAATTTTCTGCCTCTTCTTCTTAGTTCGCAGATACTGTGGATTATTTTTATAGATCCTGGTGCTTGGTAGATTTGGACGTAATATGGACCTAGGTGCTTGTTCATTACAATGACTCTGTCATCAGGTTTTAGAAAATGCTCAGAATTTTGGGTTTCACAAGGGGATTACCCTTGCTTGCAATTATCAATTATCAATCACATTCAAAAAAAGTATTTCATAGCATTGCTGAGCTCTTTGTATTTGAATTTTCTAGGAAATTTCACAATATCTAAACTAAATTTGTCTGTCCTTTTCAATACTCTGTGCTTGTAACAGAACTAGACAAACAATCTAGTGGCCAATGCAACAACAAAAACACCTCCTGTTGCAATGCCTGCAATTCACCCTCTCTGCACGCATGAATGACTATGGCACCCTCTTATGTGAACAAGTACTGGAGTTGAAGGTACTAGTTTCCATTAGGATCATGGAATTCAACATCCAAAATAGTATCAAATTCCACTGCAACAGTATTCCCCGACGAGGGAAACAGTTCATTGAGACCTATTGGACTCATCACCCCCAAATAGCCTCTAGGGCTACCCAGAGTGTGATCATGTGGAGAAATAAAAAATTTTGATCCATCCCCAATTGAAACAAGAACAAGACCCACATTGGTTACAGAAAATGAGAAACACGTTTTGAAAGAAGAAGAAACTTTTGTATTAGGGTCCAGAAATCTAACTGGTCTATTGTACAATGCCCTACCTGCACTTCAAATTGGTACTCCCAAATCTATACTAAGGCTCACTGTGCCATTCTTCATAGGAGCATCGTAACCTGAAGTTTGATTCCAAAATACCCAAGTCCCCTGTTCTATGCCCAAGACCTCTGTTACAATGAGTAGAGTTCTGAGTGAAATATTTCACAATAGGAAGCAAAAGAAACATCGCAAAATTGCTCGCTTTAGATTGATAATTTTCTGTGCAAAAATTCAACTGCGGACAGTAAAAACATAATATCAAACACAACCAATCCACAATGGAATTTGAACATGAGGATTTATAACCAGAGAAAACCCTCTCTAGGTTAAAAGAATTCTAGAATGGATTTAAGATTATACTAATTAGCGCTTACAACACCATAGAAATTACTGTCACAATGAAATCTGCTGGAAGAAAAGCCCTTGTACAGTTTCTACATTTCCACAGTGGAAGAAAGAATCTTGCTATCTCTCATGATCTGGTTCTGTGGTCAAATCCTTTTCTATGGTTGTCTTGTTTTGCTAAACGTGAATCTGTCTTAGCTTTGGCTCTGGTTCTCATTTAGGATCGTGGCTATCTGATCTTGTTGTGGCTTTGACTATAAAAACTTTTTCAATAGGGAGATGTTGACTCTGCTATATATAGGAGCTTCAATGGGTGCTCTCAAACTGCTCTACTACAGTAGTTGCACTCTCAATGGACTTCTACAACAATTGGCACCATCAATCTGCTTTGTTACAATGATGGCTCATGTCAAACAACTGTGCTATAACCATTGGCACCATGAATATTCTCTCTACTTCATCAAATGGTTGGCACCATCAACTGACTTTGCGCTCCTCAGGGTGATGACAGTGGCAAACACTTTTTTGGGTAGCTTTGTTTTGTCTCTGATTCAAGGCAAAACTATGTTGGCCTTGTTTTTTTAGTCCTTGAAACTTATTTCTCTCATATTTGCCATCCTATCCCCAGTTTGCTACCGAGAAAGACATAACTTCACAATATCAAAATTGACTATTTTTGGCCATTTATCTTTAGTAATGGTACAAATTTAATTTGGTGCATTCGTACAGTATCTGAAGAGCACTCTCAAGTTGTTATTCAATATTTTAGCATAAATACTACATTTAACTGCCATGCTCTAATATTTATATCAACCATAAGCATTCTTAAGGTAGTTCCACGTTTGTGAAGAAGAAGGAATGCTTCTGATAGCTTCTTATCATAGTGGTACAATTCTATTCGCAGTTTATCTTTTATAAACCTCCAATTTTCCAAACGTAGTAGAGACTACAGTTTTCATCTCAAATTTTGGACAAATCTGTTTAGTATTCTATAGAAAATGCATTAAGAATATAGTGCTATGTCTACTAAGCACAAATAATTGTTGTACTAAGTCATTTAAACATCTTGACATCCTCGTTTTATATTCCTTTTCTGTTTTCGCAAAGTTTCCTCTGTTACGGAAAATGTAATTATATTAATTTTTTTCCATCGATATACGGATTGGATCTAATTATATGTAAACCCTTGCTACAATGGTTATTTGAATGGGTTAGAATGTGCATTGTTATTTGTTTCTTTTGAAATACATGCATTACCACTACGCGAGATCTTTGCATTAATTTTGAAATGTTGAGATCTTTGCATTGATGTTGCCTCTTCTTGGTGGTGTCTCTGAGATTTAGCTGATCCAAAGGCAATGGATGTGCATCAGCGGTCGATTGCTCTTTGCTAGTATTGTAATCCAAATCCTCTAGCATGCAAACAGGTGCCAGGATTGATCATTTTTTTTCTCACCTTCACTTTAGGCTTGGAAAACTTTGTTCCAGATTTTTTAGCATTTGACTCACCTGATAGACAATGATCTATGTGTGCATTTAAGACTATATTGGATGTAGATGAGAAAGAAATACAAACAGGACAAACCTTTGGTATCATGGCCTCTGGAAGAGATCTTGGATTCCCAAATTTTTCGTTCTTCCCAGGATCTACCTTTCTCTTCTCCAAAGTTTGGATCTGCCTTGTAGGCTCCTACCTCTTCTACACTGCTTGAATTGGAGAACCTCCATTATGATTTCAAATCATCCGCTACTATGAAATGACACAGGTCGCAGATGCTTTGATAGACTTTCCTTTTGGGCACTTCACCACGAACCAAGTTTTAAAATGTCACGGCCCACTTGATATTTATCCCTAGCAAAAGTGTCACATGTGAAGATCAGGATTTTGATGAAGTGAATAACTTGGTAAAGAGAATTTTTGATTACTTATGTATTCGGCCCAACAATATAGATTTTTATGCACTATCATTTTTAACCATGTGCTGAAAAACATACAAAAAAATTTGTTTTTAGTGAAATTTGAGTTCACAAGAATCGATGCCAGTCAAAATCTAGACCTTGCTCCTAGCTTACTGGTAAAAGGTGGTACTCATATTTAATGCAAGTAATGGAATTCCTTTTTCATTGTTTTATCTCATCTTATTCAAAATTCCAAGTCTAGCATCAATGATTGTCTTATGCTTCAGAAAAACGGTATTATGCTTTAGAGAAGTGTATCTACTTCTTATTATACTTCTTAACTTCCAAGTCTAGCATCAATGATTATTTTATTCTTCACACATAATCTAGTTTTCATTATACTCCTTGAAACATTTTTTATTAGTTTAATGAGACAAACTTAAAAGGAGTAAGCTAATATATTAGCAAAAGGATTTATGTCACAAATCTAAGATTCTTATAGGAATTCAATGGAAATTTCAGGCATCACCTGAGTAATATTCAGTGTCTGCAAATTTTGACATCCAGAGAGAAGTTTGTTACAAAATTAGGCAGCTCCTACTTGAAAACATGTTGATGTTGATGCGTAGCAATTTCCTTCATTTATAGCCATGTGTTGTAATATTTTAAAATTCCATAGTAATAATGGAGAGAGTAATACTCTCCTCTTCTAACACAGAGAAAATATTGAAATTTCTTCACTGGAAACAGAGTTCAACACTTTGAAAAAATTCTATTCTTTAAAAAAAAACTATTACAAATTCTTCCTCACTAAGAGGGATTACAAAATGTGACTGCTGCAAAACGCAGTGCACTCAAAATTATTCTCTATCTCTAAAACTACGCATTGATGTGCTCTTCAAAACACTTACACTGCTATTGTGTGTAATAATAAACTTTACAACTACATTCTGAAACAGGCTCACAACCCTTTTCTTTTATATGAAACGAATATATTAAAAACATAACAAAACTATGCAAATAACAAATCTATTAAAATGCTCCTGGGGTCCACAATTTATAAATGTTTTAATATATATATGATATATATATATATATATATATAACATATATACATCGCATTTAAAACAAAATATTCCCAAAACCAGTGTGGAACCTTAACAAAAAATAAAAATATTCCGTCGCGTGTTATATAAAACATATAACAAAACCTTTGTCAAAAATTCAAACGAACCCTTTAGTCGTGAAGCCCACCAGACTTCAAACGACGATAAACCATAATTCAAACCAAATTCGCGTTCCAAAATTGCCTGCTGACATCGGCCAATTTTGTGGCGCGAAAACCAAATGAATTCCACACTTATCTTTTTCGGGTCCAAATTTGGGCTGGCATATGGAGAGAGAGTTGTGACGCAAATTTCTTATCAAATTTTCCCTAATATTTCTTGGGTCCGGATTTCCACTGCGCGAGCGGCCCAAACAAAGATCCGCTCCAATCAATTTCTGCCACGTGTCCTTCTCTAGCTTGCCATGGTGTGGGACCACCAAACTTTAAACAAAACCCGCGCTTCAATCAAAAGTTGCCCATGTTTCTATTTTAAACCTGTTTTTGAAATACAGAGCCATGTACTCTATTTTCAATGTGCAGGACTGGTTGTTATTTTTAAACCTTGACTCTGACTGTTTGAACATTTTGGCAAGTGGCCTGGTGAAAGAACTTCTTCAAACAAATATAGAAGGCGGCTCTCAGTACAAAGGTAGGTGAAAGTAATATTTCAACAGTTGAGTCTTAACATATATTAGTAAGGAGTATTATAGTAGTTCACACTTGTAATACTCACAAAGGGAACTCAGAAAAACCATCATCTCTCCAAAACAGTGACTAATATTTTCACAGTTGGTTTCTTCAGATTTATTGATGCCACAATACCATGTATCTTTCAGATTACTTCAAATTCACTGAATGCTTTCAAGCGATTGTCATTATGAATTAGTCAAAACAAGTTTCAGCATACAAAAAGGATTTATATGCACTGGATTTGGATAGTTTAACTACCACTTCGCACATTTCCAGGAGTTTATATGCCAAGAACTACTGCACTTTTAATCAGGCTGTTGGAAAATTTTGTTTCATATTTTGACATTATTAATGCCAACCCTGACTTGCGACTCTTCGAAATGAAGATTCAAACAGTTGAGTAATGTGGTTATTAAGGGACAAGAGTTAGATTATACATGTATCAAGGTAGGCTTGATCCAGATGAACTCCACCCATAGATTACAGATGTCTATCAACACTTGTATCCTTCAATAATGTAGTTTGCAATAACATCTCATTTATTCTTTTGGTGTTCAAGAGTCAAGATCAATAAAAATGCATGAATCTTTCTCGGACTGCTTATATTGTCAAATCATCAACTCTAAACCTTTGAACACCATGCAAACAAAACTGAGCGCATGGTCACTGGATTAAAATTTCTCGCATGGCTACATTGTGTATAAGCTTCTCTTACCCCAAACATCTCCCACAATCCCCCATAAATAGAAAACAATGGAAATGGTTTGCATCCCTCTTATTTGAAAATTTCTAAGCTAACTTTATGGAACTGTTCTAGTTACCATAAACATGTCTTGGTTGATGGGGTAAAAACCCACAGTCCCGGTTCTTCTCTCATTTTCAAACCTCAAGTTGTGTATAGATGCCTTCAAAATTCATTCCCAAATTCAATTTTGGGCAAATTTACAATACTGATGTGGAAGCACTTTTCAATAGTTAATTGGTTACAAACCCAACCAACCCAGAAATTCAATGTAAATGCTGCAAAGAGAACTGCATAGAGTTACATAGGGAAGAGGAGGCCATTGTATCGAAGATCTGGCCGAGGACTAGGAGACTGTAAGAAATTTCATTTATATAAGGAATTTGTTAGTATTATATGTGCGTTTATTGAGTAAGTTTTCCGTGTGTGAATATATGTACGCATCCTGGTGAAAGATAATTAAAATCCCGTGGTAATTAAGAAACCCTGTGATGAGGTTATGTGCATATAGACTGGTTGAGTTCTCAGTGGAACACGAGCTAATGACTCAAGACTTATGAGCATTGGTAAATTCCACAGATAACTGTGTCAAAGAGTTTGGGAATTTGTCTATATTCAGTTGTGTGAACAGAGGGTGAATTAGGTTAATGACATTCTTGTGCGCCTGCGGTAGATCAAGGAGATGTTGTGCTTGAACCTTCGTGAGCTAGGTAAAACCTCTTAATGAGTGTTGTGAATGTGTAGGCGATTGAATGAACCAAGGACCAGTGTATCGATTTTCAAAGTCGATACTAACCTTGTCGGAACCATAAGAAATAAACCGTGGCATATGTAATGTGTCGTGTCTCCTTGAAATGGTCGTGCCTGAGTTCATTTCATATGGCCACACGAAGGATGAACAACGAGGCAGAGTTCAGTGGAAGTAAGTCGTTGGTAAGCGGAAGGAACCTGGAGTAAGAGTAGTTGGAACCTTGAGGACCACATAGTAAAGACAGGTTTCCAACATATCACACCGCCTTTGTACGGTAAGCGGTATTCCCCATTTGGACGCAATCAATGTCATAGGCCGACACGTGGCCTTGAGCGGTTTTGAAAACCCACTCTCATCGCGAGTTAACGATCGTGCAACTAACTCACGCGATATCCAGTTGGATCGTTGGATCGTCAAGGCCAGAGCGAGGTATTATCCACCGTTGGATGTGGAAAGGCCGCTAGCGCTAGGCCCCACGCGTATATACGTCAACTATTGTTGTCCTAACTAAGGTTCAACGAAGGTATGTGTGGTTGTTTGCATTGACAAAAGTTTATTCATATTTATGTGTCCAAGCCTCATATGAAGTCCCAGTTATAAAGTGAATGCCATCACTAAAGGTTAGCGGGGTCCGATCTTATTATATGATTGTTTATAGTTGAAGCGCTACGGGGTGGTTTATTATATTAATATTTCACGGTCGAATTATTTTCATAACAATTGGAACGCCCACAATTCATAACAAATATTGGAGATTTACAGTCTTGTTTTAAAGTTTCATTTTTTTTTTAAACTGAACCCGTCGTCGGTATACCGATGCTTTGTAAGCGTCTCTCTTCCGACGCCTTATAAGCGTTGGCCTTCCAACGTTTTGAATGATTTCCATTTTCATCGGTCTTGTGACGTCCGTCGATATTGTGACAGTTCTTCCTGGCGTCGGTATTGTGATGCTTTTGGAAAGTGTCAGTATTGCGACACTTCTGGAAAGCGTCAATATTGCGACACTTTTGCAATGCGTCGGTCTTGCAACACATTTGTACGACGTCGGAATTGCGACAGTTTAGAAACATCGGAAGAGAAACAATATAAAAACGTTGGAAGAGCGACGTTCAAAACGTCGGACCACATTTCGTCAGAATTGCGACATTTTACAACCGTCGGAAGAGCGACAATATAAAAATGTCGGAGGAGCAAATTTCAAAACGTCAGACCACATTTTGTCGGAATTGTGACAGTTTACAAACGTTGAAAGAGCGACGGTTTGGGAAACGTCGGAAGAGCGATGCTTGTTTGGAAGCGACAGAAATAGTGTCGGTATTGAGACACATTGTCAAGGCGTCGGAATTGTGACGTGATGGCGAACCATGTTTTGGCTGTCCTCAAACTGTCACTCTTGCGACGACTATGTGTCGGAATAGCGACAAAGTGGCCATCGGAAATTGGGCCAAATTTTCTAGTGGTTGGATCTTAGGGGGAGATCAAAGGCGGGTACTAAAGGATGAATTCATGGGAAAGGTCCGATGAACGAAATTAGATGGGGAGGCGATGCAATGTGGGTCGTCGATCTTGGATCAAATGGACGGTCACGATTGGATCGGCGGATCGCAATTGGAGGAGACGGAGGGTGGCACCGTTTAAACTTTGTTCTTGGCGATGGTGCGATTCAATGCCAACCGTCCGATCTAGTGGGGATTGAATCAGCGGTGAGGAAGACTAGAGTGATGGGAGGGGAGCGATGAGGTCTGGGCCGTTGGATTAAAGGGAAATCGATGGCGGAGATTACAATCGACAGATTTTAATCGGAGAGTGTAGTGGGTGGCACAGTTGAAAAGTTGTGATTGCGATTGGCGCTGGCCGTCAGATCTTAAAAGATTGATGGTTGAGATTTCGGCGCAGGTCTACAGACCAAACCCTAATCGCATCGGGAATTTTTCGTATAACACAGAAACGTGCTCCCCAAAAGTTGCGATTGAGATTAGCGCCCAGGCCTTAGCACTTGGTCTTAGCGCTCGGGGCATATGGGGAAGTGGTTAAGGGGCTGGCCGAAAGAGGCTAAAGCCTTCAATGTAAAATATGGTATTTTGGCCTATTTTCAATGGATTTTAAGGCCGAAAAGGGGTAACGGTAGAGAGGAAAAGGGATTATTAAGCCAAGCAAGGAGTGCTTGTAGGGTTAAAAGGGGAATGGAGATTATTTAGAGGGTTAATGAGGGAAATAGAGAGGAGTAAAAGGGAAGGAAACCGAGGTTTAGGGGGAAATGAAATAAGGGAAAGGAGGCCTTTTGGGCATTCTTCTTCACAACAGAGAGGCTTCAAAACTGGGAACAGTAGCGAATGTTGACCATATGATCAACACATCCAATGGTTGATATTCATATCACGTTATTTTAACATCTGGAAGTTAACAGTTTGAAAACGTGCGATATGGGAGGTTTTTTTTTTGCCACGTGGCGTGCGGTGTATGGAATCGTGCAAGTTTTGTGAAAACCATTTCCCACCTTTGACCCCGCGTGAAAACCACCATGGTTTTCCGCCTTACCACCTTTTCCCCTTTGCATCGATTTTTAATCTTTAATAGCAGCTGTTGATTGATATAATCCAATGGCCACGATCTCACCTCATCTCCGTCCCTCTCCCATCCTCTTATGCTCCTGAAGGTTTCTCTCCACCGATCTCCACCGTTGAAATCTTTGATCCAATAGTCCAGATATGATCTTGCATCCGTCCATATATTCATTATTCCACCCTCCAAAAAATCCATCAAAGGATCTCCACCGTTCGTTTATCTAATCCAACGGTCACAATATAATTTCACCTCCCATTCATCATTCCTTCATACATCCTCCAAAAATCCCCAACACACAATATTAACCCTAGATCGTCGGGGATTATTCTAATCCGAAGGCCCAAAATCCTCCTCACCACAGATCTCCATCAGACTGTTTTACCTCCATTACATATGGTTTTCCTCTATTTTTCGCCACATCCACCATTTTCCTCACCATTTCTCTTCCATCTCCATGGGCCTCCATATTATTCCGCCCACTCCCATGGGTTTTTCTTAACTGGTTTACTGTATTTTGTGGGATTTGAGGGATCACGAATGCACTCTGTCCCACATTCATTGAGAGGGTTATTTAGAAATATTAGTTCGAGAGCCAGAAGCAGCAGAGGAAAATGCCTGAAAAGATTTTTAAATCATATGTCAACGAAGACCAGGCTATAAAACCTCATTCTAAACCCTCTTGTTCCATTAAACCTGCACAGGCACTAGAAACAGTCAACATAAGCAGCAAAGAGTATCAGTGATAGTCTAAAGAGATTAAAAGCATGTAATTGAATATTAATGACATAATCCAGTGTTTAAAGGATAGAAACACAACTCGAAGACTTTAAAATGATCCAGAGGCCTAATTAAGCCTAAAACACAAAATCAAGACAAAATAATAGTGTTTTAAGGTGAAGACAAAAAAGCTATCAGTCCAAGAAGCCTCCATCGCTACACCAAAGGCCAATCTAACCCTCTCCAGGTACCAAAAGCCACCTGCAGCCTCACAGAATTCAAAAAAGGCCTAGTTATTGCAAGAACAGGAGATATTTTCCTAAGACAGGTGAACAGTTATTTCAAACTATCAGCAAAGTTATTTTAAATATAAAACCAATGCTAAAGTCAATTTTCCCGTCCATTAAGCTCCAAAAGGTAGAAACAACAATTATGGAAGTATGGGAAACTTGCAGACTTTATATCCCCTTTACTTATTTGAAAGGTAAAAAACAGATAGTCATAGTACAAGTACAAGAAAAGGACCACTTTATGAAGCATGGAGCATGTCATTTCTTATCCATCAAGCCTCCGAGAGGCCGAGAAACATTAAGTTCTTCATTTAATTGGGCCAAATGTCTCTTCTACTACTTCACTCCCTCATTCACCTATAAGTATTCATCGAAAATCCATTGTAAAGGTTGTTGGTTGTTGGGATTCTATTAGTTATTAGAACTATTATTGAGGGGAAGTAGTTGAGTAGTCTGTAATATAGTAGGTTGGGAAGAGAAGTCTTTATTGTAAAAGGCCACTAAGCTCAAAGTATGTGACTGGTTTTTCACATCAATTAATCAAGCAGATTCACAGGATCTTGGTCTATATTATTGGTGTTGTATTCTCACTGTAATTGAATCCTTTCATTTTTTTACGTACTGTCCATATTTCTCTGATAAAGAATAGCAAGCATAGATTAGGATATACTACTGGAAGTACCCTAAGTCTCATTGTAATCTTTATCTTGATTTTTTCTACTAAGTTTTGTATCTAAGAGCTAATTCATCATAGTATAACCAGTATAGTAGCTGGCTGGTCCATGCTTACTTATGTCTGAATTTGGGGTTAGTTTCTTAGATGCTGTTGTTGGGTTTCAGTTGAAAGAATTTGGAAACTGGGAGATTAGAGCTAGCCCTGTCTCACTAGGTGCCTCTTCCAACAGCTGACCCTTCTAAGTTCCCTTTGAGTTAGTGTCAAAGCATTGAAGGTTAAAAGTATTTCTTTGATCTTAGGCCTTACGCAATGTTTAATCTTAAATGTTTTCTACTATCCTGAAAGTGGTTATGAGGACTGCTGGATTGTCTTTCTTAAGAATTATGTTGAAAGCAGGTCTGGATTTAAATGATATCTGACCTAATATTAAGCTACCCTTTGTGTCTTTATGGCAGTTTCCTTTGAAGTATGTCAAAAGAATTTATGGAGTTAAATGACCTCTGATCTGATCTTAGGCTACCCTCTGGTCTCTTTCTTTCACCCATTCTTAATGTTCCATTTCACGATCTATCTAAAATATCCTTTAGTATAGATTAATTTCCCTATGAAAACCCTTGGATAGTTGATAGGCAAGTAATTTCCTTTCATGACTCCATAGCCCAATGGATTAATCTTCCTCTTGACCTATTTTCCCAAGTTGAAACATCCTTCCATTCAGTTCCTTCCTTACTTCCATGACCTTCTCAATTGATGATCTCCAACCAAACAATAGAAAATAAAAAACCCCTGTGCTTCATACCTAGCCTAATACCTCATTTTGAGCTTAAATATATATCATTTCTTACATTTATAGAGATATCCCTCTCTGGATCTAGGGGGGCTAGATCCTAGGATCCCAAAGTGGTTTGATTTTGTCTTATCTTTTGGTCTTGCCAATCTGGCCAAAGCATAGGAACCACCACATAATGGTGACTCTGTTGGGGACTTTCTGAGTGTTTTCCATCTTATACATCCTTAGGACCTCAAAAATCCAAAATATATAGTTAGATTGGTATTCAATTGCTGATGGTGGACAACATCCTACTTCAAACATTCAAATTCATCCACCTGGTGACTCCACAACTCCTAATAGACCTAAAGACTCCACTGGAGGAAGAACCTGAATCATGGCCAGACCTTAAGGATGGATTTGGTTTAAAGAATTCATTGTTTCTATCTACCACTATGTTCTATCCTACTTTAATCTTGATAAAGTGTACAAATATGATACCCACATTGATTATGGGAAGGATCTCAAGCCTCGATCTTCATACCATGAGCAAACCAATATACCTGTGAAAAGCCCAGTGAAACTAGAGCCTCATGCTGTATCTCCTAATCCTAATGAAACTTCAAGCATGAGGCCTTGGTCTTCGGTCTCTTGTTACATTTCCTACACCCACAAAGGTCATATAAAGATATAAGCCTCTGTTTTTGCCTCTTATCTTCCAACCCCTTCCTGCAGGACTTACAAATAAGCTGCCTCTTTTTTATGGAGAAAATTCAAAGGTCACTGTTGAGCAGCATGTTCAAAGGCTTGAGGATTTACCTGACCTATATGAAATAGAAGAGGATGATGTGCGTTGTTAGTGCTCAAATCTACCTCAGGCTGAAATGAGGTAAAACTCAAGGCTACATCAAACCACGCTCAGCCTTGTAGCTAGCCCTACGAGGACAGAAGAGGGCTCTCTCCGGGTCGATCTCGATAAAATGAACAATAGGGTGCGAGATGACCTTAAAAGGGAACTGATTTTAGGCTAGTAAAGAGATAGGAAATTTTGATTTTGATTTTTTGGGTTTTCGTTGGAGAAATGGGAAAAAACAATTTTGGGTCCGGGGATAAGGTCAGATCTTTGCAGATTTCGAGTTCGGGCGAGGTAGGCAATAGTCTTAATGCTTTTGATTGGATATATGGATGGATCAGAACAAAAAGGAGCTGAAAAGGGCAAGGATGAACATGGATCCTTTTCAAACAGGCGAAAACATGAAAAAACTAAATGAATTCAAAGGCAGAGCACTGTGAACAATGGATTCAACCTCATCTACTCATTCATTTAATTTAAGAAGCATAAGTGAGAAATGGCATACATTAAACATGAAGGAAATTACAATAAAATGAGGGAAAACACCATTAAGAACTGAAAGCCACAAGAATCCCAACAGGTGCTACAAAACCTCTGATCTTTCCTTAGCCAAAATATGAAAAAAATATGTACAATGGTGCCAAAAGTTTCCCAAGAGTCCAACCTGTAGAAAGTCTCAAAAATTACAATATATAGATCACTATAGCCCCTTCCCATGCCTCTAGGGGTCGAATTCCTTCTTCAGGGATCAGTTTCAACCAAATTCTAATCAAGGAACTAGAATCTAGGCAGCTAACAACTTGCCTCTAAAAGAGTGGAAACTGATTCGTTTACATGATTTTCACTTTTTTGAAAGTGAATATTCTAGAATAGGTAAAAGTAAGCCAAAATTACATGCCAAACATTAATTTACATCATGAAAACCCAAAAACTTCATCCACAATCAAAACTGGTCCCAACTGGCAGAAATTCTGAGCTGGAAGTTGAAACTTCAGCCAAAACTCTATGTGGGTAGCGCGCCTTTCAACCTAATTTTGAGGCACTTCCTGGCATCCAAATTGAGCTCATGATAACGCGTTGGAACGCCCTGGATGTTGGATATCCAACCTAAGTGGAATTTCCCAATTTGGAGCTCATTTGCCCCTCCAAAACTTCATTCTTCCAGAAGTACTTCCTGCTGGTGCAAAAGGTGGCAGCAAGGTGGTTTTCATGGTGTTTTTTAGCTTTTTGACCATCCAGAATCTGATGAAATGCTTCGGAAATGCCTGAGGATGCATAACTTACCATGAAAAATCCAAAAATGCAAATATTTCCTTCAGCAAGTGTCCCGAAAAAAAGTGAGCATATGGACGCGCTACCCGTATAGCTGAAAAACCTGTTTTTAGACCAAAATATTTCAAAATGACAAAAATTTCTCCGAATTTCCTAAAATTCGGAGCGAAGACCCTCCATTAAGTATCATGCCCATCCAACGAAGCCTCGGCCAAAATCCGGAGTGGATCAGGCCTTTTCCCCTATTTTAGTGCTTCGCTCAACCTCCTCTTCAGAATCTTCATTCTCGCTTTGTAGACATGCATACGAGCCCAATAATGGCCTTTCATGTGGCGAAGCATGTCTTTCTCTCTATTGGCCTTTTCCAGCAACTTCTCCAGATGAATGTTAACATGCGTGAGTACAGAATCTCGATCAGCCGGTGTCATATCACCAGGTCTCTTCCGGGCCAATTGTCGATCCTCACGGATTTGACGCAGCTCATAAAGTGTGTGCTCATCCTCTAGTTGTTTGTTGTGATGCTCCAGATAGTTTATCACCCACTTAGCCTTCTACAATTTATCTTTCAGCGTGTCATTCTCGGCCCTTTTCTCCTGGATGATCTCCCTCAGTTTCGAGCTAGGAGAGCTCGCATGAACATCAATGATTGTGAAATCCGTGTCCCGGCCTCCTGATGGGCCCTCATCATGCATGGGCTTCTTGCCCCTATCCTGGATCTGTACCTGTGCTGAAGAAGAAGGCGAGACCCCTTCCACATCATGTGGAGATAATACTCGCTCTGCTGATGAAGTCGGCAAGACCCCTTCCACCCTGGGTGGAGATAATACTCGTCGTGTAGCTGCAAATAAGGCCCTGTGGCCTCGCTGATATGTCACAAACAATGGAGCACTGATATGCTCAATCTCAGGAATGCCAGGCTGGTGTGAAGGCTCTCCCACATCATGAACTACCTCGGGAGGCGGCTGTGGCGCTGTGAAAAAGTCACGGGAGATGAAATCCTCCCAAGTGATGCCCTGCTGTGCCAACTGATGTAACACTATGATCTTGATCAAAGCGTAATGATATATACTTCTATGCTGTTGTGCTGGGCTCTTATTCTGTACAAAAATCATCATCCTCTCTATGTTGCGATACATGAAGTACGGAATGTTCATCATACGTACCCTTGTGAAGTGCATCAACAAACGAACATGGTACGCAAAGAGACGCGAGAATCTGCCCTCGCAACTGAAATACCGAATGATGAGTTTCATCAGTGGTGCAAACTCATCCCTTAGGAATCTGAAAGGAAAAACTCTGCCCAAGTGCCTCATATACCCAGGTTTGATGTATGGCTCATAGTGGAATTTCTCTAACTGCTGACGTTTGTTCCATTCCTCTCCTAAATTTGGTATGCCAGTGGCCTGAGCAATAGTCAATGGTGACAGAATGAAATCAACTCCGGCGAGATTTACACGGCCATCATGTAAATGTATAACAAACAGACGAGCTAGTTCACGATGAAGCTGGGTTTGTGAAATCATTTCACAGAATTGAAAACATGACTGAACCCGAAAACAATCCATTGCAAGCGGACATGCCTGCAATTGAGCCAAAGAAGTAGGCTCCTCCCTGAGATGTTTACCACCTTTGCCACCTCTGTGAGGCCTCCGTGGCACATTACCCTCTGTTGTGGAATCACTGTCTGACTCTCGTTCATAAACTGACTCTGTCTCTGACATGGCTTTGAAAACAAGATATTGGCAATATGGAAGCTGATATAGGTGCAGTGAAGGCAAAGTTTTAATGTATGTTTAAAACCCAATAAATGTCACACATGTACCCAAGTATCACAGGAAAACAAAATCATAATGAGGATGACTCTGTTTTAATGGCATAAAAACTATCACTGTTTTGACCACAAGTAAGTTTGACAAATGAATACCAAATGCAGATGTATGGTACAATTTTATAATGATGGCCAAAATTTGTCAAAGGAGCAAACAAGTATGTGAACTGGAGAATAGGGACAACATGAAAATAACCATAGTGACACAAATGACCATGACAGTGGCAATAAAATGATGATGACAGCAGTGATAATATGATAAATGAGGGCGTGAAGATGATATACACAACGTGCTAGGGCATGAGCATATTTACCATTCAAAAGTTTTCAAACTTTTCATAAAACTGTCCATATATTCTCAAAACCCTCAAGGAATTAATTTGCATATGAATGTAGGGTTTATCATTTCTCTCCAAGCATGGCCCTTTTCCCAACATCCATAACATCACAACCATGATAAAAATCTACTGAGCATGATAAAAACATGCTTGCAATTTGCTGGAGTCGATTTGAAACAAAACTGGGCGTAAAACAAAAATTTCTGGGCTCTGTTGCTATGTGGGTAGCGCGCACCAAGTGGGTAGCGTCCGTTCTATTTAACACTGGCCGTGGCGTTCAAGTGGGTAGCGCGCACCAAGTGGGTAGCGCCCAGCTCGTATGGGTAGCGCCCACCTCCAAACGCTGTCAACAATTCTGCAAATTGTCTTCGGCCTTCAAAAACTCAATTTCGACCTCTGCCTTGTGGATTTCTTACAAATGAGTTTGTTTGCCATGTTTTATACATGAAGAAAATATCTCATGCAATCAGATTTTATTTCAAATGTGTTTGATAACCCACTTTCATAATGTTTCTGCACTTTGACATTTGGCTATTTAATACAATGTTTCTCCTTTGGCTTTTCTGAGTTTTTGGACTAAAAATACTTGTTTGTCTTTTGCAGGGACGCGGCACCTGGCTTTGGAAAAAATCAAAGGCTTGCACTGAAGCTTCTTATGATGAAATAAATACAATTATTACAAACATGAAATTAGAAAATTTCTAGTTCCAAAACAGAGTTTTGGACTAGAAATGTCTTCAAATGCTTTTAATGATAAAAATGTGAAATAGAAAACTTTCTGAAACCAACCTCATGGCCTGCGGGCTTTATGACATGTTTGCAAAGGACTTAAAAAACCCTAGACTCTAGGACCAAATACTTTTTAACGAAAACAATCATTAATGACCATGAATGCAATGACGATGAACTTCAGTGATTTTTGAGAAATTTTTAAACAGCCCTGCAGGTACAAACATGAGGAAACACATGACAACCAGACCCCCTCGTCAGTCAATGGCATGATCCTAGCGAAATGCAACGAAGTGGAACAAGCGAGACACCTAATTATGAATATGCAAAAAGCGAAATGATCTCTGACGGAGGGCTGTAAGGACCGACTCTAACATGCGTATTAGAATGTTTGCCTTTTCATTGCAAGGAAAGGTTAAGAGTTGGTTCAAAGATCTTCCAGCAGCAAGCATCATCAATTTTCATCAGTTTTCTCAAGTTTTCCTTAATATATGGGTAGTCCCGGGAAATGTCTTTCTCATCCTAGAAGAATACCAGAATTTGAGAAGATAACCAGGAGAGACAGTATAGAACTTTTCAGCCAGGCTCAATAAGGTATACAATGCAATACCTTCTAATATAAAACCACCCTTGGGATGGGCTCTAGTGCACTATCCAATTTCTTTTGACCTTGAGGTGGAATTTCATATAAGAGAAAGAGAGCCTTGTAGCCTGGAATAAATGCAAAACATAGCCATTACTGTTGAGTATAACATATGGTGCAAGGAGGAAAGATTAAAAGTAATAAAAAGGGACCAAGCAGAGCAAAAAAGGCAGATCTCTTTAGAAAACTAGCTGGAAATATCGATATAGACAGCCAACACCTTGCTAAATAGAAAGGAGGAAAAATCTGAGGTTTATACTAGAAATGATGATTGGAAAATACCTACACCTTGTCCCCAGGAAAAGAAAGCCAAATCTATGCAAGACATAAGCAACATGCAAAGTATGTATGATGAACAATATTTTAGATCAGAGAATGAACTTGCAAACTATTTTGAAGAAAGAAATGTTGAAAATCCAGAAGGTTTGATTGGTGACATTGCTTATAATTATGATTCTTCTAGTTTTGATCTATCTGATGATTATTTTTTCCAAATAGAAGCTAATTCTACAGGACCATCATCAATAGATTGGTGGAAGGAACATCATGTCTATCAACTTCAAGAAAGTAATGAGCCAAGTTAGGCTATTTATGATATTGATGAGGAAGGTTATGAAAGTCTAGTAGAAGGTGAAGATTCATTGAATCTTCACTCTTATTTATATCACATCATCAGTAATAATTTCCATGAAGATGGAAGTCAGTAGCCTTTTAGCTCAGAGGATGAGGAAGAAAGAAATGCAGAAACTCTTGAGAAAGTTGAATATACTAAACTTTCTCCTGAAAGGGTTGAGGTAATCAAAGAAACCCCTGCTCAAGAATATGTTAGTCTTTTCATAGAGCTCAGCACACCAGATCAGAATATCTCAGAGCTGCAAGAGGACAACACTGCCATATATGATGAGTCCTCCAGTTCAGAAAGTGATGAAGATGAGGAAGATTTCCTTTCTCAAAAGACTCTTTTTCTTGATCCAGTGGAAGAGGAAGCAATCCTAGTTGAAAACCACTTGTCAAATACTCACAACCAGGTATCATTTCAAGATCCTTATGCTTATTTCCTACAAACATTTGAAGGAGGAACGAAGGTCATCATGAGAATCTTGTTGCAGAAAACAAGAAACATTTTGAAAGCTACTAAAAAGCAAAGAGAATGGGAGTGGCCCTTTCTATCCAGCATGATCAAAGAATTGAGCAGAAAAGACCAGTCATGGGATCATCTGATTGACTGGATGTATTGGAAAAGAATTTTTGTAAGCTATACATGTAAATATCTCAAGTTAGATTAGGGTAGGTAGGAAATCTCAATAAAGCTCAATATGTGAGCATTTAGTTAGTTGTTGACTTTTGCTTTGAAAGGAAAGGTTCAGATATGCCCAAAACTTGAACTAGCAGAGAAAAGAAGAAAAACCTCTAACAAAATCAAAACCAGAGCTGAAATGAAGAAGAAAAGTGACTCTAACAAGCTCAAAATCTGAGTCACAAAAAGGAATGAAGGATGCTGGTGATTTTTTCAAATATGAAGCACTCTAATTTTGTTTTTAATTTCTGAAAATTTCAGTCCATATGAAACTTGTCTTTATGCTATGGATTCACAGCAGACCAGACTGTCTAATCTTGGTTTGTATGTATTTAAATTTCTGTTGTAGAAAGTAGAGAAAGAAATCTGCTCGGCAGTTTAATCCTAGCAGATATTAGTGCAGGTAGAGAATCTGTGAGGCCAACTGTCTAATTTGGTCTCATGGAGAAATAAGGGTAGCAGTAGATAGGTTTATTTTCCTATCTGTAAAAAAATGATGATGTAAAAGGTCTGCAGGCTAAATGCACCTTGAAGAGAAAATGTTAGGACAATAGAATGGGTAGGTAGTTGTTTGGGAGAAATATTACTGTTGATATGATATTTTCATGATTTGTAGTATCTGATCAAAGAAGACAAGGATGGTCAAGTGCCAGGCATATGGCCTACTTCCAAATATTATTTTATGAGATTATTTACACCTTCAAGAAGATTCCATCCCCATGTGGAGCCACTGTTAGCCACCTATAAATTTTTGACATAGCAAACAGGTGGCTAAAAATGTTTCTGAATCTTCAAGAGAAACATTTCCCTTGAAAATATTTCATTCTTGAGGCCTCTATGTGTCCTCTTCTCCTTGAAGAATCTTCACTACTGTTTCCATTAAAAAGCCTCATTGTTTGTGAAGAAAACTGCTGTCAAAAAGGCCTCCATTTGCCCTATGTCATCCCCACAAAGTCCCCTTTTTCACCCCTTTTTCCCTCACTAAATTTCCTCCAAAACACACTCATTTGACTCTCTAACCCTCTCAAAACCCTTTTTAAACCTCATCATCATCCATTCGTCATTCCTTGATACATCCTTCAAAAATCCCCATCGCACAATATTAACTGTAGATTGCTGGGAATTATTCTAATCCGACGGCCCAAAATCCTCCTCACGATAGACCTCCATCATATTGTTTTACCGCCATTCCATATGGTTTTCCTCCGTTTTTCACCGCATCCACCATTTTCCTGGCCATTGGTATTCCATCTCCATGGGCCTCCATAGTATTTCGCCCACTCCCACAGGTTTTTCCTAACTGGTTTACTGTATTTTGCGGGATTTGAAGGATCGTGAATGCACTCTGTCCCATAGTCATTGACAGGGTTATGTAGAACGCAGAATATCAGATCCAAAGCTAGGAGCAGCAGAGGAAAATGTTTGAAAAGGTTTTTAAAGCATATGCCAACAAAGATCAGGCTATAAACCCTCATTCTAAACCTTCTTGCACCATTAAACCTACACAAGCACCAGAAATAGTCAACAGAAGCGGAAAAGAGTATTAGTGACAGTCTAAAGGGATTAAAAGCATGTAATTTAAGATTAATGACATAATCCAGTGTTTAAAGGACAGAAACACAGCTCGAAGACTTTAAAATGATCCAGAGGCCTAATTAAGCCTAAAACACAAGATCAAGCCAAAATAATAGTGTTTTAAGGTGAAGACAAAAAATCTCTCAGTCCAAGAATCCGCCACCACTACACCAAAGGCCAATTGAACCCTCTCCAGCTACCAAAAGCCACCTGTAGCCTCACAGAAATAAAAAAAATGCCTAGTTATTGCAAGAACAGGAGATATTTGCCTAAGACAGTTGAACATTTATTTCAAACTGTCAGCAAAGTTATTTTAAAGATAAAAACATCCCTAAAGTCAATTTTCCCATCCATTAAGCTCCAAAAGGCAGAAACAGCAGTTATGGAAGTATGGGAAACCTGCAGACTTTCTATACCCTTTACTTATTTCAAAGGTCAAAAACAGACAGTCGGAGTGCAAGTACAAGCAAAGGACCACTTAATGAAGCATGGAGCATGTCATTTCTTATCCATCAAGCCTCTGAGAGGCCGAGAAACATTAAGTTCTTCATTTAATTGGGCCAACTGTCTCTTCTACTACTTCACTCCCTCATTCACCATAAGTATTCATCGAAAATCCATTGTAAAGGTTGTTGGTTGTTGGTATTATATTAGTTGTTAGAACTGTTACTGAGGGGAAGTAGTTGAGTAGTCTGTAATATAGTAGGCTGGGAAGAGAATTCTGTATTGTAAAAGGCCACAGAGCTCAAAGTATGTGACTGGTTTTGCACATCAATTAATCAAGCAGATTCAGAGGATCTTGGTATATATTATTGGTGATGTATTCTCACTGTAATTGTCTCCTTTCATGCTTTTACATACTATCCATATTTCTTTGATAAACAACAACAAGCGTAGATTAGGATATACTGCTGGAAGCACCCTAAGTCTCACTGTAATCTTTATCTTGATTTTTTCTGCTAAGTTATGTATATAAGAGCTAATTCATCATAGTTTAACTAGTATAGTAGTTGGCTGGTCCATGCTTACTAATGTCTCAATTTGGGGTTAGTTTCTTAGATTATCTTGTTGGGTTTCAGCTGAAAGAACTTGGAAATTGGGATATTAGAGCTAGCCCCATCTCACTAGGCGCCTCTTCCAACAGCTGACCCTTCTAAGTTCCCTTTGAATTAGTGTCAAAGAATTGAAGGTTCAAAGTCTCTCTCCGATCTTACGGCTTACTCAGTGTTTAATCTTAAATGTTTACTACTATCCTGAAAGTGGTTATGAGGACTGTTGGATTGTATTTCTTAAGAAGTATGCTGAAAGCAGGTCTGGATTTAAATGACATCTTACGTGATCTTAACCTACCCTTTGTGTCTTTATGGGAGTTTCCTTTGAAGTATGTCAAAAGCAGGTCTGGATTTAAATGACCTCTGATCTGATCTTAGGCTACCCTCTGGTCTCTTTCTTTCACCCATTCTTCATGTTCCATCTCACCATCTATCTAAAATATCCTTTCGTATAGATGACTTGCCCTATGAAAACCCTTGGATATTTGATAGGTAAGTAATTTCCTTTCATGACTCCATAGCCCAATGGATTAATCTTTCTCTTGACCTATTTTCCCATGTTGAAACATCCTTCCATTCAGTTCCTTCCTTACTTCCATGACCTTCTCAATTGAAGATCTCCAACCAAACAATCAAAAATAAAAAACCCCTGTGCTTCATACCTAGCCTAATACCTCATTTTGAGCTTAAAATAATATCATTCCTTACATTTATAGAGAGATCCCTCTCTGGATCCAGGAGGGCTAGATTCTAGGATCCCAAAGTGGTTTGATGTTGTCTTATCTTTTTGTCTTTCCAATCTGGCCAAAACATAGGAACCACAACATATAGTATTTTTTCATTCACCTCATTCATCTTTTTGCAAATTTTACATCAATATTTTACCCTCTTCTAGTCCTAGATCAGAAATAACCTTCTCGAGCTTCGTCATTTTGTGGCTTTGCATGATACATAGTCAACAATATATATTAGTTAAACTTACATATAGTTCAAAAATAATACTTTTTTGTAAATAATTTACAAAGAAATTGCCTTTTTTTCTTTTCTTGATGTGCTATTAGTATTTTTTCTACTTTAACTCTTGTCAGCAATTTCTTTATCAATTGAAACATGTACCATACCACTCATTAATATATTTTATAAATAAATCATAAACTTTTCACGTAAAAAAAAAAATCGAGAAACCAGTGCGCTTTTAATGATGTAGGCACCGATGTCAATGCGTCGTGTTCTTATAAACGCACCGCCAAAACAGTATAAAACACCATGTAGTGCTCTATGTCAACAAGGAGCTCCGATGCATTATATCTTAATCAGCACACCGATTAACACAGAAAAATTAACGAAAATCCTCTAGTGTTAGTTTTTGTAGCATATGGTGTCGTGGAGGGGGCGATGTGGCTTATTATTATAAATTCACTGTGAAAATAGGGGACCAGCATACGATGCTCTCTGTTAACAAGGACACCCGATGCATTATATGTTAAACGGTGCACCGATTAACATAGTTAAAATAAAAAAAATTATTTTTGCAAAATAGTACGTGTGCGGTGTGTTATAATGAAATAGCGCACTCGTGCCCTATTTTACATATGGCATACAGATTAAAAAGTATATGTTTTAATTTTTTTTATCAAACAGTAAATGCATGGTGAGTTGTGATAAGACAACGCACTGGTTCGCTAGTTTAGATAGGGTGCACCGATTATAAAAAATCAGTTTTATAAAAATTCAAGCAAGGGCCGGCATGGATTGGGATCCAAATATGAAATTCATCCCGTGGGTTTGACATCATAATCCTATATATATAGCAATACAAACCCTATAGATCTAAAATTAAAAGCTTTAATTCTGAAATCACAGAAATAGGAAGAAACAAGGGCATAAACAAAAACAATCAAGGGTTTATCGCAAGAATGGATTTAAATTTAAATGAATAGTAAAGTTAAATTTATTTTCTGAAAAATGAACAGTAAATTTAAATTGTTTACTTATTGCATAAAAAATACTGCAAAAAATGTAAAAAAAAAACAATAAAATTTAATCACCAGATGGTTTGAAATTCTATGCTACAGGTTTTGAACCGCCAAAGGTTTGGAATTCTGATTCTTTCAATAGTTCTGTTCGAAAGGATTTTTATACTCCATAGTTCTTTTATGCTCTCTTGCTCCAAGTATGTCTCGTGCAAATCTCTCCCTGAATGTTTTTGCAAAAACAATGAAATAATGAAAAGTGTTTACTATTTAAAGAATTGTTTTATGAAATTTGATTTTCGAAAATATTTTTGCCCATTTTTTTCACTTAATTTACGGCTATTTGGATCCAGTGCGTCAATTAATAACTCTGCACTGGTGTGCAGTAACTAAAACGCACTGGTGCGGTGATTTGTACATTAGCATCGCTAACAATAAGTCCATTTTTAAGGCACCAAAATTAAATTTAGGTGTGTACACCAAAATTTATTGTTGATTTTTCTCAAATGCAGGGATAAAATGTCATAATTATATCAAATGGACAATTCTTCAAAATCCAGTTCATTCCATAATATTTTTCAAAGTCCATCGCGGAGTTCTGCCTATCAATCTTGAGACGTAATATTTACTTCCAATTTTATTTATATTTTAATTATCTAATTGAATTTATGTTTTTTATCCATTTCAATCAGCTTAATAAAATTTATAATGTATACAAACTATAGGTTGATGTCGATTCAAAATTGAGTTTAGATGCACAAAATATTCGAACAGCTCCAAAGTGTCGAAAGCTCTTATTAGGAGCAACATACCGCAAGGTGAATTTGGTAGATGAAAATGGACAACCGCTTCACTCTTCCAAATGTAACAATATTGCATCTTCTAGCCACAATCATGGGATGATGATGGTAATAATAATTTTTTTTTATATCAATGTAATTATTTCAACGATCTCAAACCAATTAATCATGCATTGTCAACATGCTTACTAATTGATATCATAGATTTTGTGATAATCATATTCAAATATTTTTTTTGAAATTATTAGAATTCTAGTGATGATGAGAAACCTACCTACCATCTCCTATTGCACCCCATGACAATTTCAAATCGAGATAAGGTTGAATTAAGAGAAAAAATCAAAGAGGAACAATACCAAGAATGGTTGAATCAACCACCTATTCAATTCCCACTACGTCAAGATTCACCAATTAGGAATGACTATGACAGTAGTAGTTCTTCACAAGATGGCAATGGAGGAAATAAAATAGAGGTTTTTATGGATGATTACTTAAGGTATATGACTACCATGGAGACAATGTTGTTAGATGCATTCCATAATGATGATCGGCTAGGGGATGATGCTCATATCGCTGACACTTTTTTCGAAAGCCTTAAATTTTCTTCCACCACCCCTCTCTTTGGACCTAGCAGTCAATCAAAGTCTATCCACTAGGGACAACGATGTTACTGTACAACTTAAAAGTGAATTTTAGCTTTTCAAATGCATGTTTCTCAGAAATTTTGAGGTAAGTTACCATAAAGTCCTCCCTTATATTTTGAGAAATATAATCACACAATGAACATTATAAATGGTCAATTTTATGAACGTTAATAATTATATCGGCATTAATGTACATTTAATATTTTCCATGATCACCAATTACAGGTTATTCAAAGATAAGGTTCTTCCGAGTGATAATGTCTTGCCCGGTAACTGCGAAGAGTCAAATAAATTGTTGAAAATGTTGGGTGTTGAGTACATACCATATCATGCATGTCCAAATGATTATATTCTATATAGAGGAGAATATGCAAACAAAGAGATATGTCCGAAATGTGGGCATGACAGGTATGATAAATAAAAAGAGAGGGGTAAATCATGTGGTCCTCCTTTTAATATATTGAGGCACATGCCTATAATCCCAAGGATTCAAAGGCTCTTTCGTTGCAAATAATTCGCTATGTTGTAGGGGTGGCATGCCTTACATAGAAGTGAGTTGGGAGTTATCGGAATCCCAACAGATTTAATAGCGATGAACCATATAGAGGATACATGGCCCAAAAAATTCAAGGATGAAGTACAAAGTCTACAACTCAGCATAGCCATGGATGGTGTCAACCCATATTCCATCCAGAACACCAAGTAATTTTTTTTTCCTGTATTAGTGATCAATAACAATATCCCCCCATGGTTTTCCGTGAAGAATGAACATCTTATGTTGGCTCTCATAGTCACTGGTAGAAGACAAGTAAAGAATATGGATGTCTACTTACAACCACTGGTAGATGAATTGAAGGAATTATGGGATGGGATAGATGTATACGATGTATCAAGACCCATTGCAATAGACAAGAGTTTTATGTTGTATGGCAAATGTGCTTACACGACACATGACTATCCAGGCTTAGTATTATTCTCTGGTAAATTACATGTTTATTGATTTTATGATATATGTAAAAAAATTATTTCTCATATTAGTTATTAATTAATTTGTTGTAATTGTTATGATATTCATGACATTATTTAATGTGTGATGCATATATATTGTATATAATAATCTCGCAGGTCTTGTAATAAAAGGGTATTTTGGATGTAAATGTTGTGGACCTTCTCTAAAAGCTAGATGGTCCAACGACCTACGAAATTCGGTGTATGACTTCTCCAGGGTATTCCTCCCAGAAGAACACCCTTACAGAAAAGCAACATCCTCTTTCAATGGTAAATGAGAAAGAACCCAAAGGCCTCCAATAACGACACCAGCTAAATGGCTTAGAGCATATGAGAGAGAGAAGGAGAAGGAGTTCATAGAAATGTTTGATTCAAATTGGGAGCCTATGTTCGATGATCCAAAATTCTTCGACACCTATGTTGAGAAATATCCCATTGGGATGAAAAGGAAATCTACCTCTTATAACCATATTGGGAGCATATTAATATTACCCACTTATTAGATCCCATGCATATATTTAAAAAAATTTCATCTTCTTTATGGAGGCACATATAATTGAAAAAAAGTGACACATTGGCTGTTAGGAAATATATTATTACTTCAAAAACTAAAAATAAACATTGGCTAAGACGATTAGAAAGTACAAGATCAGAGGAAGGTGTTATTCCTTCTAATTCATGGTATTTCAAAGCAGGTGATGTCCCATGGATTTTTAAAAAATATGATCTTTCTTTCTAAAAGGAAGTTATAATGGTTCTGAGGGTGCCATCTTCATACGGGTCTTCACTATGATGTTGCTTCACCGTGGATGACCATTTTTCAGAGTTAAAATCGCATGACCATTTGAATCTTCTAAGAGTACGTATAATGTCGAAAGAATGATTTTATTATTAGTTATATTAATTAATTTTATCCCATGCAGGGATCATAAAACATAACTAATTTTATATATTATTACAGGTGTTTATAACTTTGCAGTGTCATTATCCTTTTTTCATTTGTGGGTGTGTGAAACATGAATTCCCCCAAGACCTAGGACATGCCATATATAAATTATGTTCATTTGTACATTGGATCACGTCAAAGGAGATTCATGTGGCTAGCATTCCATAGTGGCGTCAAGAGATAGTTGAGATTGTTTGTATGTTTCAGAAGGAACTGTGGACGATTTTCATGGACTTGTAGGTTCATTTTCTACTCCACCTAGTATATGAGGTTGAATTAGTTGGGGTGGTTTCTTGTTGTTGGATGTTCTTCTTAGAGAGGTACATGAAGAAATTGAAAGGTTTTGTTCGACAGAGGGCAAAACCTGAGGGTTATATGGCAGAGGGGTACATATCGTATGAGTATTTATATTATGCCAGTGAGTACATCAAGAAAAGAGAAAACAGACCAGGTAACATACCAGGTGCGGTGATTTGGGATGATGAAAGGGATGAAGACAAAAGAGAAGGGGAGCTGCTCCAAACGAATGGAACAAGGCACTTGATAAAGAGTAAGTGACTTATAATTTTTAAAATGTACATAAAGTAAATATTCATGTTGAACTTCGATATAATGTATATTTTGATCTCATATGTACTATATGTCAGTTGATTTCATCAGTGAATGAAAAAATTGAAGCAATTATTAAATTCATTCTTTATAATTCCGAAGCGACACAACTGTGGGTTGCATTGTAGAAACAAAAGAGGATGAAATGGGATAGTGATAGGAAATAATTAAAACGGTTGAATGGTAGAAGTGTGCATTATCTCGATCATTTAAAATAAAATATGCCAAAAATATGCCCCAACAGTTGGGTTGATGACCAAGTCAGAGAGAAATATAGTGCAACCGGTCGTTACCCGCGTGCTGAAGAGGATGCGTTAAATGTAGGGATTGAGTGCACCCACTCGGAAATAATATATTTATGTGCATTTTAAACTTAATAATGTACCTTTGAAATTTAATTACATATATATTTCATATTTTAACCATTGGGTTATTATAAGACACATGACACTATGATTTTTTAACTTTTTTGTAGGTGCATTTGTTCCCATCTATGTGGGCATATGGATACAATTTTCACACATAAAATTTCGATGATGGACACATGGCACAATACTGTGGAGTGGAAGTCAAGTTCACTCAATCTAGTCGATCTAGCCACCATGATCAAAACCTAGTACGAGGGATGTTAGGTTACGTCGGAAATATGCAAGAGATCATTGAAGTGGGATTCTCTTCTTTCCAAAGTGTTATTTTTAGGTGAAAGTGATGGGACACCTTTGATTGGAATAATGTAAAGGAAGATTGTGATAGTAGGCTGATATGTATCAACTCTAGAAAGATGTGGGATGAAGCTAAGGAGCCCAATGTTTTCCCCAACCACTACAACCAGGTGTTTTTTTACCCAGATGTGTTGGATAGGGATTGGTGGTTCGTATTGAGACATGACCCTAGATCAAAACATATTTTTGAGAAAAATAGTGTTATCATGCCAAGCGAGCTGGAAGTTAATGAGGGTGATCATGAGAACTGAGAGTCATATGGTACATGTGCTATTTCATCATTTATACTTTTTAAGATGGGTTTTTATAAATAGGAGAACTTAATTACCATATAACTAATAATTTTTTTTCGAAATATTATAATATGTATTTTTAATTAATTGGTAATTTGCATTGTGTTAATGTTAAAATCATTTCACTTGATAATTTGCAATTATGTTGATCTCGAAAACAATGGCGTATTGTATAAAGTTCTTTTTTTTTCGGTATGTAAGATCATAATAAAATATTGATAATTCTAAAGTACATAAATTTATTTGCATTACTTTCTAAACTCTATTATGTTACAAAAATTCATGTTATTTTAGATTTATTATTTTACAATTATTTATATTCATACAAATTTACAATTTCACAATTATGGTAATTTAACAATATTTACGGTATACATTTCACTTATGGTAGTTATGGTTGAAAATTGACAATTAATTTGTAATTTTACAAATTTAAATTTTTTAATAAAATCATTTTACATTAATACAATTAAAATTTTACAAATATTTTACATACAATTAGAATTAGAATTAGAATTACAATATTTACAATTACAATTTTAGAATTTTACATACAATTACAATTTTACAATTTCAATCATTTCACATTAATATAATTAAAATTTTACAAATATTTAACATACAATTACAATTAGAATTAGAATTACATTTACAGTTTTACAATTTCATATACAATTAAAATTACAATTACAATTTTAGAATTTTACATACAATTACAATTAAAATTTTAGAATTTCACATATATACAATTGCAATCATTTCACATTAATAAAATTAAAATTTTGCAAATATTTTACATACAATTACAATTAGAATTAGAATTACAATATTTACGATTATAATTTTAAAATTTTACATACAATTACAATTTTACAATTACAATCATTTCACATTAATACCATTAAAATTTTACAAATATTTTACATACAATAATTACAATTAATATTAGAATTACAATATTTACAATTACAATTTTATAATTTTACATACAATTACAATTTTACAATTACAATAATTTCACACTAATATAATTAAAATTTTACAAAGCATACAATAATTACAATTAAAATTAAAATTAGAATTACAACTAGAATTACAATTACAATTTTACAATTTTACATACAATTAAAATTAAAATTAAAATTACAATTACAATTACAATTTTAGAATTTTACATACAATTACAATTTTACAATTTTACATATATACAATTACAATTACAATAATTTCACAATAAATTAAATATTACAATTACAATTCAAAATTTACAAATATTTTACATACAATTACAATTTTACATACAATTAAAATTAAAATTTCAATTACAATCACGACATAATATTTAATAAATATCATGATTTAATATAAAAAATAAACATCACGATCATGATAACCATCGTACAATCATCATATTCGACTAAAAAACACATTCAAATTCGCTAACATCATCTAGTCTTCGTGGTCATGATTATCTAACAAAACACAAGCATTGTATAACATCATCACAACAGAAAAATCAAATATACATCTCATGTCAAATAACTGCTATCACATGCTTGCAAGATGCACATTAAATGAATATATCTAACATGACCTAACAATATACACATCATCATGATCACCAACATGTAAATTAAGTACAACTGCAACATGAACATAAAATACAGGGACCATATATATATATAATTTCAAAAATATACAATTTTAGTATAAATGTCAAATATCAGCTGGTGGTACTTCAATAGTAGTACTAGTCGAGGCTTGCTGATCAGTCAATGGTGCAGCCTTGACAAGCTTAGATAGATGTTGATCATCACATGCCTGCTCATGATCTGGAGGTGCCTTATATTGATCAGGATCAAGTATTTCCTACTCATGATGACTAGACGTGGATGGTCTAGCCTGCTCATGATCGACATGACTGCTGGATGTTGCAAGCTAGCCATGATGACTGGATGTGGATGGTACAGCCTGCTCATGATAGACATGATTGTTGGATGTTTCAAGCTAGCCATGATGACTGGATGTGGATGGTCTAGCCTGTTGATCATGATCATGACTGTTGGATGCTGCAGGCTGCTCATGATGAGTCGATGTGAATGGTCTAGCCTACTCATGATCATGATTGTTGGTTGATGTTGCAGGCTACTCATTTTGGCGAGAGGTGAATGATGATCACTCCCCTGATCTCGATCATCATATGATGTGTCATTTCTCGACTATCAACATACTGCATCTCGACCACACCTACATTGAAGGGCCCTTCTCAACCGGGCCACTAACCTGGTAGCTTTTATGACATGTCGCATCAGGGTCAACATATCACGTGGAATGCCCCTCTACATCGTTACCAACCTATCATCGGACTGTATCTCTCGCATATTGGCTGGCGTGACTCCCTCCTCCACAACCAGTCGACAGATTTGGTCACCCAAATCCGTCCTAAATCTAGTGTCAGGCATACACCTCACACCAGCCGGTACTTGTGCAACATGAGGACCAGGTCTGTCTGCACCAGCCTCATCCTCGACATATGCCATCTCCTAATCATCACCAAGATCCACACCTGGATCAATTGGTGGCAGTGGCATCTCATCTCCATCAAATGACCCAATATCTACAAAATATATATAAGTGCACAACAATAATTATACAATTTCATTAAACAGTCTAATAAAAACAAGTTAAAGAACATGTTAGAATAAATTTAAATAAAACACTAATATTACATCTATCATCCAACGGCTCATCATATATGAAGAGGATGTTAGCACACCCTCACCAATCCAAACCAGCATATTGACAGGGGACTAGAACGAAGGCATGATCATCAACACTAGCTAACAACTCCAGTGCATCATGCAATATCCTCGTAGAAAAATCTTTCTCGCCCCTCTTGGGAATCATCTGTCCCCACATCTGCATTTGTAGATTCAGCATCGACCTACGAGGCTATCTAACAAAAGTAGGATTTGTCTCTGGAAACCTCTTAAAAAATAAACAAAATAGCTCTAAAGCAAAAGGGAAGTTCACCCTCCCTTGTGCCTGAGCACGAAATCTATCTAAACATGCATAGAACTTTCGCAAAAAAATCGCAAAACACCTCACAAGTCATGGTGCCTGTAATAAAGAATCAACATAAAATAAAAGTAGGAAACTAATGTGTTTTTCGTCACTGGTATGATGTGAAATGGTCAAAATCAGTAGTGAGGGGAACTTCACCTCCTCTCCATCAATTGAAGAAACATGTAATTGACCACCGGAGACTTGAAAATATACAAGAGACAATACATCGGCGCTAATGTATCTCTGGGAGTACACCAACTGACTCCCTGCTGCATAGCTGACGAGGACCTCTAAGAACGAGGGAAAATCCCACCCTCTCCTTGATAGGCCATTAATAAAATAGAGGTCCTCCTCACTGGGTGCGTACCACTAGTTAGGACCAACTCAGACAGCATGTTGGTGGGCATTCCACCTAAAGATAAGTTGTCGCAATAAACCACCATGGCCCTTCAGGGATGTAGCCTCCTCATAGAACTTGAGGAGGCCCACCTCCCTTTGGAGTGCCTGGGTGGCTGCTGTAATAGGGTGAGGGTACATATCTCTCTCCCTCTCTCCTTCCTCCCACAGGTGAACCACATTATACTGGTCCGCCTTATGTCCCTGTTGTTCCCTCTCTTCTCTCCTTTGACGTCACTGAATGATTGACATATTAAATAAAAAAAATTTATTAAATGAGACATGTATTTACAAATATATATATATATATATATATATATATAACTTTTTTTTGAAAAAAAAAACAATCGGTGCGCCCAAAAAAATAGGCATGCACCGATACCAGTGCATATTTTTTTCTCATGCACTAGCTGCAATGCACCTGGAAATTTTCAGTGCACCGCACATCATTACCTGTACTTTCTTATGTAGTGTGTTGACTAAATTATCCAGCCTGGGGTGTATAATTCTATTAATGCACCGCCAAACATCAGTTAATGGTCAATTGTGTGGTTGTTTAACGGATCACACCATTGACTATGTACAAATTCGGAAGGGCGGTGTGCTGACCAAACTAATCGCCCCGGGGTGGCTAGTTTCGTGAGTGCACCACCCTCCTGGCATCATTACATGGTCAATGGTGCAGTGGTATAACTAACCACACCATTGACTATGTGTACTAGTATGAGGAGGGTACTGCACTGACCAAACTATGCGTCTTGGGGCATGTAGTTTAGGCAGTGCACCGCGCTCTTGACATCACTACATGGTCAACAGTGCATTCGTTTACATGACCGCACCATTGACTATGTCCAAGTTTAGGAGGGTGATGTGCTAACCAAAATATCCACCCCGGGGCACATATTTCGGTCAACGCACCACCCTCTCGAACTTGGGCATGGTCAACGGTGCGGTCGGGTAACCGATCAGACCACAATTTATGTAAATTTTAAAAAATAATGGTGCGATGTTTGGTACTGCACCGAAACCGGTGCAAGCCGAACGGCTCGAGCTCATCGAAAGGGAATTATTTTTTTTATTTTTTTTAATGGTGAATTTTAAGTTATTTTACAAAACTAATCTGCTAAAAAGTTTAATTATGGATAAAAAAAGTAAAATACCTATATTGTTGGGCGTCGAGGAGGCATATTTGTTGTATAATTTGCAAAACTAAATTTTCCCATCATTTTGCAAAATTCGAAATGGAGATCGTGGGAAATGGATGAAAGCAATGCGTGAAATGGGAGCACTGATGGAAAGGCACCTCAAACAAGGTAAACTTTCACCTGTGCTTGAGAGCTCTGGAGCACTGAAAAGTGAAATCCAGATTTTTGGCCGTAATTTTTTTTATCATTTTACCCTGTTCTGGTGGGTAGGTTTTTGAGGCACACCAGGTGGTTTCTTCCAACCGCATCGAGATGTTTCAGTTTTGGCGTTGATTTTTTGGACACACCGGGGTTGAATTTGTGTATATCACTAGTGTGCTACAGTAACTAGACGCACCGGGTGGGATTGTACAGGGAGCACTGTGTCCCGGTGTGCCAATCTGTACTACGCATGGGTTCTTTTCTAGAGGAACGCACTGGTGCGGTGTAGGATGAGAAACACACCAGAAAAAAAACATCCACAAAAACCTCCACCTACCAACCTTCTCTAGCAACCTCTACTACAAATGGATATCTGAGCTATTTTTATAAGGGGTTCCTCAAAAAAATCTGCTATAGGGTCTTTTCCTTGTAGTGTTGGTGTGATTGTGCAATCGTGTTTAATTTCCACAGAAGTAATTGTAGAAGGATTCAGTATCTTTCTCTAGTATATTGCATGTTCAGATTGAATCCATTGGAATACATATTGTTTGTATAATTTCTACATGGTATAAGAGCACCAAAAATCACAATAGTGAAGAATAAATTGAGTTTTTGTTTAACAATATTCAAACTTGCAGATACTTTCGTTGGTGCAACAAGCAGATCAAGATGGCTTTTAATGGCTTAAGATTGGAATATCCACTCGAGGGAAGTTATAATTATATTTCATGGAAAGACAAAATTTAGGCAGGGCTAGAGCACAACGGGTTGAAATAATTCATTAATAACGATACTCCCAAGCCCGCAGAAGCAGACGCCACTCTTCTTGATGCTTGGAAAAAGAAGGTAGCAAGGGCGAGGATGATCTTATTAGATGGAGTATGAGATCACATTGTCTTGAGTCTCTATGGCAAGGCGACTCCACATGCAATGTGGAAGGCATTGATATATTTATTTTAGAATAGCAGGGACCAAAGGAAGTTGGCGCCTAAGGACAAGCTCAGGAAAATCAAGAAGGAAGAGGGTGAGACAGTACCAACATACTTGGTGAAGTTCACTCAATGTCAAGATGAGCTTGGAAGTTTTGGTGTGACCATAATAGATGATGACTTGGTGATCTTAGCACTTCTAGGTCTTCCTAAGAGCTGGCATAGTTATCAGGGCTCTGTAAATGGGAGGGAGAAGTTACTAGATTGGGAGCGAATTTTTTCGGATTTGGTACAAGAAGAATTTAGGCGGAATACGAGGGATGGATCTTCATCCAAGAATAATGATGAGGAATATTGTGCCTTGGACAGTAAGGCAAATAAGGCTAAGGGAAAGAAATCCCAAGGCGAAGCAGGCAAGAAATACTTGTCCAAGATCAGACGCTTTTACTGTCACGAGCATGGGCACTATGCTACAAATTTTCCACAGAAGAAAAGCAGGAAGGAGCCTACAGTTGCAACAAGTGAGGCATTGGCTTCACAGTTCGAGCTAGACTTTACACTCATTTCATGCATGGAAATCACTGTAATTGGTTGCATGTGGTACTTATACAGTGGTGCCTCATTCCATATTATAGGGAATAGAGATCTCTTCAGTGACTTGGAAGATGAGGACCTCCAGTAGAGCATAGATTTTGGAGATGACGAGAGGTATAATGCGACCGAAATAGGTACAAATACCTTTCAGAGGGAGAATGGATCCTATCTCAGACTAGAAATTTTTTTTCATGTTCCAGGCCTAAGGAAGAATCTTGTCTCCGTAGCGATATTGGAAGAATGTGGTTATGAAGTAATGTTTAGAAAAGAAAATTTTTTCCTTAAACACATAGCCACAAGACAAGTGAACCAGATCACTGTAAGATTCAAGAACCTGTATGCTCTCGAGGTTGAGAATGCATGCAAGGCTTTGACGAGAAAAGTAGTGGTTAGTGACTTGTTGGTTGAGTGGGAGCAATTATCTATCAACATGAAACCTCAGAAGCAGTCTCAGAAGGTTGTGGAGCAGCCACAATTAGAGAAGCAGAGAGGAGACTGTGTCGAAGAGTCCACTCAAGCAGAGACCTCCAAGAAAGGGAAATTTCGATCCAGAAGGGAAGAGGGAGTACATGCAGTTAAACCTCCAGGTGTGAGGTGGGGCGATGTGCAGAATTAATCTCAAGA
The DNA here is from genome assembly GCA_034641835.2 of Pinus albicaulis. Lineage (NCBI taxonomy): Eukaryota > Viridiplantae > Streptophyta > Pinopsida > Pinales > Pinaceae > Pinus > Pinus albicaulis. The sequence continues at coordinate 291,326,211 of CM076576.1, forward strand.
AGAAATTTGGGCAGGGTTCATTGAGATGGTGTGTCTCATGGATAAAACTTGGCTATGAGGAGCCCACAATACAATAGTAGCAGGAATGATCGGTTAGATTAATGCAATCATATTTCATGAAGACATAAATCAGAGTGACAGGTGTTGGATATTGGAGCACATATCAGAGTTGGCAGTAGTGCAGAGTGCATGGATGCAGATGTCAACATCGCAGAGAGTCCAGTAGACATGTGCAGTACTTAATAGCAGTCAGAAGAGTCTAATGACAGATGCATTATATTGATTCAGTTTTTTGGATGCTATTTAGTTTCATAGGTGTTGCATAAAAGAGTTGCATGTGCGAACAACACTAGAGAAGTGTTCCATGTTGCATGTTGCATGCAAGAGGCACATGTGTGCATGCAACGACATTCCAATGTACCAAATCGGGACAAATTGATTCCTTTATTTTTTAGAGGGATTTTTGAAGTTTGCAACAGGAAATAGTGAAATTGACATCCAGAAGCAACATGAAAACTCCTACACTAGTGTGGGACCACAGGTCATGTAGTGATGGGTCCTAGCGATACATTAGTGTGAAATTCAATTTATTTAATAAATTGGAAAGGTGTCTAATTTAATTTTCCCTTAATTAAATTGGACAATAAATTGTAATCTTATCTCAAAAACACTTGTAATAGTCAAGTGAGTGTGATAGACTCAGTTAGCTCATGAATTTCGAGGTTAGGGTGGTTGGTGAGGCATGCAGAGCGATTCTATGTGTTTTAGAGTTCAAGTTGCAGTTATTGCATTTGTTTAATGCATGAGAAATCATTTAACTCAGTTAAGTGAGTTAAAGTCAGTTGAACTAGTTATAATTGTTTGTTCCACTAGGAAGAGGTCAAGTGAATTAAATCATATTTAATTCACATGCAGTGATCTACCATGCAACTCATGATTTACTATTAATAGGTGCATGCATGTCAGTTCCAATGGAGACCCAGTTGATAAAAAGGTTAAAGGGAAGTTGACTATTATTTGTACTATTAGAAATGACCTAGATGTAGTGAAAACACCACAGGATTTCCCATGATACTAGTGTAGTCAAGGAAGGTTGAAATTCCTAAAGAATAGGAATTGCATTCCATAGGGATTGCAAGAGCAAGGCAGGCTGAGCAAAGGCTGAGAATTGGCTAAGTACTAGCCCAATTTTATCTGGATTAGTTTGAGACAGTTAGCAAAGTGCAACAAACTCTTGTGAAAAGAGTGAATTGTAATTGTTTCATGATTCCTTAGTTGAATATACAATATAAGATAGAGAGGTTTTGAGCATCAAGATTTCCCTGGGAAAAATATCTATGTTGTGTATTTATTTTCTTCTTTCTTTTACTTGGTGTGATTGTGAAATCGGGTTTAATTTTCGAGAATTAATTGTAGAAGGATTCAGTACCGTGCTCTAGTATATTTCACGATCAGATTGAATCGATTGGAATACATATTTTTTGTATAATTTCTAGAGGAAAGTCGTGGACTTAGTGAGCTTGGTATCCAACATCAACCAGAGACTTAACTAAAATTTACTTAGGAACTTGTTATCCTGATATGAGAGAATGGATTGTGGGATCCCAAAGTCTACCCACACTCACTCAAATAAGAGCTTAGCAGTGGCTTCTGCTATGATACTCTTCTTGCAAACTACCCACATGGCCATCTTAGAGAATATATCGATGAAAACAAAAACATAGTTCTTTCCATGCTTATTAGAAGGAAGACCCGACATTTAATCCATGAATATGGATTCCCAAGGTCGAGTAGGAGTAGGTAGAGGAGTGGATAGGCCTTGCTTCTTGATGGTTGGTTTGGAAATGACACAGGAAGTGCAGGATCTGATGTACTTTACGAAATATTGTCAAATGTTTGGCTAATATAAATACTTCTGCAACACAGCCATTATTTTATCTACCGAGAAATTTCCAATGACTTGACTGTAGTGTGCCTCACAAATAATCTGGCAATGCTTTCTTAAAGTAACACAGAGGTGTCCCAAGTGGCATAACCGTGCATCTCAGAAGTGAAAATTTGGATCTTACTTACTTTCCAAGAGTGTTTGGTATGTGTTGTCGAATTTTGGATTTCTCTTGTAATGATGCATCCACCCTCAAGTCTCATGCCCACAAGAGTCGAGCACAGTGGTCAGCGCCATGACTGGTGGTTGATTGAGGAAGCCTACAACATTATTGGTGTTTTCATTCTTGTAATTAATGTTTCAATTTAATTGTTGCAATTATGTGGACCATTTATGATGGTGATCATTCTACAACTTCCATTGTATTTATATGAACTACAAGGGTCATTGGTATGTGTGGATGATCGTTTCCTTCCCTAGAATGTAATTCTTCCATTTTTGGCAGGCCTACACAATGGAATACATCTACTTTTCATAGGAAGGATACTTTCTAATTGTGTGTGAAAGTGTCTCACTGTGATATGCCACTTGATTCCCCTGCTGAGTAATAAATGCACATATAGCATAGTGATAGGCATCAGTCTCAATGTCAAATTGTTGTTGTAGGTTTGGTAATATGAGCACTCCTGTAGAGTAGAGGCAATGCTTCAACTCATAAAATGGCATTTTTTTGGATTCAGACCAAAATAAATTTACTTTCACTCCTCCCTTGGTGACTTGACTCAAAAGAAAATTCATATGAGAGAACCCCAACATGAACCTGTGGTAGAAGTTGGAAAGAGCTAGAAAGATGTGAGACTCTCTTAGTGTGGTTTGGGATGGCCAATATTGAATGAATTGTATCTTTTAAAGGTTCGCATGCACACCTCGCTCATCAATGATTCACCCTGGATATTGAACCTCGGTCATACAAAAAGTGCATTTCTCCAAATTGGCACATAACTTGTGTTACGAAAAATTTTGGAGGACCTATAGGTGTTCTTCCCAACTCTAGCTGAAGATTATGATGTCATCTAAATACACCACCATGAATGAGTTGGTGAAGGGTCATAAGATTTCATCCATCAACCTCATGAAGGTTGTGGGGGAATTATTCAAATCGAAGTTCATGACCAACCATTCGAAAAGGCCCTCCTTGGATTTGAAGTCAGTCTTCCGCACATTAGAGGGTTTGATTGGTACCTAGTGTTAACCATAATTCAAGTCAATCTTGTTGAAATATTTGTCCTGCTTGAGCTGGTCCATAAGGTCATCAATCCATGGGATCATAAACTTATTCTAAACAATGATCTTGTTCAGTGCTCGATAGTCAATAGAAAGTCTCCAGGTCCCATCCTTCTTTTGTACCAACATGATCGAGCTCCCATAGGGTGATGAACTTGGCCTGATGTATCCTTTGTGAAAAAACTCCTCCATCTGCCTCTTGATTTCCTCATTCTCTAAAACAAAGTGTCGATAGATTGGTCCGTTGGGTAGTGGCGCACCTAGGATCAGATCAATGGAGTGTTTAACCTGATAGTGTAGAGGTACCCCTGCGGGTGAGGTGAATATGTCCCTGTACTCCTCCACAACCTTTTCCATATTTTTTTGTCATGCAAAGGAGCCCTATCTGGAGGTCATGGCCACAATATTCTTCTTGCCCTGAGGGAGAATCATAAGGAAAAAAAATTTCCCATTCTGGGAAATGATCTTATTACATTTCTTCACAGTGATCAAAGAGATGGTGGTAGGCGGTGCTACCCCTGGTATCTTGTAGAACTTATTGCCCAAAGTAACAATAGTAGTGTGAGGCCTAGACTCATACACAACATGCTGCTTCCACAAGTATGGTTGGTTTAATAATACATCACAAAATTTAAGAGGAGAAACATAACACATTACCTCATCTATGAAGGGCTTGATGTTGTAGGGGAGGCAACACTATTGGTTGATGCAAATATCTCGTCTTTGGTGAAGCCACCTGATGCGGTAGGAATGTGAGTGTGTTGTGGTAGGTAGGCCCATCCACTTCACAACCTCTGCTCAAATGAGGTTCTATTGGCTCTCGCTGTAAAAAATGAATTGCAACGAAGACCCCTTGACCCACATCTGTGAGTGGATGATGTGCTCCCCCTCCTCTAGATCTTTGGGCTCATGCATTTGGATCTTGGTGGTGAAAACAGTGACACTGGGCTCGGCATCAATAATTTTCTTCCCTTTGTCATTCCCCTTGTGAGTTTTTTACTTAGAGTCAGAACATGCATCCGATTTGGAAGCCTTCAACTTAGCCACCAATGACTGCTTAGCTCGACACTCACTCGTGTTGTGAGTGGGGCTCTTATGGAACTCACAACACTTTCCCATATCCTTATTTATCTTCGCAGTGTTGTTCTTTACTTGCAACTTCGACGGGTTGTCTTGGATCACCCCAGCTTGGCTTTATCATTTTTTTTGTGGTTTGGGGGATCCTTTCCCTTGCTTCGGATTCACAGATCCAATGTCTTGTTTCTTCTGTTTAAACTCCTACTCGATCTTGACAACATATCGATAGGTAGCACCAAGTGAGGAGATTTCCAAGAACTCCATTTCATCCTAGATGTACTTATGTAAACAACCACAGTACTTGAGTACCAAATCCCACTTATAATCCTTGATACTCAGCTTCATGTGAAAGGCATGAAAACCATTTGTGAACTCCGACAGATATTGGTCCCTTCCCTATTGCAGTGTGGTCACAGCGTGGTCCCCTTTATGGATTTATCTTCATAGCTCGTGATAGGGTAATATTGTTCTTTGAGGGCATCTCAAAAAAAATTCTAAGTGGGTGCACCTAAAACAGTGAGGGTTCCCTCTCATATTTTTTCTCACAGTAGGTTTCCCACCAGTCCTAGATATGGGGGGTGGCTTTGAGGAGTGCAAAAGTAATTTTTTCCTGATTGGAAAAGTCATGAACCAAAAATAACGTTCCAACAGATTTAACCATCTATCTACGATGTTTTCATCTATTTGGCCTTCAAATATGGAAATGTCAAAGTTAACCTGTACCTTAAAATGAGTGTCACCTCTAGAGTGGCTATTGGATGAAGATGTGTCACCTGTGGGTAGTCGTCTAAGGATTAGGGAAAATTTATCCATTATTGCGTTCTTTTGTTTCTCAAGGGTCTTCTTGAGCAATATTTTGAAAGGATCTCCTCCTCCCTCATATTTCTTTTATTCCACCATGGGAGGCCATCGAGGTTTGCAAGAATTCTCTTGCGAAGGTTCAACTAGTTCAAGTCCTAACTCCTTATACCCTAACCTCGTTGGGGACATGCAAAGAAAAATAGAGAAAGAGCAAACAACTTTGATTTCGCTGATCCAGACTTATAAAGGGAAAAATAGAATATAGATATAAACTTAAACACAAAGATGCAACCAAAATAAAAATTCATCTCATTAATATCAAAGAATTGAAATATGCTTACATACAGAATGGAAATAAACTATCTTGGGTGCTTGTAGCTTATATCTGAGAAGAGATATGGTGACTACATGCCTCTGAAGTGTGTTACAATGAGGTTGAAAGGCATATTTATTATTAAGAAATAATGGAAAACCATAAACATCCAAAAACCTAACCCTAGGGGATAAATCACAAAAATTATGGGCCCCATTGGGATAAATTGGTACATCAACTACCCGAGGTCGTAACTTTGGCATACTATCTCCATTTGACGCAAATGATACCTCATTAGAAAGACATATCCAATGAATAAAACTTCCGATTGCAATTACTTAGACTTGTGTTTTCTCTTTTTCTAAAAAACCTCATTTAGGGCCATGTTGACAGGAAAAATTGTCTGGCCAACAGTAGGGGATCTCCCCGATAAAAATTCCCAATTAGAATCTAAACCATTTGTGATAGGGATACAAGTTATCGAATGATACAAGACAAATATCTATGATGATCAGTGAGCATAAACACTAAAAATAGAAATATATAAAATAAAACACGCAACTGAAGGAGATTTTGTTAGCAGCATATCATTAAGGTCGTGCTTGTAAGATTGTTCAAACTATAGAAGAAACAGTTATTCCTGGTAAGAACAACTTATGTGTACTTGGGCATTTTAGTGAATGAGATAGATGTCAATAATAAAGTTACTAACATCTCCTATGTAAATAACATACCCTCATATACAAAAATAGTAAGTTGAAATGCATAAAGAGTATAATCAGAAAATGCAGATCAATTAATCACAAGATATTAGACATATACGAAGAAATACTCATAGTATTAACACATTGATTTTCATCGGATCCAATAGTAAATTTAAAACAATTGCTTGTATTCATTCATAATAGGTTGTTTAATTCATTATAGCTCTCTTCTCTCCTTTGGAGTAAAAAAAAAAAGGTCGATTTACAAGTCCTCGAATGGGGTATATATAAGACAAAATTGACCCTTGTGGGGGGGGGGGGGAGCCCTGACTCTTCACCTTCCTGTTTGTTGGGCTACCTTACAATCTGAATGGAAGATGCGACCTGCGACCTAGCCGTGGAAGGTGTGACATGTGACCCCTTCTGTAGACTGTGCCCTGCAATCTGATCATGAACATCAACTTGTTGCTCTTTGAGGAAATTCTACCATGCACAATAATCTGCAACGATTGGGGAGATCAGAGGATTATCTTCCCTTAACCGGTGTAGGCATTCTAAGGCATTTAGAATCATAGTCTCCCTCTTGATTGTGACCTGGTTAGATAAGGAAGCTAGTTTGGTGTAAATCCAAACTGGCGTTACGCCAAACTTAACCAAGTTCTCCAATGATGCGGGGAGATCAAGTGTAGTGGCATCTTGTCTGATAGGCTGTAGAAATGCCTGAATCCCCTGACCTACCTATCCCCATGTCTTTTCCTCACTCAATTCACCTATAGAAGGAATATGGTGCAATTCATGCATTGAGTCAATGCCACTAATCAAATGGTCATATGCGAACATCACCTTCTCTAGATCTCTAAATAATTTCTCCTTTGATTTCACCTTCATGTGAATTTGGACCTTGTCGTTCTGTGTGTGAATCCAATCTTTTTTGGGCAAGGTTTTTGGAGCCTGTGGATATCTGCTTGTCCATTCTATCATTCTATCTTTCAGTTTCCCGTTTCTCTTCTTCACCTCTACTTGGGCTCTCAGTAGAGGTGCAACTGTTTGCTCTATGGTGAACATCTCCCTGTAAACTTGTCTCATGGTGGCTTCCAACATCACCAACTCTCTCTAGACGGTTGTAGTGTACCTAGAGGGGATAATATAGGGTACAGAGGGAGGTACCCAAGGGAATAATATGATGTAATAATATAAGAATGATAAATAAATGGGCCATAGTTAATAAATAAAGTGGTTAACCCACATTATGTAAGGGACCACATGTAGCTAGGGAATAAAGTGATAAGCCCTGTTGTCGACAATTCTTGTCTACCCTAGAGACAGCCTAGAGTTGTTATAGACCAGTGCCTAGGACATCTTAACATAGCAAGGAGCTCATAATATAGCTTGGGTTGTCAATCCAAAAGCTCTCTTACTATCTCTTGCAAAACAAGGAAATTAGTTTAAATGGAACCAAAATCTCTCATAAGCTGATACAAAGACAATAATAATGTAGGAACAGCATGCAAAACTCCAATACAAAAGCATCAGACAGTTAAGAGACAGCTTACTGCAAAGAGGGCCAGTTCAAATAATATGCCACAGAAATCAAATATCAGAAAGTGGATGCAGTGAAGAAACATGAAGAAGATACTAGTTAGCATGAGGTTGATACCCAGATACACAACAAAACCACATATGGGCTTATCCAACTAAGAATCCATACATGAAAATGGCGTTTTAAAAGCACCCTCCTCAAGTAACTAATATAACAGAAAATATGGATGAAATGAACATGGAACAGTATATCATGACTAGGCCTATTTAAAGTGCTTGACTAATCCAAGTATGGGCATCAACTAGGATGAATCCTTACTTAAGACCAGTGAGCCACTCGCATTCTAGAACATGATACAAGAAGATAAATAGCATGAAATGAGATATTATATTAACACATAAGAAAAGATTATACTGTGGGATACCAAAGACCAGAATCCTCATTACAGTTATAAATCCTCCTCACTGAGACACTATGGGCTCTGAGCCTTCATACAGAAGTGTTACAAGATGTATACAAGAACTTCTCACTGCACAGCTTTCTGATAAAAATCTGGAACCCTTACAATGTCTTTCTTTCTAGTTTTTATAGGAGAAGGAGAAAACTCTAGAGATGGAGGTAGGTGATACATTTAATGATCTGATTTGAATAAAATGGTGGAAAACATTCGCGCCCACACTGTGAATGACTAAATATAATTAACTGTACTCTGTAATCTACCTTCAGAAATAAATGATGAGGATGAAAATCTCCTTATAAACAAGACACAAATAATACAATATACGAATGTTCTGCCCTTTGCTGAAAGGGAAAAATCTGCTGCCATGAAACCTTGAGATTGCTTGTGATTGTGCATAGTACTCTCGGCCCTCTAACTTTGAATTAAAATCCCAAATCTTTAATGCAGGGCGTTGCATTTCTCTATCTTTCACTGATATCCTTATGTTGTGAAATAAATGTCTTCATCTACTAGAAGCTACCTTTTGTATTGCTCCGAAGGGTTTGATAAATTCTAGCCCTGCTTCATTAAATAAAAGTCTTGTAAACAATATTTCCTCGGATATTTGCTTCATCATCCAGCACCTGTTGAATAGCTCTTTGAAATGCAGTCGTCCTCTGTGATTCAAATCCCAAATTATAATGGCTCTCCAGCAACAAACACCTGTAAAAATCCACAAACACATTAAAGTAGACCAGACACTGGGGTGGCGAATGGGACCATGACCACGGGATGATGATGTGGACTGGGAGAAATGGCGAGGAGATGCAGGGCGACGGTGAAATATGCAGGGAAACGATGATGAATGCATGAGGGGGAGATATGTAATGTAAACACAGTAATATGACACGTAAATGAAATATGTAAATGGTGGAGGGGAACACGGATGACACGTGGACGCTGTCGTGGTGGGAGGCTCGGTCAGCAGGTGGTCAAGCGGATGATATGGGCCACACGATCATTAGATGAGATCAACGGTTTTAACGCATCGGAGGACAATGAAATGGTGGGCCAGGGACGCAATAGACGTGGGTTAAAACATGTGCAGCTCTGGAGGATAGCCACCATTGGATGGAGGAGTTGAGATCTGATGGCTGACGATGATTCCGCTGCCCGACCTTTGACTGAACAATAATGTGCGAAATGGGCGGTTCCGATAATCATACATGAGGACACTTGTCATGTGATCTATGTAATCACTGGCCCCGTGGAGAATACCGCCCTCTCAGCAATGGTGGTGCGAAATGAAACCGCCGGTTTCGCAACGGATACAGGTGCGAGGACCACCACGGTAAGCACGGCTCCGCTCCGTCGATTTGTTTTTGATCGGACGGCTCCAGACGCGCCCGAGATCTTTGACTATAAGCTCCTGCCTTTCTGGCACACGGTTTTGCGTCCGGGTCATGTGAGAATCCAAACAAAGGGGCTAAGACTGTAGGGGCTAGGTCCGATATGTTTTTAAATGCGGATCTTAACCTTCGCAGAGTGTATTTTTCGGGCAGAAAAGGGTAGCGATAGAAAAAAATGGGGTTTTATGGCCACGACGGGGGGTTTAAACATATTTAAACGGATCTGCAAGTTAAAAACTTGAATGGAGGAGCTAATTACCACAAAATAAATGTAGGGGTTGATATGTACAACATCGGCTCCATTTGGGGACGGCATGTTCATCCTTGGACATGTCGAGAACCTGCAGACCTTTGATCATCCTGTGCACACTCTGCCCCCCAGCACTTCTCACTTTTTTCTTGATAATTCTTTACAGCACCCACATTATTCAAACAAAGATAGAAACAGAAACTAAAAATAGCCAAGCCAAGATTAGACTACCTGGCTCGCTAGACTTTGCAGAAATCGGAACAACTACCTACATGCTCATAAGCTGAGCTTTATTCAGATTTTCCTACCTACCCTACTCTACTCTGGAAAACTCTGATGCTCTAGGTGATACAATAATGCCAGTGCAGCCAGTCAAGCAGTAACAAAAAGGGAAAGGAGCACTGACTGCCTGCCAGAGATAACCACAAGGTGCTCTGCATGTGGTTCTTCAAAAATGCGGTCATCATCAATGGTGACCATTCGTGATGAATCTGGCCCTGTTGAAAGATTAATGCTGGAAAATTTGAGCTAATCAGGGCCTCCATATATTCTTCCACAGGATCAATAAACAAATGGTGTACACTCTTTTCTTTTAGGCCTTCCATGATTGGCAGGTTGTCTGTGTCCTGGGCAGTTCTGATTACTACATCTTCAGAGTGACTCTTGAAAGCCTGAGCACCTTCGTTTTGTATTTCAAAAGGCAGTGGGATCTCTTCTTTTTCCATTGGATGGAGAAGAAGACTCTCTTGGGGTAGAGTGTCTCCTTCATCTTCTGAACTGGAGGACTCATCGCACATTGCTGCTGAGTCCTCTTGGAGCTCTGACATGTTTTGTGCTGCTAGAGAATTTGGGCTAATCAAAGCCTCCATATATTTTTCTTCTTTCTGGCCTGCCATGACTGGTAGGCTATTTTCATCCTTGGCAACTTTGATTTCTACATCTTCCACTGCGTCTTCAATGTGGCTCTTGAGAACCAGATCATATTCCCCTTGTACTTTGACAGTCAGTGGAATCTCTTCTCTTTCAGGGGGAGGGGGACTTTCCAAAAAGGTTCTCAATTCTATGAACTGATATGATTTTTCTTGTGAGTTCAAAAATTCAATCTCAGCTTCATATCTTTCAACCACTAATTTTAGTGAGATCTTCTCAAGTACTGGTGGGAAACTTGAGCTGAGAAGAATAACCTGTGGAAGGTCCTCCACTTTCATTCTTGCCAAGCTAGAACGACACTCTGCTATGAAACTTGGATGCATTTCTACAAACTGTTCAAAGTCTTCCAATGATGAAGTGGCTTGGTCTTTAGCATGGCTGATGTTGTACTGCGACATGGTTTCCCAATAGAGTCTCGTGAAACCAAGATAATCAGTGGCCTACTGATCACTAGTGGAGTCTTTTAATCATTTAGGAACTGTGGAGTCGCCAGGTGAATGGTTTAAGATCTTACTGTCCACCACAGTGATTTACCAAATCAAAGCCATTTGTCTCTTCCCCAGTGGAGTCGGGATTTTCTACTTGGATTTTCTTGAGAAGAAGAGGATGGATAATCTTCTTGAGAAAACTCAGGGATTTCAACACGGGCTGATTGTCTTTCTCTCCAACTTCTTCTATGAATGATCTTCTCTGGGTCAGACACGTAAGGTGTCTTTGACTGTGATGTGTCTGATCTCAAATGTGGCTTACGAGAAGCCAGGACTACCAATAGATTTATCAAATAAAAACCAATCGTGGAGTCGCCAAGGTGAGAGATACGTAATTCTTCAACTCTCTGTGCTCATCTGATTAGAGAATGAATATGATTTGTCGAGGCCTAGGGAAACTGATATTCTCAAATTCGTCCCCAGCAACGGCGCCAGAAATATGTTGTCGACAATTCTTGTCTACCCTAGAGACAACCTAGAATTGCTATAGACCAGTGCCTAGGACATCTTAACATGGCAAGGAGCTCATAATATAGCTTGGGTTGTCAATCCAAAAGCTCTCTTACTATCTCTTGCAAAACAAGGAAATTAGTTTAAATGGAACCAAACTCTCTCAGAAGCTGATACAAAGACAAGAATTATGTAGGAACAGTATGCAAAACTCCAATACAAAAGCATCAGACAGTTAAGAGACAGCTTACTGCAAAGAGGGCCAGTTCAAATAATATGCCACAGAAATCAAATATCAGAAAGTGGATGCAGTGAAGAAACATGAAGAAGATACTAGTTAGCATGAGGTTGATAACCAGATACACAACAAAACCACATATGGGCTTATCCAAATAAGAATCCATACATGACAATGGCGTTTTAAAAGCACCCTCCTTAAGTAACTAATATAGCAGAAAATATGGATGAAATGAACATGGAACAGTATATCATGACTAGGCCTATTTAAAGCGCTTGACTAATCCAAGTATGGGCATCAACTAGGATGAATCCTTACTTAAGACCAGTGAGCCACTCGCATTCTAGAACATGATACAAGAAGATAAATAGCATGAAATGAGATATTATATTAACACATAAGAAAATATTACATACTGTGGGATACCAAAGACCAGAATCCTCATTACAGTTATAACTCCTCCTCATTGAGACCCTACGGGCTCTGAGCCTTCATACAGAAGTGTTACAAGATGTATACAAGAACTTCTCACTGCACAGTTTTCTGATAAAAATATGGAACCCTTACAATGTCTTTCTTTCTAGTTTTTATAGGAGAAGGAGAAAACTCTAGAGATGGAGGTAGGTGATACATTTAATGATCTGATTTGAATAAAATGGTGGAAAACATTCGCGCCCACACTGTGAATGACTAAATATAATTAAATGTACTTTGTAATCTACCTCCAGAAATAAATGCTGAGGATTAAAATCTCCATATAAACAAGACACAAATAATACAATATACGAATGTTTTGCCCTTTGCTGAAAGGGAAAAATATGCTGCCATGGAACCTTGAGATTGCTTGTGATTGTGCATAGTACTCTCGGCCCTCTAACTTTGAATTAAAATCCCAGATATTTAATGCAGGGCGTTGCATTTCTCGATCTTTCACTGATATCCTTATGCTGTGAAATAAATGTCTTCATCTACCAGAAGCTACCTTTTGTATTGCTCCGAAGGGTTTGATAAATTCTAGCCCTGCTTCATTAAATAAAAGTCTTGTCAACAATATTTCCTCATATCTTTGCTTCATCATCCAGCACCTGTTGAATAGATCTTTGAAATGCACTCATCCTCTGTGATGCAAATCCCAAATTATAATGGCTCTCCAGCAACGAACACCTGCAAAAATCCACAAACACATTAAAGTAGACCAGACACTGGGGTGGCGAATGGGACCATGACCACGGGATGATGATGTGGACTGGGAGAAATGGCGAGGAGATGCAGGGCGACGGTGAAATATGCAGGGAAATGACGATGAATGCATGAGGGGGAGATATGTAATGTAAACACAGTAATATGACACGTAAATGAAATATATAAATGGTGGAGGGGAACATGGATGAGACGTGGACGCTGTCATGGTGGGAGGCTCGGTCAGCAGGTGGTTAAGCAGATGATATGGGCCACACGATCATTAGATGAGATCGATGGTTTTAATGCATCGGAGGACAATGAAATGGTGGGCCAGGGACGCAATAGACGTGGGTTAAAACATGTGCAGCTCCGGAGGATAGCCACCGTTGGATGGAGGACTTGAGATCTGATGGCTGACGATGATTCCGCTGCCCGACCTTTGACTGAACAATAATGCGCGAAATGGGCAGTTTTGGGAATCGTACATGAGGACACTTGTCATGCGATCTATGGAATCGCTAGCCCCGCGGAGAATACCGCCCTCTCAGCAATGGTGGTACTGAATGAAACCGCTGGTTTTGCAATGGATACGGGCGCGGGGACCACCACGGTAAGCACGGCTCCGCTCCATCGATTTGTTTTTGATCGGACGGCTCCAGACGCTCCCGAAATCTTTGACGATAAGCTCCTGCCTGTCCGGCACACGGTTTTGCACCCGGGTCATGTGAGAATCCAAACAAAGGGGCTAAGACTGCAGGGGCTAGGCCCGATATGTTTTTAAATGCGGATCTTAACCTTTGTAGAGTGTATTTTTCGGGCGGAAAAGGGTATCGATAGGCAGAAAATGGGGTTTTATGGCCACGACGGGGGGTTTAAACAGATTTAAACGGATCTGCAAGTTAAAAACTTGAATGGAGGAGCTAATGACCACAAAATAAATGTAGGGGTTGATATGTACAACAAGCCCATTGTATTGGATGTATGGTATTGAGAGACCCATGGTATTTCATGTATGAAACCTATATAGATACTAGAGACTCTCCATTGATAGATGTCATGGATTATTGTATCAGCAAGCATATGGCTTGTGGAGTGATCTCCTTTCTTAAGGAGTGAATGTATGGTGTTGCCCTACCTTAAGGGTTTTGATAAAACTTCAGATCTTCATTAATATCAAAACCCTTAAGGTAGGGCAACACCATACATTCACTCCTTAAGTAAGGAGATCACTCCACAAGCCATATGCTTGCCCATACAATAATCCTTGACATCTCTCAATGGAGAGTCTCTAGCATCTATATAGCTTTCATACATGCAATACCATGGGTAGTTACCATGGGTCTCTCAATACCATACATCCAATACAATGGGCTTATCACTTTATTCCCTAGCTACTTGTGGTCCCTTACATAATGTGGGTTAACCACTTTATTTATTAACTATGGCCCATTTATTTATCATTCTTATATTATTACATCATATTATTCCCTTGGTTACCTCCCTCTGTACCATATATTATCCCCTCTAGGTACACTACAATGGTAAGTGGTACTTTGTTAATAAGATTATTTTTGTCATCGAGCTGTTGGATTTCTTCCCTTAGTGATCTCTTTTGTTGCTCCGACCTGGCTTCTCTTTGTTCAGAGTCCTGTAATCTATTTTGTAGGGAAAGGATTTCCCTACTCATCCAGCTCACATTCTTTTCTCTCGCTGCAACAAAAGTAGTGTCGGCTGATGCTATCATCACTTGGTTGGTCCTAGTGTCTAGGACTATATCCTTTTCCATCGTGGTTGTGAATGGGGCGGCAGGGTTCTATGCTAGGTATCTCCTCTTTTCCTACCAGATTTTGAAAGTGAATTGATCATAACTGAGTCTCATTAGGTTGAACACCTCCTCCTCCTGTCCATCAGAGGAGCCTAGCTCTGAGAGTGCAAAACGCGTGTTAATTTCAGGTACTTTGATGGGTGGTAGCTTGGTCTGTACTACTGTTACTAAAGGAGGTGTCTCAGCGTATTTTTATCTTTGATCCTCTTCCTCTTTTCTCTTTTGTTATTCTTTCTCTTTAAGCCACTCCACCTCTGCCTTATCCTGTTCTGCCTTTTTCCTGTGCTGTACTTCCGCTTTTGTTTCCTCTTATTCCTTCCTTCTTCGTTTAGCTTCTGCTCTTGATTCCTCTTCTTCCTTCCTTTTTCGTTCAGCTTCTGCCTTAGTTTCTTACTCTTCCTTCCCTTTGCATTCGGCCTCCACATGATCCAATTCTTTCTTGAGCTGTCATTCAGCTTCTGCTTTTGCTTCCTACTCTTCCTTCCTTTTCCACGCATCCTCCACCTATTTCTTTCTCTGTTCTGCCTTCAGGTTTTTCTTACGCTTATCTTCATCTTCTTTCGCTTTCTTTTCAGCTTCTAGCTGAGCTTTTTCTTATTTTTCTTTCCGTTGGGTAGTAGATTTGTGGCCTATGCTAGTTCGAGGATTCTTGGCCTAGGAAGAACAGGCGCCTTCCAACTTGTGGATTATTTCCTCTAGAGTATGATCATCCTTATCCTCCTGATCATACAATGCTCCCATGGTGATTTACCTATCCACATTATACCAGATTCTTTTCGCATCCTCAGATGGGCGTTCAGAGTGTTGGTAGCTCCATTTGAACTTGGCCCATTTTCAGCGGTCAAGGAATATCCTCTTAGGATCGTATGTCCGGTGATCCGAAGGCCCCAGGTAGAATCCTTTGATTTTTTTAGCTTCTGCCTCTACCTCCCTAAAATCCTTGACTGTGTAAGCACCAATGGTGAGAAGAAATGTGGGCCATGGCTTTTTATTTCCTTTAGTAAGGACCTTTGAGAAGCCGAAAGTCATCTGATAACATACTTCCTGAAGAAGCATCTTGTCAGTGAGGAATCGGGGCAGAGCATGGGGAGTCTTGAATGAACTGAAGACTTGAATAAAGGTGAATTATGCAAATGGAAACCAATGTGATACCTTGATTAATGTTTCCATGGCTCGCCAGGACATGCACGGGGTATCCTAGTTGAACAATTTTCTGTAGAGTGCAGGGATGAAACTGTGTGAGATTGACTCTATATCCTGCTTGTATTTAGAGTCCCAGAATACCTGCAATTCTTTATGAATTGGGTACGCCCACTCTTGATCCCAGTTGTGATCCCGTCCCTCTAGGTAGTACCTGGAACAAGTTGCATCCAATAGATAGGAGGCCATGTAAAATTCGGACGAGTATCCCTCCTCTAGTGCCAGTGTTTCAAATATGTTTGTTTTGAGAGCGACCATTATTAAGTTGGCCCAATTGAAATGGGTGCCATATACAGTGACAAATTTCATCAGGGATACCCAAGAACCATTGAATGTGGTGGCATTAGGATGACCATATATCCTACAAAGCATAGTTGCCACCAGCTTGTATACCTTTCTGAGGCCTGCCACTCGATACTCCTGATCCTTCTTGATCTTGAACTTCTCAGGTTCTTCCCACCATCATCTCACGGTGTCTACTACGGGGACCGCATGGGTGGTGGCCCATTCCTCTATGAACGTCTATTCCTGTTATGGAAGCACGTAATAATACTCTGCATAGAGCCATTTAGATTTGTAAAAGCCTTTCCCTCGTAATCTCGAATTACCCACTTCCTGGGGTCGATCTTTTGTATGATCCATTCAATAAATTCCACACATGGGAATATATATGGGTGGGCATCTGCATAGTGAAGCTTCGACCTCTTAACTTGTACATATACTTGCCGGTCGGGGAGGTACTCTGGGAATTCTAGTTGTGCAAATTCTTGGTATACTTAATACCAACTCATGCTTTCTCCTTTGATAAATGTACATGCGGTGTCCCCATAGTTCGGGGGAGGAGACATTGGTATTTCACTTTATGTAGTCTCTATCTCTGGGCTCTTGTTTTTCTTGCGAATTACTGGAGGTCCCATGTCACTTGAGGCTGAAGAGATGGAGACACACTCTAACTCTGCTTTGAGGTTTGCTGACATGTTCATACAACATTCACAAGATAAGAAAGATGCCATAATAATAAATTCCTAGGTATTTATTTTAACTCTGACCAACTGAGATCCAGGAAAGGGTGAAACTACGACTTAGCGACTTATTTCTGGGGTCGATGGGTCGCAAAGGTTTAAAATTTAGAAGGGAGTGACCCTTCGACTTGGCAACCCTACGAAAAGGTCGTGAGGTTGTTGGGTCGCATTGGTTTATCAATTCATGAGGGTGAAACCTTGTGACTTAGTGACTTGCGATCAGATCTCTGGGTCACTGAGTCGCATTGGTTTAACAATTCATCAGGGTGCGACCTTGCGACTTAGCAACTTGCGACCGAGTTGCTGGGTTGCTGAGTCGCAAGGTCGCAAACGTCCAGTTTTGAGCGAGATGCGACTTAGCAATTTAGCGACCAGGGTCACTGGGTCGCGGGGGTCATGAGGTCGCGGTGTCGGAGGTCACGCTAGGGCTGTCCAGAAGATTTTGACGGCGACGTGGTCCTTTGTTTCATTTTTTAAATTAAAACAATACAAGGACTGAGTGAGGAAAACCCATAAATGAGGATGAAGTGGTCATTATGGGAATAGACAAACATAGGGTAGGCTGGTTGGCTCCATTTATAAATCTATGTTAGGAATGGAAAGGTTTGGATAATTGGAAAAGACTCAGGTTCAAAACGATTTGAAATGGGAAATAGTAGGTGGTTTTTTTAGGGCTAAGGTAAGTGGAAAAGGGTAAAAAAATAGAAAAAACGGAAACATCAGGAGGATTAGGCAACTTACCTGAGAAAATTTCACTCCAGTTGGCCTGTTAGAAGTGTTTTTTTTCTCTCCGTCGCATGGGTGAAATGTGACCTAGCGACCCTTATATTAAGGGGTCGCACGTGCAGGCAATAAATGAGGTCGTTGGGTCACCAATATCCCACGCTTATGAGATGTGTGATCTCGCGACCTTGCGACTTGGGGAGTCGTAGGGTCGCAAGGTCACTAGGTCGCAATTATTTATGTTTGAGTGTAATGTGTGACTTGACGACCTGGCGACCTGATAGATCGCAGGGTCACTAGGTCGCAAATTGGGAAAAGACCTACTCTACGACTCAGCGACTTAAGTATTTATTTTGGAAAATTCTTGAACTTCAGGTTTTGACTTCGCTTTTCGATGCTTAGGGAGCTCAAAAAAATTTAGATGGTGAATTTTTTAAGGGTGTTGTAGCGGCAACAACAAATGGTGATTCATTGGTAGGGCCCAGAATCTCTGCCGGTGTTTCATCTTGAGGGGAGGGGGGAAGAGAGTGAAGTACTTGTTCCTTTCACCCTATGGGTCCCACTTCTTTCATCTTCGAGCCTTGCACATTTGATCCCCCTATATGCCTGCCCTTGCGCACTAGCTTACCATGTTTTCATTCTTGGAGACCGGATGAAAATGTTTGGAGCAACCCCAGGAGTTTACATATCCAGTATAGTTTATTTGGTCCTCATTGTGTTGCTTCGCTACTAGAGAACCAGACGGTCCTAGTGGAGTCACTGCCTACGAATCATGAGTGTTGCTCCGTTGCCATCTAGCCTGGTCAGTACCCCGGCAGAGTCATCGTATCGCCTCTCTGCACAGGAAGCCTTTCTCAATCCTTTACCTTTTATTCATGTGCTTAATGCACTTATTGAAATGTGCACAGGGCACTTATTTTTGTGCTCAGAGCACTTATTTTATTTTGGAAATTATTTCCTAGGCAGATGAGGGATCCCGACTTATTTTACTTGCAAGAGAGGTTGCTCCTGGTCTACATGAGGACTTAGGTTTTTCCTGAATTTCTGTTCTTCACTTGAGGCTAACCCCTCATTTTTTCTTCTAGTAACCTATTCAACCGAACGTTTCATTTTGCACAACATTCCCTTGGGCCAGCGGGCAAGGTAAGCTGTCGCGTCTTAGTCCGAAGGCCTTAGTCATGTTCTCACCATTGAGTGCCCACCACAATTATACTTTCCCCATTTTATAGCATAGGAGGAGAAAATACAGCAGCATATATCCCGACTCAGAAAGCCATTTGAGTAGCTTCTATACCCCCTTTCAAAAAATGGACGGCAAGGGAAAGAAAAGGTTAAAAGGAGCCTGTGTGGAACAAGAAATTTATTGAAACAAGAAAAGAAAAGAAAGATAAAAACCAAGACAAACTATGGTACAGGATGAAATGACGGCCCGGAGGGGCTGTCAAGTGAAATAGTGTTTAAGGTTGTGTCCATTCACAGGGAGGGCATCAATCCTCCCTTCAAGAGTTTGTAACATGTAAGTGTGGGGACCGATCTTCTCTCTGACCTAGAAAGGGCCTATCCATAATGCCTGGAACTTTGAGTGTTTCCCTTTATCTTCATGAGATTTATCCCATTTGAGGACAAGGTCACCTATTTCAAAAATCTTGTTCCCAGCTCACTTTTTTTCAAACCATCGTTTTATCTGTCCTTGGTGGATGGAGAATTTTCCCTGAGTTCTTTGCCTTTCCTCCTCAAGTTTAAGTAGTGTGTCTATTCGGGCTTGTAAAGCTAGGCAAGGAGTGCCATGAGTCTCCTAAGATAATCGGAGTGTCGAGAAAGATAAGTTGTGAGGAAGGATAACTTCTTTTCCATATACGAGGAAAAAGGGGGAGGTGCCTAGGGAAGGTTTGGGTGTGACTCAATCTTCCTAGAGGGCATTGTAGAGTGCTCTATGCCAATTTCATTGTTGGGACAATAGAATCTTTTTTATGACGTGGATTAGGTTCTTGTTGGTTGACTCGCCTAACCCGTTTCCCTTAGGGTAATAGTTGAAAGAATGTTTAAGCACGATACCATTTTCTAAAGAAAAATCATATAATTTCAATGATGAGAAATATGTTTCATTGTCAAAAAAAAGGGAGGTTGGAATGCCAAACCTGATCATGATGCATTGGGTGATGAAGGCTACTACCTCTTGACCATTGACTTGAAGTAACGGTACTAGTTCAACCCACCTTGTGAAATAGTCTGTGGCGGTAATAATGTACCTATGTTGCTTGGAAGAGTGTGGTAGGATCTCCCCAATCACATCCAACCCCCATTGTTGAAATGACTCTTCCACTACGACAAACTGTAATGGGGCCGAAGGCCGAATATCTCTATTTGCGAACTTTTGGCATTGCTGGCATTTTCGAACATACGCGTGTGCATATTTAAACAAAGTAGGCCAATAGAAACCGGCACACATGATTTTGTGAACAGTGGCGTCTCTTGCATAGTGCCCCCCAGTGGGGCCATCGTGAATTTCTGCCAATATTTTTTGTGCCTCATCCCATTCCAAGTAGCGTAACAAGATACCATTGTGATTTTTGTGGAACAACTTACCCTGCACTAGCTAGTAGGATAAAGCTTTCAGTCTTAATGTGCGCTTCATCTTGGTCGTTAACGTGGGGCCCATGGTGTCATGTTTCAGATATTTCAGGAGATATGCGTACCAAGAGGATGTATCCTGTGGAGCCGTGCTATTAGTTTGATAAATATCGATCTCGTGTTCCCAATTTTCTTCCTCAATGCCCCATGAGTCAACTGCCTCTGCGGCCATGCAGCACAATCCTTAGCCCTTCACAGTGTGTGCTAGCTTAAATTCTAGGTCATACTTTTGAAGGCATGTCATCCAGTTGCCTCATCACTCACCCAGCTCCTGCTGTATGAATAGTCAGCGAATAGCTGGGCGAGGCACGAAGAATGTGACATGATTCTTCAAGATATATGGCCTAAAATGTTTGACCGCCTTGTATACTGCATACGCTTATTTATCAATATCTGGGTAATTTAGTTCGGTGCCTTGCAATCCAGTGCTCATAAATGATATAGGCCATTTGTTGTGGCAATCATCTTTCTGGGTAAGGATAGTAGCCAAAGATGAATCTGAGGCAAAGGTATATAAGATAAAGCCTTTGTTGAAGTCTGGACTATAAAGAGCGGGTGCTTCCGCAATGGCTCATTTAATGTTGCCGAACGCTTCTTTCTCGGGGGAATTCCATTTAAAATTAGCGTTCTTCTTAATCATGCCTTGTAATGGTTTCACGATCTGGGCGAAATCTGATATAAACTTTTGGGCAAAGTTGATTTTTCCAAGGAAGCACTGCATGGGTTTCTTCCCGCTTGGGGGTGGTATTTAAGCGATGACTTTTGCACATTCCAGATCTACCACTATGTCGTCTCGAGTTATTATGTGTCCCAACAAGTTCCCTTCGGCGACGACAAACACGCTTTTCTTTCGGTTCAGTGAGATCTCGTATTTCCATCACCTTTCAAAAATTTGCTTGAGGTGGTGTATGTGGTCAGATTTGTGCTTTGAAAACACGGTGATGTCATTAAGGTATACTACAGTCTACCATGCTTTTCACAATAAGTCCTCTAAAGGCAATGTCCATAGCTCTTTGGAAAGTGGTGCCAGTGTTAATTAGCCCAAAGGGCATGCATCTGAAAGAAAATGTTCCCCACTTAGTTTTGAATGTGGTTTTCAGTCGATGAGGCTCAGCCACTAGTACTTGATTATACCCTGAAAATGCGTCCAATAGAGAAAACGTTTCTGACCCTGATACATCTTGAAGTGTTTTCTCCATAGGAGGAACCGGATAGTTGTCTTTGTCAAAATATCTGTTCAAATTTTTGAAGTCTACGCACAAACGGATTTCCCCAGACTTCTTGTGAACAGGGACCAAGTTGGACACCTAGGTCGAATGTCTAACTTTGAAAATTATCCGTGCATCCAAGAACTTCTTTAGTTCCTTTTGGATCATTGGTTCTAGGGCTGGGTGTACTTTTCTCATTTTTTTTTTGGAATGTCTTCACTCCTTCCTTGATGGGTATGACATGTTGGATGATCCTCGTATCATAAGTCCACAGATTGGCATACGTCCAGGAAAACACATCTCAGTATTTCTTAAATAATCCGGTGAATGCTTGTTTCTCCTAAGGGGTGCACTCACTACCTAAACTTACAAGCCTTGGATACTTGTCTGTCCCGAGGTTAATTTGCTGGTGTACTAAAGTAGAACTTTGCACCTTCATATTTGGGGGCCCTCGGAAACGGTTCTATAAGTTGAACGACCTTTCTAGTGACATGACCCCTTTGGGTATGGGCTTTTCCTTTTGTTTTTTTAGTTCCTCCTGTAAAGCCCGATCATGATCTTCTTCTTCCATAACTGCATCTTTGAATATATCTGCATTGAGCATGAAATCCAGTACTTGTTGGTCATCATTGAAAAAGCGTAAATTAGTAACATTTTCTGGTATGGATGGCTTGTATATAACTTCAATATAAAATCCATCTATAAGTGGGGTGAACCTAGCGTCATCGTTGGCAAGTGTATCGGTTGCTGCATTATGCATTCTAAGTATAGATTTAATACCAAAAGCATCGAAAGCTGAAATTAGGCACCATACCTCTTGCTGGTAACCTTTCAGATGGGGAGACAAGCAATGGATGGTGTTGCGTACCTGACGAGTGATGATCTCGAAATCACCAATTACTTTCAAACAACAGAATTTTAAATCTATGACCTTTTGGACTCCAGTATCAGCGCCTCATACTCGGATGTGTTATTAGTGCACTGAAACTCTAATCGGCAGGAAATTAGAAATTTGTTCTTCTGCGGGTCTAGCAAGATGCATCCCATGCTAGCCCCGTCTTGGGTTTTGGAGCTATCATAGAATAGGGTCCAAGTTTCATCTTCTGATTGGATAAGGCGATCCATGCTTATTGAGGACGCGCTAGGGGCACTAGTTTCTAAAGAGTCTCGGTCGGATGGGAGGGAGTTTTCAGCAACCAGAAGTAGTTCAAACTGAATGTCTTGGGTGACCGAGGATTGGCAAGTCTGATAAAAACCGAAGATGGAATCTAAGAAACACATACCAAGCTCTTCTTGCACGAAACTGACTGGTTCGTTAGTTGCATAAAGGTCAGTCATAGTATGTTTCATGTATGGTTCACTCTCGATCCATATTTGGTTGTTCCTGCCTTTGTACGGGAGCCAAAGGTGGGACCAATCAGTGGCGAAGTACCCCTGGAGCTTTCTGGACCAATATCTGCTCAAGAGAAGGCCATAGGCCTTGGGGATATCGATGGTTACTATGTCTATGCACTGATGCACTCTGGAGTCAGAGGATAAGCAGATAATGATGTTGTTTAGTTCGCCAACTGTGGGGACTTGAGATCTATCGAGATGGATAATTCTAGCTTCATTTTTCTCCGGGCGGATGTTTAACTTCTTGCACACGGATAAGGGCATAACATTTGTGGATGCACCAAAATCAACAAGATAGTTGTGGATGTTGAAGTTAAAAATCTCGAAGGAAAGGAGGAAAGGTGGCGTGGTTCCCCTGGAGTTGGCATTCATGGCATTCATGATGGACTAGGGACTAGTAGCAGTTTGGGTAGATGTGATGCTTACGGGTTTGGTCACCAATATATTTGAAAAGGCTTTGAGAATGAGATCTCATTGGTTAACAATGCAGGCGAGCTCGTAGAGAGATATTTTGGCTCTGGTATTCTTCATGTCCTCGATAATGTTATACCCAGAATCTGTGGGTGAGGTGGCTGAGGTGGTGTTCTTAGGGGAAACTACTAAATTTTTAGTCTTGTGGCCTTCTCAAGGAGTAGCTAGACTAAATTTTTCAAGAGTTTTGTCTTTTCTTTCGGTGTTTGGGGGCAGGATTTTTCTTAAGAAGGTTTTTCTTTTTTCTTTGAAAAACTAGTGAGCCTTTGCTCCTCAAGCTATAGTTTCGAGGGGGTTTTGATTTAGCATCATCTGCTAGGTTTATCCCAGAGGTGGGAAGGGGATACTCTCCGCATATGACTTCGAAAGCGAGGACAGCAGAGCCAATATATTCATCTGGGGCGGATTTTTCCTCGTCGTCTGAAATAGCCTCCTCCTCCATATCTTTGGGGGTTTGATCTTCTAGAAGTTGGTTCACCACCACTGTCATGTTACTAATCCATTGGGGGCAAGTCTTTTCTGAGTGAGAGGCTTGGTGAAAAGAACAAAAATTGTCTTTGTTGATTTCTTCCACATTTAGACCTGCACTTGAGCTGGACGGGGGTCGATTCATGATAGGGTTATTCTTTCTAAAGAAAGGTTTCAGTGTTTTGGTAGCTAGGGAAGAATCATTGTTTTTCCTTTTCAGGTCAGAGACTTTTTTGGTCAGCAAATTGAGGGATTTTGAAATACTTTCAAAATCGAAGGGGTCCTTATCTTTGTCTCCAGTTTTGTGGTCGGAGGATTGAGTTCTCTTCATGGTTGTTTTTTTATCATCCCGCCCTTCGTGTTCAATGGCACCTATGGATAGCATGTCCTTTTTGACAGCAAGGGCGATAGTATAGTTGGCTTCCAATGTAGCTCTGGCCTCGCGCTCCAAGAACACAACAATATCCTATGGGAGGGCTCTAGTGTAGTAGTCAATAGTAATGGATTCATCCAAGGCCATGTTTGGAGGGAACTTATTCAATATAGTGGCGAAACGTTGATTGAAATCCTTGACCTTCTCCTTCTTCTAACATTTTAATGTGCTAAGCTTTGTGAGGAGCATCGAAGGGATTTTATCTTTTGAGAATTTTTGCAAGAAGGTACAACGGAAATGTTCCCAAGAAGGGATAGAAGCAACGAGGAGAGACCTATACCATGTCACAGCCTTATTTACAAGAGTATGAGGAAAAAGGCATCATGCTACGTCGTCATACTACACTCTCATCATCTATAAATACAGGTAAAAGTTGCTGATGTGGTCTTTAGCCAAAGTACCTTTCTCGGGGTCAAACTTAGGGAGGTCTTTTTCAGGATGTCGGGGCATGTCATGGAGGGGACTTGAGATACCTAAGGGGGACTGAGCCATCCAAGCTAATGGTTGTACACGTATGGCCTGTTAGTGGCATGGTCTGTACACACATCCCCTCTCATTTTCGGATTCACTGCCCGTGCCAGACCCGGAGGCCTCTCCCTCATGGTGGGAATGCATGTCTTGGTTTTCTCCATGGTTTGTTGTATTTATGATTTTTCTCCAATTGTAAAGAAAATGAAACCTGTTCTAGTTTCGGTGGGGGTGGTCAGCATTTCGGCCTCGCCCATGGCCTTGGCCTCCCCTACCTCTGTTACCTCGGCCTCTTCTGGCTCCTTCCCCGTGTGGGTCATTGGCTTGTGTGTTATCATGCACAGTATGGTCAAGTTGGGGGCTGGTGTTAGATTGAGGTTCAGTGATTTCAGGGCCATCTTCTCCCTCTCCCTTAGGGCTATCTGGGGGGGTTCATAATTTCTCTCAACTACATCTACATAATATTCGATCATAAGACCCACCAGCTAAGGAAGGTAATTGACGAGGGTTCCTTGGCGTGTATGATTAGCTGCAGGAGTTCTAGGATTAGCTAAGGCATTAGTGATTGAGGCTTGCTGTAAGCCTCGGACAAGCTCGCGGGTGATAGGGCACAGGGCCCGTAGCTGAGCTAAAGTAATCTCATAGAAAGGGGGGATTTCCTGCTCCTCCTAGGATTTCTCCAATGGCGGAGGGCCAATATTGTCACATATGTTCTCCCCTTGGGGAGTTTGTAATGGGATGTTACTTGTGTGTTGGGAGGCTGCCATCAGGCCCTTTTTCTAGCACCAAATCTGTTGAGGGGAAAATTTGTCTGGCCAACAGTAGCGGATCTCCTCGGTAAAAAGTCCCAATTAGACTCTGAACCCTTTGTGATAGGGATCCCGTCTGGGGTGTGGGTCCGTCTACCACTGAATACTCCTTCTCCTAAACGCAATTAAGCCCTGCATAGTTATAGTTGTATAGTTATCGAATGATACAAGACAAATATCGATGATGGCCAGTGAGCATAAACACTACAAATAGCAAGATATAAAATAAAACACGCAATTGAAGGAGATGTTGTTAGGAACAGATCATTAAGTTCATGCTTGTAAGATTGTTCAAACCATAGAAGAAATAGTTCTTCCTGTTAAGAACAACTTATGCATACTTGGGCAATTTAGTGAATGAGAGAGATATCAATATTAAAGTTACTAACATCTCCTATGTAAATAACAGACCCTCATATACACATACAGTAAGATGAAATGTATAAAGAGTATAATCAGAAAATGCAGATCAATTAATCACAAGATATTAGACAAATACGAAGAAATACTCATAGTATTGACACAGTGATTTTCATCAAATCCAATAGTTGATTTAAAAAAATGCTTGTATTCATTCATAATAGGTTTTTTAATGCCTTACAACTCTCTTCTCTCCTTTGGAGTCGAAAAAAAAAGGTCAATTTACAAGTCCCCAAATGGGGTATATATAAGACTAATTTGACCCTTGGGGTGGGGGGGGCTGACTCTTCACCTTCCTGTCTGTTGTGCTGCCTTGCGATCTGAATGGAAGATGCGACCTGCGACCCCTTCTGTAGACTGTGCCCTACAATATGATCATGGGAGCGTGTGTGTGATTGCTAGGTTAGGAACATCAAATTGTTTCTCTTTGATGAAATTCTGCCATGCACGATAATTTGCAGCGATTGGGGAGATCAGAGGAGTATCTTCCCTTAACTAGTGTAGGCATTCTAAGGCATTCATTATCAGAGTCTCCGTCTTGATTGTGACCTGGTTAGATAAGGAAGCTAGTTTGGTGTAAATCCAAACTGGCGTTACGAAAAACTTAACCAAGTTCTCCTGTGATGTAGGGAGATTAGGTGTAGTGGAGACTTGTCTGATAGGTTGTAGAAATTCCTTAATCTCCTTATCTACCTATCATCGTATCTTTTCCTCACTCAATGCACCTAGAGAAGGGATATGGTGTAGTTCATGCATTGAGTCGATGCCACTGATCAAATACTCATATGCAGACATCACCTTCTCTAGATCTTTAAATAATTTCTCCTTGGATTGCACCTTCATACGAATTTGGACCTTGTCATTCTGAGTGTGAATCCAATCTTTCTTGGGCAAGGTTTCCAGATCCTGTGGATATCTTCTTGTCCATTCTATCATTATATCCAAAGCAGTAGAGGCCTCTTTCAGTTTCTCATAAGTGATTCTCGTTAGGTTGAACACCTCCTCCTCCTATCCTTCAGAGGATCCTGGGCCTGAGAGTGTAAAACACGTGTTAATTGCAGGTACTTCGATGGGTGGAAGCTCAGTCTGTACTCCTGTTACTGAAGGAGGTGTCTCAGCGTCTTTTGATATTTGATCCTCTTCCTCTTTTCTCTTTTGTTCTTCTTCCTCTTTTAGAAGCCACTACGCCTCTGCCTTATCCTGTTCTGCCTTTTGCCTACGCTCTGCTTCCGCTTTTGTTTCCTCTTCTTCCTTCCTTCTTCGTTCAACTTCTGCTCTTGATTCCTCTTCTTCCTTCCTTTTCCGTTCAGATTATGCTTTAGTTTCTTGCTCTTCCTTCCCTTTGTGTTTGGCCTCCACCTGATCAAATTATTTCTTGAGTTGTCGTTTAGCTTCTGCTTTCACTTCCTGCTCTTCCTTCCTTTTTTGGGCATCCTCCGCCTGTTTCTTTCTCTATTCTACCTTCAGGTTTTTCTTATGCTTATCTTCATCTTTTTTCACTTTCTTTTCAGCTTCTAACTAAGCTTGTGCTTCTTTTTCTTTCTATTGGGTGGCAGAGTTGTGGCCTGTGCTAGTTCTGGGCTTCTTGGCCTGGGAAGAAGAGGTACCTCCAAACTCACAGATTATTTCCTCCAGAGTATGATCATCTTGATCCTCCTGATCGGACCATGCTCCCAGGGTGAGTTACTTATCCACTTTATACTAGTTTATTTTCGCATCCTTAGATGGGTATTCAAAGTGTTGGTAGCTCCATTTGAACTTGGCCCATTTGCAGTGGTCAGGGACTATCCTCTCAGGATCGTATGTCCGGTGATCCAAATGCCCCAGGTATAACCCTTTGATTTGTTCAGCTTCCGCCTCTACCTCCCTCAAATCCTTGACTTTGTAAGCACCAATGGGGAGTGGAAATGTGAACCACGGCTTTTTATTACCTTTAGTAAGGACCTTTGAGAAGTCGGAAGTCATCTGATAACATACTTCCTGAAGAAGCATCTTGTCAATGACGAATTGGGGCAAAGCATGGGGAGTATTGAATGAACCGAAGACTCGAATAAAGGTGCATTCTGCAAATGGAAACCAATGTGCTACCTTGACTAACATTTCCATGGCTTTCTAGGACATGCATAGGGTATCCTAGCCGAAAAATTTCTCGTAGAGTGCAGGGATGAAACTATGTGAGATTGACTCTATATCCTACTTGTAATTAGAGTCACAGAATAATTGCAATTCTTTGTGAATTGGGTGTGCCTGCTCCTGATCCCAGTTGTGAGCCCATCCCTCAAAGTAGCACCTGGAACAAACTGCATCCAAGAGATAGGAGGCCATGTAAAATTCGGACGAGTATCCCTCCTCTGGTGCCAGTGCAGCAGATATGTTTTTTTTGAGAGCAGCCATTATTAAGTAGGCCCAATTGAAATGGGTGCCATATATAGTGACAAATTTCATCAGGGATACCCAAGAACCACTGAATGTGGTGGCATCGGGACGACCATATAACCTACAAAGCATAGCTGCCACCAACTTGTATACCTTTCTGAGGCCTGCCACTCGATACTCCTGATCCTTCTCGATCTTGAACTTCTCAGGTTCTTCCCACCATCCTCTGAGGGTGTCTGCTATGGGGACCACATGGGTGGTGGCTCATTCCTCTGTGAATGTTTGTTCCCATTCTAGAAGTACGTAATAATACTCTGCATCCGAGCCCTTTAGATCTACAAAATCCTTTCCCTCGTAATCTCGAATTACCCACTTCCTGGGGTCGATCTTCTGTATGATCCATTGAATAATTTCCACACATGGGAATATAGCTAGGTGGGAACCTACGTAGTGAAGCTTCGACCTCTTAACTTATACATATACTTGCCGGTCGGGGAGGTCCTCTAGGAATTCTGGTTGTGCGAATTCTTGGTATACTTGATACCAACTCATGCTTTCTCCTTTGCTAGATGTACATGCGGTGTCCCCATAGATCGAGGGAGGAGAAATTGATATTTCACTTTCTGTGATCTCTATCTCTGGGCTCTTGTTTTTCTTGTGAACTGTCGGAGGTCCCATGTCACTTGAGGCTGAAGAGATGGAGACACACTCTAACTCTGCTTCGAGGTTCCCTGGCATGTTCATAAAACAGTCACAAGATAAGACATATGCCATAATAATAAATGCCTAGGTATTACTTTTAACTCTGATCAACTGAGATCCAAGAAAGGGTGGATCTGCGACTTGGTGACCTTGCGACAAGGTCGCGAGGTTTAAACTTTAGAAGGGAGCGACCCTGCGACTTGGTGACCTTGCGACAAGGTCGCGAGGTTATTGGGTCGCATTGGTTTATCAATTCATGAGGGTGCAACCTTGCGACTTAGCGACTTGCGACCGGGTTGCTGGGTCACCAAGTCGCATTGGTTTAACAATTCATGAGATTGCGACCTTGTGACTTAGCGACTTGCAACTGGGTCATTGGGTCGTTGAGTCACAAACGTCTAGTTTTGAGTGGGATGTGACTTAGTGACTTAGCGACCGGGGCCGCTGGGTCGCAGAGGTTGCAAGGTCGCGCTAGGGCTAGCTGAAAGATTTCGATGGCGGTGTGGTCCTTTGTTTCATTTTTTAACTTAAAACAATACAAGGACTGAGTGAGGAAAACCCATAAATGAGGATGAAGTGGTCATTAGGGGAATAGACAAACACAAGGGAGGCTGGTTGGCTCCATTTATAAATCTGTGTTAAGAATGGCAGGGTTTGGATAATTGGAAAAGGCTCAGGTTCAAAAGGATCTGAAATGGGAGATAGTAGGTGGCTTTAAAAGGGCTAAGGTATGTGGAAAAGGGCAACAAAATAGAAAAAACGGAAACATCAAGGGAATTAGGCAACTTACTCGAGAAAATCGCACTCCAGTTGGCATGTCAGGAGCGTTTTTTCACTCTCCGTCGCGTGGGTGAAATGCGACCTAGCGACTGTTCTATTTATAAAGGGGTCGTGCGTGCGGGAAATAAATGAGGTCGCTGGGTCACAAATATCCCGCGCTTATGAGATGTGTGACCTCGCGACCTTGCGACCTTGCGACCCGGGGGGTCGCAGGGTCGCAAGGTCACTAAGTCACAATTATTTAAGTTTGAGTGTAATGTGCGACTTGGCGACCTGGCGACCTGATAGGTCGCAGGGTCGCTAGGTCGCTAGGTCACAAATTGGGAAAAAGACCCACTCTACGACTCAGCGACTTAAGGCTTTCTTCTGAAAAATGACTTGAACTTCAGGTTTTGACTTTGCTTTTCGATGCTTAGGGGGCTCAAAAAAATTTAGATGGTGAATTTTTGGAGGGTGTTGTAGTGGCTACAACAGGCCACAAAATAGCTCCGGAAATTTAGGACCCCAAAAACTACCAAAAATAGTGAATTGTGCTACAATTAAGGAAACTAAAAAATTAAAAGAAACAATGGTGGGGTCTAAGTGGAATAGACGGCTCGCCACCAATATCCACCTAGATCAATTTCTTTGCAAGTAGTAGTTAAAAAGGCTCATAAATATAAAAGAAACACTTAATTTCTTGGCAGTAGCGGTAAATCATTCAATAATAGACATATATGCCATTAAAAAAAACAATATCATATCTTTCGGTAATAATCACATGCAAAAGAACGAGGTCGACGCGTTTCGAACCAACCAGTGTGGTTCATCATCAGGACTATGTGAGAGATCAGATCAGGCAATAAGTATAAATACTTATTGCCTGATCTGATCTCTCACATATCTTGAAACGCGTCGACCTCGTTCTTTTGCATGTGATTATTACCGAAAGAATTTCTACTAATTTATATGGATCACAGAAGCTTAGATTCCAAAAATATCATATCTATTAATACTAGATTTAGTATTTAACCATGCTTATTCAATCTTGGTGTATTTCCTCCTAATTCTAAAAAATCACTGCTAATCCACAACTAGAATGAATGAGTTTAGTCAATTCTAAACATTCCACTAAAACTTGCTTGTATAAGCTATGAATGTCTTCATAAATTATAAATTATTTGACTAGTTTAATTTATAAAATCCAGTTTTTCACCTCATTGAATTTATTTATATATTGAAAAAAACACCTCTTGAAAAATTATATAATTAAATTTTAAAAAACTAAAAACATTCAATAATTGAACTCCAAAATATCTTTAAAAAAAACTGACTACTTTTAGAATAAGAGTAATGTGATCCTCTTTTACCACACTTTGGTTAGAATTACTCTAATTAACCTTTTGAACACGCATTGCTAGCTATTTTTAGTTACTGAAAAAGATAATCAAAGGAATCAATGAAAGAAGAATAAAGTATTATATTGTCACATATATAGTAATTATTTACTATAAATTGTAGGTTATTTTTTTTAATTGTTTTTATTAAAAAAATGTTGATTTATTAGAAAATTAAATATTTTATAAATCTACAAAATCAATCTCATTATTTATAAATTTATAAATGTAGATTACTACAGAGATATCGAATAAGTTGAAGCTCGAATAGAGAAAATATTAACAACTACACCTACGATTTACTTTGTCATTGAAAGAGGCACATGAGTAACTTTCGCAACCTGACGCCTTTATCAACCAATAGGTAGAGTCACAAACGGAAAATTTATTATAGAAACGAGCATGAGCAGCTTATAATTTGTCGGCCGTGATTAGTGTACATCGAGTAGTCACCGTAACCTGTAGTCTAAAAACAACTCCAAATAACTCAATTTGGATTGAAAATCTGAAGTGTATTTATTAAATTTCAATATTTTGAGTGTTTTAAAGGTTTTTTTTTATAGTATTGAATTTATTTCACTTTAACAATTTAAACACTGTTTTGAATTTTTTTTTTAATCAAATTTCAATAAAAAAAACTATCGTCCAAATTATTCTATTAAGTATTGAGTAAGTAGACAACTCCTCCATCATCATAATGCGAAATAATGACATTAAAAACGTAAAAAATTCTGGATCGGTAAACTTTTGAGCTAAATTAATTCTGCTCAATTCTTGTAAGTGGCCTTCAGTATCTCAACCACTTTTCCAATGTAGTGGAATAAACCATCTAAGACAAGAAAATATACAGATTTAATTCTGCACCAATATTCCAGGCTCATTCTCTAACCACAAGACTATGCTCTAAAACATTTTGATCATACCTTATTTGGTTTATCCTGAACATTTAATTATTTCTCGATGAAAAATCCTAATAAATTCAATTCTTTTAAAACTTTTCCATTTTGAAGAGTAAGTTAATCAATCAAATTCTATTATTTTTTATAATTGTTTTCAATTTGAGCAAGGGAAAACTTTATCTCCTTTATATTTAAAGATTTGGGCTATTTCTCTTGGAAAAGAGTTAAAGGAAGTAATTTTAACAGTAAAATTGGTATTTTCATTTTCAACAGTTACTCCAGTTTCCGTTATTATATGAAAAGAAAATTTTGTAACAGGCCACAAAATTTGCAACTTTTGCGTTGACATACACCAGTAAACAAACCTACTCACAACATGACTGGAATAAATCAATTTTATAATGCTAATTTTATGTCACCAAGTTTATAAAATGTTTGTGGTTGACTTGTCACATTTATGAAAGTATTTCTAAATCCATTTGGAAAGTGCCCACGCTCATGCATTATGCCACATGTCAGTACCGAACCTCAATTCACCTAAATTCCAGTGTTTCATGTTTAAGTAAAGTTCTATCTAAATACAAAGCAAGGTAAACATAAACCATTTTTAGAAAGCTCATCAGCACGAGTGTTATTTTTCCTGTAGATGTGCGGCATGGGAGGGTCATTTAATTTAGACATGTGTTTAACCCGATCAATCCAACCCTGAAACCCAGGTTGCAAGGCAGTGCAGTGAGCTCAGAAAGTCGGAGTAGAGGTAGAGTGGCCAGACCTAGGTCAGAACAAAAACTGTTCTCAGTAGTTAAATTTTTTCCAGTCTTTTAATTATTATTAAATTCACAGTTATAATTTTTTAGTCATTATATATATATAATTTTGGATTTATTTTAAGTATATGTTTATTGATTAAATTTAAATAGAAAGTTATAAAATTTTATAGTTATAAATAAGAATTGTAGTATTTAAATTTCTTTTAATGAGATATACATATTATGATTTCTTTTCTCCTAAAAAATGTTTATAATTTTATTAATAAAAATAAAATTACAATATAACAGATTAGATTGATTCTAATTGCTATCTTATTACTTTTTTTAATTGATTTAACATTATATTTTACTATTATTATTATTTTTATTTAACACTCTTTTAAGACATTTTCCATATATTAATTAGAAAATCATCTCCAACAATTATAATAACTAAGAATTAAATTCTATTTTCTATTTTATTTTTTTTATTAATGTTAATAATTCATAATAAAAATGCATACCTCATATTAAATAAAATAATTAACATTTAAAAAAGAAAAATTAAATTTAATGTTCAACTCAAGTTATTACAAATATTTTTATGGTATTCTATAAAATAAAAAAAATTAATAAAACACAAAAGTTCAAAGGAGTGGCTTAGTTGACTATCAAAATAATGTGAATATGTGGTAACTAAGAGATTCAAGGTTCAAATCTTCCAATTGTAACCTAGTTTATAGTGAAAAGCGGCAAGTTCCTTTAAGTTAAAAAATAAAAATAATAAAACACAAAAGATTCTCTTTTCAACTAACAAGATACTATTTGATAATTACTAATCTATTTTGACTATTAATATATATACTAATTTCTTTTTAATATTCTATTGATTAAAATGAGAAAAAAAAAAACTTAAAAACTTATTATAATCTACTTTGACTACTAATATATGTACTAATTTATTTTTAATATTTCTATCAATTAAAATGAGAAAAAAAAAACTTAAAAAACTTATTATCACTTCCAGTCAACAAAATAGAAAAATAGTGTATCAACAACAATTACTTATATGAATATGGCTAATAAAATTTAAACTAATCATTTCACAAACAAAATAAGCTTGAAAATCCGAACTAGGCTACAAGAGAACTTAATTAACTTAATTACAAGCTAACTACAAGGTGATCAACTTGTAATTCCAAGCCTGGCTCTGTACCACATCTCCTCCTAATAGATTGATCAGTAATATAGGATAGATCTATACACTCGTACCACTTAGAGAGCTCTTTAGTGCAACTTGAAACTGGGGTTTTGTTTTGGACGAACTCAATACCTGATATCCGTACACCCCAGACTTTTGGTGGATGATTGTCAATTTCTATTAATTATTTCATTGATACATTGTCTACTAGTCACGACGGTGGTCATTATAATTTGTCTTTTTCCGATCGCATTCTCTCTGTCATCAATTTTCTTTTTAATTCCTGTTTGTCATGATACATGTAGTTCTATATTATCTGTGGTTATGTCTTGATTTTATACAGGGATGCTCAGGAATAATCTGTTTGGGCATGGATAATCTTGTTCGTAATTTTGTTTGTTATGAACATTGAATTGCTTTTCTATTCAGAAGAGTAATTTATATATATGAATGGGGATTTTTGAGTTTCTTGTTAATTTGTTTTTCAGCTGGGAATGTAATTGTGATTATGTACTGTCATATTTAATATATAGAGCGTTTTTTTTCTTCTGGAAAAAAAATTAACTCTCGACATGATAGTGGTCATTGTTTGTAATAGAGCTATTGACACCCATGGTCATTGTAATTTAGCTCTTGACATGATGGTGGTCATTTTTTTGTAATAGAGTTCTGGTCACCCACGCGGTAATTTGTGCGACTTCAATGACTTTCCCAAGTCTCTTTTTATATATATATATATATATATATATATATATATATATATATCCCATCACTAGTACGAACAACATTTCAACCAATATCCACAGCTCAATTTCACGCCTCCCAACCCTTTCAATATTCGGACACAGGGAAATCGATTCACAAATGAAATTCCCCTCCAAGCCCGTCTCCCGAGAAAAGGAAAATACTACAGTGCTAGAACCTTTCTGTTTCTGTTTCGTTTTTATACTGTTTTTAGATCCTTTTTGGATATTATATACATAGACATAGAGTTTCCAGGTTTTCATATACAGTTTTGATAGCAGAAGTGGCTTGGGTTTGTCTTCTTGGAAGATAGGCCACAAATGACTAAGAGATCCAGTATTCACAGTAGCAGGCCAGACGGATCACATTTTCTTTCACACTTTCGGGACTGGGGTACTACTGGTTCTTTATGTATTATCCACAGCAGCCTCCAATATACAGAGCAGTGATCCCTATGCACATTTATCAAGTGAGGCAGAGGATCGCCTTCATAGTGCATGCGTACATGACAATGAATCCAATCTACAACAGGGGAAAACGATACTCAATATGTTTGATAAAAATCCTTTGATGTTTCCTTTTGGTTCTAAGCCCCTATGCACAGGGTTACTGGGCGGTAGGATCTTTTGCGAGTCAAGGAATCAAGCGAGCCCGAAATGTTTCTTTCAAGTGAGCCTGATTATTTTCAAGCGAGCCGGATACTTTTCGAGCCTGTTATGGTTTTTGACATTTTCTGATATGTCTGCCTTGCATTATATCAACGCTTTTTTACATCTTTAGGTTTCCATGTTATTGTAATCTCTGTCCAATAGTTCGGATATATACACAGGACGAGGTTTAGGCAAGGTTTGGTCATTAGAGGGGCATTTAGATCAATTGCCTTTGCCATTTTTTGGCCATTGTTCTTCACAGAATTGTTAGTTTTCCTATTGCTAGGGGTTGATTATATCCCCCTGATATGATGGTCAGTAGTTTGTTGCTTATTCTCTTCCTGAATTAGCAGATACTTGGCTGACTTTGCAATGATGTTTTCTCATTGAACCTGTTTTCAATTGAGTATGTATGTAGCTCATGAACTGATATATTTAATATATGCAGCTTTTTTTTTCTTCTGAAAAAAAAAAAATTCTACGCTACCAGAAAATAAAAGGAAATGGCCATTTTGTTAGCCACGTGAGTTATTCCTTTGATTTTTGTCCCCACAGTGAAAATACATATTCATAGACAGACATGTTATATCAGCCAGACGTGTTAAATTTTGGACAAAGAATGCACCAGATCGACAATAGCGGCACAATAACGGAAAAAATAAAAAAAGATTGATGTGTTTAGACCGAAAGGAGATACCATGAATCACGAAGTAACCATCAATGTATCTTTTCAAGGGAGATCAACATTGTATCCCATGTAATTGATTGGGAGTATTAGTTTGGGTCACCTTGGACTAGTTTGAATCTTAAAATATAAAGTCTTAAAGTTAAGCGGTTAAGTGTCATTAAATATAGTTATGCATATTAAATATAGTTATGCATAGTGTATATGGTAAAATTTTATTGATGATAGATTATATAGTTAATTGTAGTCGATTATAGTTAAATATGGTCATTTTCTGTAAATAGTAATTATTTATGGTCATACATAGCTAATACTAGTTAACAATGCTAACTCATTATTAATTATGACCATTTTGATCAACTATATTGAGTCATAGTCAATCATGCTCAACTATATCTTATTTTGGGCAACCTTTGTAAAACATATTATAGTCAACCATATCCAAACATGGTATAACTTTAATCAACCATATTAACCATAGTCAACCATATGTTGACCATGGCCACCAATGGTCAACATTGCCATCAATAATTAATCATGGTTTACCTTGACTAACCATATTCAACTATAGACATCCGTGATCAACAATAGGAAACCTTTGACAACCTTGTCAACCATCATCAACCATAATGAATGACATTCATCTATTCTCCATTGTAGTCAACCTTGATCAACCCTCATTAGCGATATTCAACCATGGTTAACCATTAGTCAAAAATGGTCAATTGTTGTCAACTATGGTCAACTATAGCCAATGATATTTTTCCTTCCCATACACCTCCACCATCAACTAGCAACAACCACTTACATAAAAGTGGTTGATATATTAAGATGAGACTTTGACTTTTGAAATGGAAAAAATAGTGTATCCACAACTTTTGCTTAAGTGTTTATTCCTTGTAAAATTTAAATTAAAAATCATTGAAAATGTTAACACTTGTCAAATTTTCATTTCACAAATAGAGTATGCTCAATTCCAAACCTAACTAAGCAATGAGCTTGTAATTCCAAAGCTGGAAATTCCAAGCCTAACTACCCGGTAAGCTTGTTGAGTTGAGAAGCTCATTTACAACTCACTAAGAAGGCAATGTGTAATTCCATATGTGCTAAACATGGGAGGCTCATTCTACAACCCACTATGAAGGCAATGTGTAATTTTGTCCATGCTACAAGTGTCCTTTTTAAAATAAAAATAAAATATTTTTTAAATTAAAAAATAATGTTAGATATAATCAAAATAAAAAATAAGTACATATTTAGTTTGTTTGACTTCAAATTATTACAAAACGTAGTCTCACTCTAATTGTTCTTTATTGGTTATTGATATCACAACACAATATAAAAGAGATAGGGTAAACTTATTTTATTCTTACTCTTAACTCTAAATAAAACATTTCCATGCCCATATGAAATAAGATAATTTCATATCAACTTTTTTTTTTTTTTAAGCAATCAAAATTAAAAAATAAAAACAGAAAAAAGATATTATTTATATCTTCATATTTCAATTGGATATGTAAATAAATAATTTTAATATCCATGTCAACTATTTATTTTAATATCTACTTTAGAAAAACATAAACATATAAGTATATATATGAACCACAATAAAATAATTTCAATGTTTGAAGAGAAAAAATAATTGAAAGTAATATTAAAATATATTTAAAAATATATTAATAAAAAAATAAACTTTAATGTGGACAATGGAATCCATAAATAAAATATTTCGAAGCTGCTAAATTATTTCAATGTGAACAATTTAATATATTATATATGGTTTATAATAATAATAATAATAATTTTATATATTAAAGAAAATAAATAAAAAATTAAATTTTTATTGTCATAACATTTCAAGTATTAAAGGTTTATTTTGAATTAAGCAAATATTTGTTAGAATTGCATATTTAAAGTATTTTATTCCATGTATTCAAGGGATTTTCAAGGAGTTGAATCTATTTATACATTAAAAAATACAATTTAAAAAATAAAAAATTATATATAGAAAAAATCTTAACTATTATGTATCAAGTCATTCTCTCATTTTTTTGGTGCAAATATTTAAAGTTTTACAAAGAAAACAAATTTGCATATCAAAAAATTTAAATACTCTCAATTTTTACTAAATCCACAATTAAAATAAATCTATACTCTTAAATCCAAATTTTACCACCCATGAATTTCCAATCCTAACTCTATACATCATCTCCAATAATAAAAGAGATAGATCTAGACTCTCCTACCACTGAGAGAACTCTACTCTACACCTTGAATATTTTGGACGAATTCTATACCTCATCTCCGTACACTCGAGATTCTACAATTGATCTTCATACACTTTCGGTGGATGATTGTTTGTTTTTATTATTATTTTCAACATTGCATGGTCACTCGTCATTGTAATTTAGGTCTGGAGCTGATGGTGGTCATTGTTTGTAATAGGGTTCTCCACACCCACATAATTTATGTGCCTTTAATGGCTTTCCTAAGTCGCTTTACATATATATACCCAATGAATGACTAGTAACAACAACATGCCAACCAATATCCACAACTGGAATTCACGCACCCCGAAAATCAATGTATAAAAAGGAAATATAGTAAGCCCATTATTGATTTATTCCAAGATGTTTAATATTTGCCACTTTACCATCAATCAGAAAATAACAATCAATGTATTTCCATAAAGATCAACGGTGTAATTTATCAGAAATAGTAGTTGATGCCACTTTACTCTAATTTAAATCTGGAATGTTAAAATCAAATTAACATTTAAACTAGCATTTCATCTACCTAAGAAGGGATCATTTCATATTACTGTCTGTTATAACATGGAAACTTTTTTCAGCAATGATTGTTATGCTTAAACAGGTCTTATACTTTTCATTTTTTTAATCAAACGCCGAATTTTCAGTTAATGTCGATGGGTATAAGGAGAGATTACCTATTTTTATATAGGTAGTCCTCCTATCCATCCTTTCTTACTCTTACACAATCGATTCTAACAGTTCAGAGCAATACTTTTTTTGTTACGAAAAAAGGTCGGTATCGATACTCATAATTTATTATTTGTTTGTCTTTACCGCAGATATTAAAAAGGATGGAAAAAGTTTATTTCTTATCTACTTTTAAGTTTGTCTTTACCTGTTAAAATGGATTCCAGCTTACTTGACGAGGATTTGTCTCTTACCATGGGTGATGTGATGAGCTACACATTTTACATAATGAATCTATATTTTAATAATATTAATTGTCACCCTCCCCCAAAAAATAACGTTCGAGTAAAATTTAAATGAAACAGCACTCCAAACAAATTGAACACTCGTTTAAAAGACAGGGTGAGCTTGAAATTCCAAGCCTGGCTGCAGGGCCAACTTGAAATTCCAAGGCTGGGTGAGATGAGACTTAGAGGCCGAACTCTATACATAATCTGTTCGTACTAGATTACTCCCTAATAAATGATAATTGATAGATGTAAAACTCAAAGAGCGCTGTAATATTCTTCGAAAAAGGGAAATGGGATTTTGTTTTATATTAACTCATTGGAGTTTAATAGGTAAATTGTTTGTCGCGAGGTGATTTGTCGGTTAAAATTATCAAAATAGGCATTAAATTGAGAAATCTTCAAATTTAACAATGGTTTAAGACTTCAAATTCCTGCCAAGGTCGAGACTGTCATTTATCTCCATAACTTAGTGGATGATTCAATCATACATGGTCAAAGTTCATGATACTTGTGGTAATTGTTTGTAATATGGTTCTTTATTGTATTTATTATTTTAATAATAGATGGTTACCTTTCATTGTTCTGCACTAATTTATGCCACTTCAATGGTTTTTTATTATGCTAAGTCTCTCATATATTTATATTTCATGAATGATTAGTACTTACAATATCTTGACAAATATCTCTAACACATGTGACGAGAGGCTACTAAAATGAGATTCAACCTCTTAGATAACTTTGAGGAAGTGGAAAACATGACAAATGAACCTTACACTGCATCATTGACATCTCGAGAAGGTAACCCAATCTTCCAAGCCATGTTCCCTGAGGGGGAATTTATTTTTAACCCATTTGAGGCTTAGTTGCGGGCATGTAAGCGCAAGGTAGCAGTTATAGACCCTTAACCACAAGCTTGCCTTGTCAAGGCCGCGGTTATGGCCCCAAAAGGTCAATACAATGCCTGCAACTCTAGAATTCGTGCCACCTTTTCAACCCCTGAGCCCAGGTCACTGCCCAAAACTTCTTGTAACTTCAGAAGAGGATAAATAACATTAAAAAAATGTATGGACGAAATCACATCACCAAGAACTCATCTGACACCACCAAGCCATAGCATACATTTCCTAAAACATGTCACAAAAATTGCATCTACAGGTATAAAAAACAAATTTAAATATGGGGGTCTCTTACAAATATGAAAATGGCTAAGAGGCATTGTTCCTCTACATCATAAGGTATAATACAGTCTATTTGACCATAGAAACATTGTGCATTTAGTTACCGATTAAAACATAGATAGATCCATACATAATCATTGATCAAATACATGTTTATAACAAGCATAAATATGATGGATATAATAAAAAATAAATCCATACAATAAACAACACATTTGCATATCGAATACCGTAGGAATGATATCTTCATTATTGAATGTAAAACTCAACCGGAGATGAGACTTCCACGTTCGACCCGACCATAGATTGGCAGAGCCAAGTCTCACTTCAGCCAATCACCCCCGTGCCATATTCCAAGCATGAATGTGGGACTTTATCAAACACATCAATCAACACCAAACTAGGGCTCCAAATACCAAACCATTTCAACACCAAAACCAATGATTCCATTTCATAGTCATACATCACTAACCATCACGAATTGGTCTCCACCCAAGCTGATCCAAGGCTCTAAGACTAGTAACTCAACCCTAGTTGTTCACGGGCTCCAGGGCGTTTGACCAAACAAGGCTCCAAGACTAGTAACTCAACCCACCTAGTGCTTGAGAGTGTTTCTCCAAAAAAGGCTCTAGGACTAGTAACTCAACCCAACAACTGTCCTCGGGGCTACAAAATGTTTGTCCAACCAAGACTACAAGAACTAATAACTCAACCCAACAATTACAGGAATCATGACAACCAACCTGAAACAATAAATGGAATAAACTGACAGCACCATGGCTATCCAAGAAATGGAAAGGCAAGGAAAATCCACATGCACACCATGCATGCCAAAACTAGTGAGAAAAACATACATGCAACTTGGTACCTACACTAATAATTTTCTATAGATGCTGGTCCCGATTTCCTTTTACACTTTCTTGCTCTTCCTTTTATTTCTTCATCCAAATATCCAAGTATGCCACACTCTCCAAGAGTACTCCAAGAATACTCTAAGTACTCAAGAGTATGAGAGAGAGAAAAAAAAAATGAGAACTCCAAAACTGAACTGACCAAGTATTTCCCACTGATCCTCAGAAGCCTTTTTATTAATGAGGCCTCTATTTTCTTCAATTTCCATTATTTTTCTTCATTTTCCTCCTCACATGCAACCTATGACCTTTCACCTTCATTTTCTCCTATTTTCCATTAGTTTCATAATAAAATTCCAATTAATGTCTCATGTCTTTCTAAAGCCTTTCCCTTTTCATATTCCTTTTTCCTTAGCCATAACAACCAAGGTGAACATCCGCTAGGATGCTTTTCCCACCATTTATCTTGGAATACCTGTTCCATTGACTGTGGTTTTATATATGTTTTTACATGGATTTTTACCAGTGCTGTTACAACCACCCACCCTCCCCTTCTCCCCCCCACCCCCTTGAGGGAACATCTTCCTTGGCATTCAATGACACCTACAAATCAACAAACTACTAAAAACAAAACATAGTACCTATGGAGCTTTATAACACAAAAA
Organism: Pinus albicaulis; assembly: GCA_034641835.2. NCBI lineage: Eukaryota > Viridiplantae > Streptophyta > Pinopsida > Pinales > Pinaceae > Pinus > Pinus albicaulis. The sequence goes on from CM076576.1 coordinate 291,368,359, forward strand.
CCACATTTTCTTCACCCAACTATAATCATACTATCCGTGGAGCTTTATAAATCCAACTTGATACAATATTTCCAGTAATATACACATATACACTTATATATTTTCTCAACCAATAAATAAAGGATATGATGCCCCTATCAATAATAAGGGAACACAAAGGCTTACACCTCCACCCTCAAAGTAATACCAGGATTCACCTCCTTCCCAGGAAGTCCAGAATCCATTTCCAAAGTCAAAGGTGCATCCAATGTCCAAGGCCACAATCCTGCGCCACTTGTCCTCTTAGTGAAAAGTTACCATCTCATTGTTCCATTGCAAACTGCCAATGTGCATTTGATTCCATACGACAATGCTAATGACCAAAAAAAATATAACCCCGACCTTCCCTTATCTGCTACATAGTCCCTCGGGCAATTTGGTCACCCCGTCCATGCTGTCACACACCTTCCAAGTTCTATTGGCACTCCCATCACCAGAAGTCCATCCCTTGGAAAGGTTTCCTCGCATCACAAGTTCAAATAACCAAGACATATACCTACCTCAAAACCATCATACTCGTCATAGCATGCTCATGGAAATAAATGGACACTATTGGGTACCAGTGTCCCATAATGGCCCTACTCCTGAAATGTTTTACCAACATATTGCTACATGTTCCAATTCCTTTTGCTGTTTCTGCTAATTCTTGCAGTCGATCTCAACCATCCCAAACTGGGCATTTTTGTGCTTCTTGTACCAAACACATAACTACCATTATATTCAAAATAAATTGATATAAATTCAAATCATACCTCATTGGTAGCCCATCAATAAGGTACACTTGCACTTTTGTTTACTTCATGTCACACAAGTCCAACTAATTGTTTGATCAAATCATCATGTATAAATATATCACATCTGGTTAGCTCAAAATGCAACTGTAATAAATCAAAATCATGAATGACATACAATCATCATAAACCATAATCACAAATCACGTGTAGTCATCATAAGTCATAATCGTAGATCATGTAGTAAATAAAACTGAAATAAACTAAAAATACTTATCCTTCATCGGTCCTTACTTTTGCCTTTGTTCTTTTTGTACACACACTAGATCCATTGCCACACCCGAAAAGCATCCAGTGCCTTCTCTTCAATCATGTACACATACACACAGTGTATATCACAATGCGTACACACACATATGACATATAACACCATAAAATACATACACCAAAACTGGCATACAACACATCCACCTACACCCAATGTAGTATATGACAAAATACATACGAATACATCAACATGCAACATATACACCTACACTCAGTGTAAAATAAAACACAATGCATATACGTACACAGAGTACAACACAACGAATACACATGTCTTGATACCATGATTATACTATGCACATACATAGTACTGCATGCCCTCAACACAACATATATGACATGCACACAATACCACATGTATACTAGTACCATATGCACAACACGTACATAGTACCACCTATACACAACACTACCTGCACAACATGTGCACAAAATCACATGTACATGACACCATAACAACGCATACATAACACCAAATGCACACCACACCACCTATACATTGTGTACACAATACCACATGTACACAACACCACATGCATGACATGTACTCGACACCACCTGTACATAGTGCCACATGCACGACATGTACATGGCACTACCTGCACAACACCACTTGTACAACATGTACACAACACCAACTGTACAATCATGCACGCAACACCATATGTACATAACATTTCATATACAACATGTACATAACACCATATGTACACAACATCGCATGTCCAACATGTGCACAACACCATACGCATAGAACACCACATATCCAACATGTACATAGCACCATCTATACATAGCATTGCATATGCAATATATACACAACACCATATATATAAAACAGACGTAAAACATCATATGTACACAACACTACATATGTTACATGTACACATCACCATAGGTACGATCACTAAATATACAACATGTAGAACATATACACAACAACAACACTACATCCATAGACCACACATTGACTCCACAAAGAAACCTTGCTTCCAGTCACTAGCACATTTGCCCCAAATTTCGACGGCCAAAATGTCGCTCTTGTGACACATAGGTGACCCTAGAGTGACGTTTTTTTATGCGCCAAAACGTGGTTTCTCTTCACGTCGGACTTCCGACACTTGACTTAAACGTGGGAATAGCAATGATAGTTCCGACGTTTTATATTTATATCGCACTTTCGACGTTGAATAGATTTTCGCATTTCCAACGGTCATAAGCGTCGCTAGTCTGACTCCCTAACCAAGTGTCGGAAGTCCGACGTGAGGAGAAACTGCGTTTTGGCACACCAAAAAATGTCTCTCTTGGTTTCGTCGCTAGTCTGATGCCTCCAAACGTCACTAGAACGACAGTACTAGAAGGTCGAAAGACCGACGAAACCAAAAAAAAATAAAACCTCGATAGAGCGACATTTCTGAGAAGCAAACATCGGAATACCGATGAAAAGAAATTTTAAAAATAAAAAGGTAAATGTCGTAATACCGACGGAAAAAAAACATTTTTAAAAGAAACTAAGTGTCGCTAGAGCGACGTTTCAAAATATTTTTTAAAAGAACTAGCCGTCGAAATACCAATATCAACAAACAATTATTTAAAAAAAAAAATATCCCAGCCATTCTATTTCCTTGAGAACTAATTTGAATTTTTCATTAAATGTCCCTTGCATCGTTGTGGAATATGCCACTGAATATAATTTTGGAAATAAAAAGGTGTTTTCATGTTTTTTAAGCCAATTTATTTTAGGAAATAATGTAAGCCATTAGGTTAATAATGCACTATTAACTTCGGATTCTTTGTTAATAATTTGTACTTTTACCATCTAATGACTTTTTGAAACAGAGTTCATAAATTAAAATTATATTGGAACACAATTTTTCACTTGAAACTATCTCAAGTATTCTAGCCCCATCTCCACATTACTTGAGTTTGACATCATTCCTAGGGTATTGTTTCAAACTCCCTCGTCAGATTGGGGGATGCACAAAACAAGGATGTGAACTTACGTGTATGTGATGTCACATTTGCTACTTAGTTGAAGGCTATGAAATAAATATGTGGTCATTTAAAACTTTTTCTCTTTTTAAATTTGAAATAATTTTCCAAGAATATGATCTCCATTAGTAAGCTTTGCACATGAATACTTATAGACATGGAGCATTTGGGCATTCCACAAGCTCTAGCTAATATGTTAAGTCCCTATATTAATAGTGTAGTCCCTTATTATGTTAGTGTAGCCCCCCTTATTGTTATTGTTGTACCTTTGTAACCCCCATATTTTTATTATTGTGCCCTTACATTATTATTGTTAGGTCGGCTAGGATTACATTGTGGCCCCACTAGGATTACATTATGGCCCCATGGACTCCTATATATAGAAAGGAGGTTTTGGTCATTTGTATCATCCAAGAATTATTCATTTATGTAATGTATTGGAGGTTTCCCCCTCGAAGTGGCTTATTTCTAAGGCATTGATATCTCTTTTCTTCTATTTTTGGAGCTAGTTTCACAACATTTGGTATCAGAGCTTTGGATTCTAGGGTTTTGCTGCTCCAAACAGGTCATCATGGAATTTTCTCTATAAATTTTCTTCTACGAAGGTGCAGAAGATTAAATTTTTAGAGTGCGAAGAAGAAATCCTGAGGAACATACTCAAAAAATTTCATAGCTTGGATCGCAATATTTTCAGAGATATGATCTATGGAAGTTAGGGATTTTTGCAGGCTCCTGAATTTAACCTAAACAGGTCATTGCGGAATGTTTGCTATAAATTTTTTTCTACGAAGGTTTAGAAGCTGAAAGTTTTAGAGTGAGAATAGGATATTCTAAGGAACATTGTCACAAAATTTCAGATCTTGGTTCAAATTTTTTTTGGAGATATGGTCTGTGGAAGTTAGGTCTTTTGCAGGCTCCCAAATTTCATCTCAAAGAGGTGATGGTGGGAAAATATTTATAACTCTCTCTCTGAGCATCGGATTGGAATTCTGTAAAAAGTGACTGGAAGTACATGGACTGTAGTCTCCTATCTATAAATTTTAGAGCCAAAGGAGTAAACTATGACACGTGGCAAGTCATACAACTTCACTCTATGGAACTAGTCCATAATTAGGTCATTGTGGGAGATTGGACATAACTTTGTCTTGAAGATTCCAAATCAAGTCAGACTTGTGGCATTCTAAAGAATATTTATAGGGCTACTTCAAGACCAGATTTCAATTATTGAGGATCCGAAATCACATAGATAATTCAGTTTCAATATCGAGCTTCTCAAAAGCAAGAAAAAAGTGTGTATTTGGTTTTTAAAATTGCATAATGTTTTTTTGAAAAAGTAGTTTGAAGTGATTCCAAGGGCTTATTTTAGAATTTTGATCAGTATTGGGTTCTCTAATGCCTCAAAAAAATAATTCCATACCCATTAAGCCCTAAAAAAGCTATACTATGACGCATGAAGAGGAATAATTGCAGTATGAGATATCAAAATTATGGTACCAAGTGCAACAAATTTCGATCTTACGAAGAGCAACTGAAGATGACATAGATGGTTTAAAATCAAAAGTGAAGGATAAGTTGGATGGTTTGAAGGATCAAATAATAGCTAATATGGATGATAAATTAGTGGAAGATCACATCGAGCATCAAAAACATGTTCTCCAACTCTCAAAGGATAACCTAACTTTGGTGCAGAATATAATGAAACAACAAGAAGATCAACATCACATCGAAAGAAGTTCTGAAGCAGTCACAGAAACAAGAACTTGACAAGTATGATCAATTTCAAAGTATCTCAGCAAGTGGAATAACTTTCCTGTAGAGGATTCCACATGGGAGGATGAGAATTTTATACAGAATCATCAAGAAATAATCAAGCGTTGAGGACAACACTTGTTTGAAGGAGAGAGGCATGTTAAGTCCCTATATTAATAGTGTAGTCCCTTATTATGTTAGTCTAGCCACCCTTATTGTTATTGTTGTACCCCTGTAAACCCCATATTTTTATTATTGTGCCCTTACATTATTATTGCTAGGTCGGCTAGGATTACATTGTGGCCCCACTAAGATTACATTGTGGCCCCATGGACTCTTATATATAGAAAGGAGGTTTCGTCATTTGTATCATCCAAAAATTGTTCATTCATGTAATGTATTGGAGGTTTCCCCCTCGAAGTGGCTTATTTCTCAGGCGTTGATATCTCTTTTCTTCTATTTTTGGAGTTGGTTTCACAACATAATATACTAAGATTTTGTAATATGGTTAACTATATTGATTTTGAAACCAAAATTGATGCAAAATAAAGCTGAATAATACCTTATGTAGTTATTACAATTTCCTATTTCTCAAGTAGCACTAATAACATCACTGAAAAATACTCCCAATCTAGCAATCAGGGAAAAAAGTCAGGCTGATTGAACCATCAACAACACGTTCACTCAAATATGTGAAAGATGAATATTAGCCTTTGATATTTAATAGTCCTTGTTAACTATTATGTGTTGACTGTAATCAAGAAATTCATTGCAAAATTACTTTTCTTGGATCATGATTACATGAACTGACCATGCACGAAAAATAATCTTATATCAGCTGTAGCTGCATTTAAGCATACAATTAATTGGCTTGTGGTATCCCCACTTCTACATACTTAACAACTTCATAGGTATAACCAAAAGTTTCAAAGAGATTCTTCCAAATCCAGGTACATCCAACATCCTGGCCAAGAGTCACTGCTCCACAATAAAATCAGAAAACCAAATATAAAACCTTTCCATTATTCCTGTAAATAAACTTTAGAAAGAGCAGGGACAATGAAACCCAAAAAAAAATGTATATACGACAAGTTATGAAAAATAAGTATTTTCTAGTGAAGCACACCAAGAAAATGGTAAATAATACACCATTTTACAACTGCTTTAAAGATGTAAGCATTGCACAAATGCAACACTAAAGCCATCCTATAAATTTAAAGAGTGGGTAAAGAATACAAGCAAGCTGTAAGTATTATATAGTAGAGTCAACTGTCAATTTTGATGCTCCATACCCTTCAAATTCTGTACTTGATGCTTCCCCAATAACTGCACTACTGACCATTGGACAAATATTATGCAAGGCTGTTACATGCTCCTTTCCCCAGACATCATCATTTCTTCCTACTAATTTTTGCAAAAAAAAAAATCAATTGCTTATACAATTGTAGAAGTTTTAACTTCGGTCCAAGCTACCACCACCATATGTAAAATTGTCCTAATAAAGCGGTGTATGTTGTTATTAGGCATTCTTGGATTTGACTGTTGTAAATATGCTGGATATTGAATGCATTACAGAGTTTCCTTACTCCTTTGAATAAAAACATGCAAGACATCAAAATAAGTTAATTATAACCTGCATTATGACCCCAACAACAACCATTACACACTACGCAGCTTATGCCCAAGACTGCATCTCTTTATGAGCATCACATAAATGAAGAACTACATGATATGCAGATCTGCCATGTGTGCATAAGCCCAAGCAAGTCTATGAAAGCTCTCTGCTGCTACATATTTGTCTATTGAAATCATAGAACCCTGAAATAGAAAATTACAAAATGCTTTATTTTCTAATTTCAGTTAATGCATGTATCCAGGATAACCTTGATCAAAGGAGTGAAAGAAATGGATTTCCTACAAGGAGAGTGTGTTCAATTCCCGTATCTAGGGCACAAATAAGTGTTACAGACAATTTCTTGACTTCTGACCATGACCAATGATTTTGTGTAGAAACCTCATAGATAGCTTCCAATGCATTCTGAGAAAGACCTTAGCCTTTCAAAATATCACCACTCATCTCTTCCATTGCCATTCGTCCAGTGACTTCCTGAGACGTCGGGCTTCCCTAATTTCCTCCAAGGAGCCATCAAACTTCATCTGAGTAACTTGTATGTCAGACATCAATTCTGACAAAGTGATTGTCAACATAACACACAACCGTGCAATATTCTGGAAATATTAGAAGGAATTCTACAAATAGGGAATACACAATCATCAACAACAAAATAAAAAGCAGAAATGAAATAAGAAATTTTTTCCTCAAACAAACATTTTCTTTCTAAATTCTTTATCCCACTGAGTAAGACCACATATCTCCCTAAGGAAAATTACCCGCACAATAATTTGAAGGCCAACAACAACCCTCTTTCTTATTGAATCATTACGAAAAACTGCAAGATGAAGTAGATTAAATGACACCTACTTCAAGAAGAAATCATTCTCTCTGCCATCAATGTTGCACCATGAAGATTAAAAATACTGTTAAATACAAGGAAAAAAGCTTTCCAAAAGACCAGTGGTTGGCTGCGGGAAAGAAAAGCCATGAATATCATTGTAATATAGTCAAGCTTTCACTAATTAGTCCCAATGCTATGATCTGCAGCTGCTCTCGAGAACTTCTCAAAATTTCCAATATCTGGAGACTTACAGATGCACTTATGTTCTCCTCCCAAAGCTCCTGAAAAGTACATTGATTGATATTAATTCTCTGCATTGCCTTCAATGACATCCAAGCAGGTTATTTCACATGCAGCTTGTTGTCAATGCTTGATTTAAAGGATACAAAAATACTGGAGCAAAGTTCCACGTTTATCCTAATGACTCAAACTAACACCTGGCACATATGACATCCAATATATATGATGCCATGTAAAATTTAGGTTGTTGTCCCTCTGGCGGATTTTGGGTTCATTTTACATTTCTTTTAATGGAGGTTGCTAGAATCTCTAGCAAATTAAATATACTCCCATCCTGAGTAGAGGTGCACATCATTGGTACTCAATTCTTGAACAATTTTTCATCGTTCCTACCAGAGAATCTACAACACATTTTTTCTACCATATTATATGCCTTTCTTAATAACTTGGTCTGATATATCCCATTGGATCAATATCGAAAATTATTGGGATATTCCCACCAAGCCTTAAGGATATTCTTGATAGCTAGAGGAAAATCAAAAAATCACTTAGCTATAAGGGACACCTAGTAGCTTGGAAGCTTGTAATATTTGGTGATGCAAGGATATATGTATGTTGATACATAAAAACCATGGATGTACCAAACAATTATATATTATATATGTTTCTATGCACTTGATTATCCATTCAATAGTTTCAACACATGGTAGAAGGACATGGTTTTCTACTACTTTGTGGAGCCAAGAGTTCTTGAAATTACGATACATTTGACTATCCTCTTCATATCCAAGAACCTATTTTTGAGTAAATGATTGATAGATACCTTACCAACTCATTGGAATTAAGTTTTCCACATAGCTACATAGGTTGGAATTGAGATTATAGAAATTTCCATTGCCCCTTCTTCATTTCCTTCTACAATCTCCTTGCCTAGTATTTTCTTCATAGGCAGTTCCATATCTCCTATTGATGAGGAGATGTTGAGGCGCTCAAGTCTACGGTACCTAACATATCAAAAATATTCATGATAACCAACAATGTTAGGAAAATAAAATTAATTTACTGTGTTGCACAAAATATATCAGGTTAGTGTGTTGCACAACTGATGCACTCAGTGTTTAATAGATCTATGTGTTGTTGCATAAGTTATAGAAGGAGGGTTTGCCGAGGGGGAAATGTGCTAAAATGACATGAAACAAGATAGTCGCGGAAGGATATATGGTAGGTTACGATAAAGATATTGTGATTTTTCACAAAGAAAAGAGGAATTCGTACACTGAGCTTCGAGTTGTAGCTCATAGACGAGAGGAAGAATGTGTCATAGCAGAAAGGGAGGAGTTACAACGGTGGAAAAATTGGAGCATCGTTGTGTAAGAAAATGGAAGTTATCTAATGGGAAATATTGCACCATTACAAAAAAGATTGGGAATGGCATATGATTTCCTTTACTTTGTTTATGGTTTCCTTGTAAGCAAGATGTAAGTATTTCACAGCAGAGTCAAGTGTCAATTTTGATGCTCCATACCCTTCAAATTCTGCAGCTGATGCTTCCCCAATAACTGCACTACTGACCATTGGACAAATCTTACGCAAGGCTATTACATGCTCCTTTCTCAGACAATATCGTTTCTTCCTACCAATGCCTGCAAAAAAAAAAAATCAATTGCTTATAAAATTGTAGAAGTTTTAACTTTGGTCCAAGCACAATTTTCTTCTAAGATCTAACAAAAATTATTTGTAAACATAAACATGTTGTAAAAATATAAGATGCCACCACTAGATGTAAAACTGTCCTAATAAAGCAGTGTATACTATTAGTAGGCATTCCTAGATTTGATTGTTCTAAATATGTTGGATATTGAAGGCATTACAGATTTTCTTTACTCGTTTGAATAAAACCATGTAGGACATCAAAATAAGTTAATTCTAACATGCATTATGGTTAACTTTAAATTATTATTTTATTATTTTTAAATTTAATATCGCCTAAAAACATCTCTCAAAAATGTGTTCTCTAGAAATAAAATAATATCCACGGTTCTCTCTAAAAGCAAAAATATATACATTCTTAATAAAAATCAACGTTGAAATTATCATAAAACTAAAATGCTTAAAAAAACATTATAATTTTTATATATAATTTTCTAAATTTTAAAATGTTTTATATTGACAAGTGTTTGATAATGTACATTCACATATTGATCTTGATATACATTCTCAACAACATCCACAAATGAAATTATGATATTGATGTGCATTCTCAACAACATCCACAAATGAAATTCCCTTCCAATACCACACCGCGAGAAGAAAAAACTAACAGTGCTGAAATCTCCACACTAAGAGGAAATTTCTACACGGTTAACCACGTTTGAGTGTTTCCTTTGATTTTTTTTATGTAAAGTAAAAATACATAGTCATACAGGGAAACAAACCTATAAGGAAGTTTAATTTTGAGCAATGACTGCAACTTCATGAAAAGAACGTCACTTAATTTTTTTAAGTTCTTGTATTTTAAATAAATTTGATAAAAACACAAAATTATTCAAATATAACAATATATTTTTATATGTATTTAAAAAGCATTTTAAACCACCAAAACCCATCATCCCGTAAAAGAGTTAAACTCGATAGAAGGAAACTAGCGATATTATTACTTCAGATGGACAATGGAAAATAGCTACGCAATAATGGGAGAAAAAAGTTTGATGTATTACCACCGAAAAGAGATACAAGTGGATTAAGAGGATGCCAATTGGGTTAATGGTTATTTTTTACTTTTGGAGGAAGAAATGGGATCTTCCTTATCCAAATTTAATTTTCTTAAATAATATGATTAATATTATTTAATTAATGGTTTGGGATGATGCTTGAACGGGCTCTAGTTCTAGGGTTTCTGCAAACCCTCGTCTGAACTCGCTTCATGTCGGCGCATCTGCTTCTCTTCCTCTAAGGTTTTTGTCTCCTAAGGCCACCCTTCTGATTGCCTTGAATGTCTGCCTCTTTCGGAGGGGCGTGTAATTCCCCCCCTCCTCCAAAATCTGTCTCCTCCACGCTGCCAGATTCGCCAGGTAACACCGCGCCAGGGAAGCAGACTGTCCCTGATAGGATCAACACTACAGACAATATTCGTAATGCTAAGACCAGTTCTGATCTCCCTGGGATCGAAATTACTGAACATACTACTTTTGAGGCACAACAAAAAGCCTCCTCTACCACTTGTATTCCTAAAGCTACAGATCGGATCAAAATCGACCTCCCCAATCACCGTATCAATGGACACATTCAGTACATGAAGGATCACGCCCTTATCAGGAAGTTCATCGGTCTCTAGCCGACTGAGAAGGCTCTACAAGGATGGATAATGTCCAAATGGAAGCCCAAGGGACAAGTTACTCTGTAGCTTGGACCCAAAGGATTTTTCACTGCTATCTTCCACTGCCTGGAGGACAAGAATCGCATCTTTGAAGGAGGCCCCTATTTCTTCAACTCTGCTGGTCTATACCTACATGATTGGATTGAAAGATTCCATCCAGACAAGGAAGATTTTAGTTGGGCTCCAGTGTGGATATGCATGTATTCCCTGCCTTTGGAATATTGGGACGAAGAGACTCTGCAGGACATTGGCAATGGTCTAGGAGAATTTATAAAGGTTGCTAAGGAAACAAAACTCTGACACTACACTTCCTATGCTAGAATATGTGTTTACATGCACCTTGCAAAGCCTCTCACAGATTCGGTAAGTTTATTCCACGATGATTTTGAATGGATTCAAACTATTGATTATGAGCACGTCCCTTTCCGATGCAGAAAATGTCATGAGCATGGACATCTTTTTAGAGATTTCCCAATGAACGAGAAGCCCTCTTCCCACCCCCCCTAATGCTGGAAAAGATGCGGAAGGTTTTACCAGAGTCTCCTCCAGAAAGAAGCATTCCAAGAAATCTCCTATCATCTCTACCGCCCCCAACATCTCCATGACTAGTAATAGTTTTGAGATTCTTGCACCTCATGATCATAGAGAAGCTCATCAGGCTCAGCCCGCTGTTTCTAGCCCCTCACCGGACGCTCCTGCTTCAAATCTCAAGACCCCTCTAGCCACTGATTCGACTAAAGTCTCTCTAGCCTCCTCTTCGGCTGACATACAAATCAAACCCTCCTTTTCAGTCCCTACGCTCATGGACTTGGATAGCACCCAAGCATCCACCCCCCCTTCTGGGTTGGAATACTTTGAGCGAAATGTCCCTACTCTCATGGAGGATGAACCTAAAAGTGTTGACATAGGGGAGCTCGAAATTCTGGCTCTAGAGGAAGCTTGCCATCAGAAAGAGTACAACAACATTAAACCCCATCAGATAGATAACTTGGAAATAGTCCTCTCTCGTGCACAGCAAAGGAACTCCCTGGGTATTCAAGCAGGAGGACCATGGGACGGCAGGAAAATTATGAAAGAATAAAAAAAACGAGGAAGGAAGACAGATTTGCAGAGAACTATTATTGTAGGAGAAATACTTGTGGAATCCGACAGATTCCCCAAGTTGACAAAGTTCTACAATACGCTCTCACACAGTTCCTCATGAAGCTCATCTCATGGAATGTGAGAGGGCGCAGTAGCCCCTCAAAGCACAGAATGATTAAAAATATGATTCAGAATTACAACCCTTCAATGGTCTTTCTTCAGGAGACGAAATGCAACAACAAAACGCTTGAACTCATTTTGGCCAAAGTTTGGGCTAATTGTCGCTCGGTATTAGTGGATGCTTCAGGTGCTTCCGGAGGGTTGGCTATCATTTGGGATCCCCAAGTCCTCTCTCTATATGACTTCCATGCATCCCACTATTGTATTCAAACGACTTTCCATGTGCTAGGTACCAATATACATGGTCACGTAACCAATGTATACTTCCCGCAAGAAATTCAAAAGAAATTAGATCTGCTCAATACCTTAACAGATTTGAACTCTCTAAGGCGTTTCCCGCTTTGGTTCTGTGGAGGGGATTTCAACATGACCACCACTCTAGAGGAAAGATCAGGAGGAAGTCACAGGCTAGAAGGGGACTACTTAGGTTTCAAAGAATTCATTTCAAACAATCATCTCGTGGATCTGCAAACCTCTAATGGCACATTCACCTGGACCAACAAGTGCAGTGGGCCGCAGCACATTGCCTCCCGTTTAGATCGATTTCTCATGACAGACAATTCTATTCATCTTGGAGGGGACTTTCACTCTTCCATTCTTCCCCTTGCAGGCTCGGACCACTGGCCCATCCTCCTGCAATGGTCTAGACCGGGCTCACATTGTAACAGACCATTTAGATTTGAATCATTCTGGTTCTCCCACACTGGTTTCAAAGACTTTGTTATCAATGCATGGCACTCCTTTGATCCATTGGATGGCTCAAAAATGTTCCAATTCCAACAAAAGCTCAGGAATCTCAAGCATTCAATCAAACACTGGAATAAATCTCAGTTTGGAAACATCTTCGACAATAAGAAGGAGCTAGAGCTTCAAATGAACCTTCTTTAGCAGAAAATCATCATTGAGGGCATAATAGAGGACTATGACAAACAAGAAACTGCTCTCCTCAAAAAAATTGACAAGAGTAGGCAACAGGAAGAGACTTTCTGGCAACAGAAATCTCGCGTCAGATGGCTTCAAGACGGAGAGAAAAACACAAAGTTCTTCCACAGATCCATTATTCAACGAAGGATGCATAATGATATTGCCTTTCTTAACAGCAATCAAGGAATTCGTCTAGAAACACATGAGGACATTGAAAAAGAGCTCAGAGGGTATTTCAAAAATATTATGCAGGAACCGGAAGGCAATTGAGAGCAAGCTATTCTTTCTGTCACTCAACATATCCCTAAAATCATAACAGAGGATCATAATGCGATGCTTCTCTAGCCTGTCACCCTTCATGAGGTTGAGCAAGCCATGGTTCAACTTAAGGATGGGAAAGCGCCAGGCCCGGATGGATTCATGGGAAAAAAATTTTATGCATTCTGGGAGCTTATTAAACTAGAAGTTTGGGCTTTAGTGGAAGAATCTCGATCCATGCATTAGGTCCTTCCTTCACTAAACTCAACCTTCCTTGCTCTCATCCCCAAGGAGGAGAACTCTAGTACCCTGAATAAATACAGGCCCATCGCGCTCTGTAATGTCATTTATAAGTTGATCTCCAAAGTCATTGCGAACAGGTTTAAGCCTCTCCTTCCTCTCCTGATCTCGCCAGAGCAAATAGGATATGTGGAGGGTTGTCAAATTTTGGATGGCATGATCCTATCGCATGAGTTAATTCACTCCCTCAAAAACCTCAAGAAACCAGGTATGCTCCTCAAACTTTATTTATCAAAAGCTTTTGACAAACTAAGCTGGAATTATATCAAACACATCCTTCTGGCGTTTGGTTTCAATGCTCCTTGGACTAGGTGGGTAATGAGCCTTCTGTCTTCTTCCAGTTATTCTATCCTTGTTAATGGCTCTCCCTCTTTACCGTTTCGGTCATCTAGGGTTATCCGTCAAGGGGACCCCTTGTCCCCCTTCCTTTTTGTGCTCATGGATAAAGGCCTTAGTCGACTCATTCATCATGTCACCTCCTCCGGTTCTATTAAAGGAATCTCTCTTCATAACAATCCCCCCATTACACATCAACAATTCGTGGATGATAATCTACTCTTTGGCCATCCTTCTGTACAAAAATCCTGGACCCTCAAATCTCTGCTTAACACATTCTCGGAGGCTTCTGGTACCACCATCAACGTTGCTAAATCCCACATTTTCTTTTTCAATACCCCTCCCATCTCTCAACATAATATTGCAAGAATCTTGGGTTTCATGATTGATGTTCTTCCTTCCAAATATCTTGGAGCTCCTTTGGTCGCATCAGCGATTAAGCATGCCTCTTAGAGAGCCTTTTTGGATAAGATGGAAGCCCGTCTCTCCTCATGGACTTACCACTCTCTCAATTTGGCCAACAGAATTATCTTAATCAAATCAGTCCTTCAAGCTATGCCGCTTTACCTCTTCATTCTGGCTGCTACAAAATGGGTGTTGAAGAAAATTCGCAACTTACAGAGGAATTTTCTTTGGGGTTCTTCGGGCCTCAACAGAAAATGGGCTCTTGTAAAATGGACTGAAGTCTGTACTCCTAAAAATGCAAGGGGGCTGGGCTTACGAGACCCGCTTCACAGTGATCATACCATGGGTGCCCGTATCTGGTGGAGCTGGGTCTCTAAACCACACATCCCTTGGACACATCTTTGGTAGGTCAAGTATGCGCTAGGCAGATCCCAGGTTGATCTCATTCATTTCAGTTCTGATGCTCCTGGCTCGCTGATATGGAATGCGGAAAAACATCATGGAGCCTTCATCCAAACTCATAGTTTCTGGGAAATCCATTCAGGAGACAAAGTTGGATTTTGGGAAGATTCTTGGCAACAGTTTCCGAAACTCTCCTCACTCTTCTTTAAACCTCTGTGGAAAGACAAACTCAGGAATGCCATCCCCAACCATGTCAATAATTTCTGGCAACCCAATTCTTCCCATGGTCATCAGGTATGGAAACCAGCACTCATCTGGCAAGAAGATTGGCAGGGGGAGACATATGGCAACATTGAACAGGAGCTAAGCCTAAGAAGGATTAAGGTTTCGAATCAAGCTGATAGGTTAAGAGGGGGATACACGCCTAGGGGTAACTTTTCTACTCAAGAATCCTATAGATTACTCTACTTCCCGCAGCAGGATCAACAGGATCACATCTGGGCTCAAGTCTGGAAACCTAAAACCTGGCCTAAAATATCCACCTTCCTTTGGCTCCTCAGCAAAGGAAAAATTCTCACTTGGGACAATCTCCTAAAAAGAGGTTTTATTGGACCATCAAGATGCCCCAATTGTCAGTCTCATGTAGAATCTATACAAAACCTCCTTGATTCTTGTTCTTTAGTTACTTATCTCTGGGATCAATTCACCTTATGCTTTGGAAGGACCGAGAGACAGGAAGGGGATATCAATAATACAATCAGAAGGTGGCCTTCACATCCGTTCCACTGTGTATTGCTCAATACCATTTGGAACTTGTTCCCGGGATTCATCTACTGGGCCACTTGGAAGGAGCGTAATCACAGAACTTTCAAGGATGTTGCCACCCCGAATACGATCATTTGGTCCAATCTCAAGCGTAATCTGCAAGAGACTTTAGCTTTCATTCCCTGGCAAGATTCGGATATGCCCTCCTCGCCAGCGGAAAGTATCATTTGGAAGAGATGGAACCTCGATCTCAATCACCCTGAACAGCAATCCCAGAACACCTTGAAGCATTCGGATTCGCCCCTTTCTTGGTCGCCTCCTATGCCTCGGGTCTTCAAAATGAATTTTGATGGCGTGGCTAAAGGAAATTCGGGACTTGCTGGTTTTGGAGGCATATTTAGGAATCATGGAGGAACTACAACTCACATCTATTTCGGCTCTCTTGGTCGTGACTCAAACAATGTTGCTGAACTCGAAGGCTTATGGCAGGGGTTATGCATAGCGGAGAAAGAGAACTTCTTCCCTTTAGAAGTTGAAGGGGATTCTCAGATCCTTATTGAGGCGACAATTCATCTCCACTCTGGCTCTACAGCTTCCAACATAGCTTCTATTTGGAGACTGCAAAGTAGATTGGAACTTATTGAAACATGGCTTACGACGCCTAAAGCTATCTCCTTCAAGCACATCAGATGCACTGCCAACAAAGTTGCGGATCGTTTGGCTAATTAAGGTGCTCTTCAGACTACTCCATTCTACGAAGGCCCTCTTTAGAATTCTGATGATGAACAGATCATTCAGGAATCCACTTCCTTTGTGCAAAAGGATCTCCAAGCCCCGGATGCGGGTGACCAGCATGTCTGATAGGTGGCAAGGGTGGTGGGCTGGAGCATGGGGTTCTACCACCGCCACCCTACTCTGCGTCCTCCATGCAATTAATAGCATTAACACAGTGCCGTCCGGGGCATTTACGTTGCACATTCGCCCAGAATCGCACTCGCTCCACAGAGATATGGCTTCTCCGGGATGCTTCAGACCGGCTATGCTGCCCATTCGTTCTTGCTGCTCCTTGGCGGTCTCTGAGCTAAGCTCTCAGACCAATACTGGGCGTAGGTGCTCGCTTTCTTGTTGTATAAACCTTGCTCCTGGTATGCACTTCTCGCAGAGCTCCTTTTGCACTCAGAGTTTCGGCATTCGCTCTGTTTCTATCCCTGTGGAGATTGATTCTTATCTGCCTTCAGTCCTCAGTTTTGGCCCGCCTGCCCTGACCCTCACCTTGGCTTCCTGTTCTTTCAAGCTCAGCTCCACTCACCTGCATTCCATGCCTCGTTTACGCCATAGGATGAGAAGCAGATGAGGCTCGAGCCGTGGTGGTCCATCTCGTCGCCCTCCTCCCTCCTCGCCTAGCTCCTCTTCTTCTCCATCTGATTCCATGCGGGGTCGTTATCCTGTGACTCGCAGCGAGAGGATCTCTTTGGCGGCGCGTGGGACTGCAATGCCTGCAAGAGGCCTCTCCAGTCTCCTCTCGGGTCAGCAACACAGGGCTCAATTCCACTTCCCCTGCTTGCTTAACATGCCTACTGTCACGACCACCATCACCATTGATTTCAAAGAAGAGCTGCCTGATTCGACTGCCGAGCTCACCGACTCTCCTCTGGCGCAATTGACGACTGATAGGCCCTGTTCTCCTCCTAAAGAAGGTCAAAAGCAGAAGATGGTTAAGGGAAGCTCCTCGCAGGACCCCTTCATGGATTCTGGAGCGGGCGACTTCAAGAGAGGCTGTTTTACTGCTCCTGTGGTCAAGGAGGAGGCGGAAGCTACCAAGCAGGATGCTCCGAGTAACAATATAGATGTGCAGGCTGAGGATGAACCCGACGCCTACGCCTGCCGTGTGGTCGAGTCTCCTCCTTCCTCTCAAGGTAATTAATGGCCTTTCTGCTTTCTGGCTTGTTTTTGGCTGCTCGTTGTGCCAGGCTCAGCTCTGGTAATCATATGCTGACTCAGTTTAGATGGTTCTACTTCTACTACTCTTTTGATTGCCGATTCCCCCTTCGTGGGCGACAGATTATCTTGTATAAGATCGAACATGTTTACAATTCCGGGGCTGAATGCTGTAGGTTGTTTTGCTGTTGGGGTTCTCCGGCCGGTTTCCCTTATGAGGGTGGCTTTGTTTTGCTGAGATGCCTGTCTGTGCTTCATTGTTGTAACTATCTCTCGGCACTGTGTTTTGCTATTTTGACAAAATGTCATGGCTGTACTAGAATGCCCATCTCTCGGGCTAGAATTTTTGAGGCCTCGGCCTCCATGTAATGGTATTTTGTATATAAATAGATTAAGCTTATTTAGAAAAAAATAAAAAATAAATAAATAAAAATAAAAATTATTATTTAATTAATATTAACAATGTTAACATTATAGGTATAATTTTTTTTTTTTTGACTTAGATAGATAAACTCTAAGAAACAATAGATTTAAAAATTTTAATAAATGATTTAGAGAATTTAAATTAGTTATTTTTAACCAAAATGATTTTTCTTAAAAGTTTTGTTTGCATTAATTTATCTTCGTCAAATGTTGGTGACTATATCAAATTTATATTTAAAATCTAATACCTTCTCTTCCAATTGGTTTCTAAAACTTAAATTTTAAAAATTAAACTAATTATTCAATAAATTTTGTTATTATATATGTAATGCAATTCCAATTTAATATTTTATTTCAATTTGATATCATTGAGTCAAGAGGCTCTTTACATTTCAATATAAGATAGATGTGTAACCACTATTTAATTTTCATATATATATAATTAATTAATAAATTTATTAACAATATTTTAGATAAATGATTATGTAACTATATTTCAATTTAATTACGTCGTAAGACGTTCTTATTTGAAAACAACTTTCTTAAGTGCCACTGTGTCAATGTATGAGCCATTTGATCAAATGTTAGACGATTGAAATGTTTTAGGCCATTAGATTCACAAGTTAAAGTTTTATATATGTTTTTTATAATGTTAGTTTTTTTTTAATAAGTTATTGCATTTAGGTTTTGGTGACTTTGTCAAATTACACAAAAGTAAAAATAAAAGTAAATTAAATAAAAATATTAACATATTGTAATGAACATTTTAACTAGGTCAAATAAAAAATAAAATAATACTAAACTATAAAAACAACCCATGGTATTGACTCATGGTATGCATGTGTAATGTGGTTTATGTAAAGGGGGAAATTAAGATGGCCTAACTTTGGATCTACCAAGAGCCAAGAGGGATCAAATGTCTTGATATGCAAACCTCATTGATTCCTCTCATCAATAATATAGATCTAAATTAATTATTTAATAAAATTATTTACTAAACTATAAAAACAACCCATGGTATTCATGTGGAATGTGGTTTATCTAAAGGGGGAAATTAAGATGGCCTAACTCTAGATCTACCAAGAGCCAAGAGGGATCAAATTTCTTGATATTCAAACCTCATTGATCCCTCTCATCAATAATATAGATCTAAACCAATTATTTAATAAAATTATTTTTAAATGCTTATAACCATTATTCTTTTAAAATTTGTTTTAGGCCATTAGATTCACAAGTTAAAGTTTTATATATGTTTTTGTAATGTTAGTTTTTTTTTTTAATAAGTTATTGAATTTAGGTTTTGGTGACTTTGTCAAATTACACAAAAATAAAAATAAAAGTAAATTAAATAAAAATATTGACATATTGTAATGAAAATTTTAACTAGGTCAGATAAAAAATAAAAAATAAAAATAATACTAAACTATAAAAACAACCCATGGTATTGACTCATGGTATGCATGTGGAATGTGGTTTATGTAAAGGGGGGAATTAAGATGGCCTAACTCTAGATCTACTAATAGCCAAGAGGGATCAAATGTCTTGATATGCAAACCTCATTGATCCCTCTCATCAATAATATAGATCTACACTAATTATTTAATAAAATTATTTATTAAACTATAAAAGCAACCCATGGTATTGACTCATGGTATTCATGTGGAATGTGGTTTATCTAAAGAGGAAAATTAATATGGCCTAACTCTAGATCTACCATGAGCCAAGAGGGATCAAATGTCTTGATATGCAAACCTCATTGATCCCTCTCATCAATAATATAGATCTAAACTAATTATTCAATAAAATTATTTTTAAATGTTTATAACCATTATTCTTTTAAAATTTCACTTAATAAAATGTATCTAAATTTCATACATCCAAATATACACAGTTTTTCATGTTCTATATTATTTTTGTTACAACTATTTTATTATTCCAAAAATACATGGTTTTTTGGTTATATATTATTTATGTTACAATTGTTTTATTATTCATGAGTAGTATTTCTTAATATATATATAAAATTTAAATTAATAATGAATTTTTTTAAAATATGTGATATTTTTAAATTTCCAAATTATTTCACATGACATATTTATCTTGAGCAATAATGATGAATGTTCATAATTCTCATTTCTTAAATAACACTAAATTTACCTTTAATTACTTAATTGTAATAGTTTGTAACTACATACATACTCTTTCTTCAATTCAAAAAAAAAACTATATACATATCTTTAATTACCTAATTTTAGCTTTTAAAATTTTTCAAATTATATGATGTCAAACTTACTCAACTTTTTATTATGAAATTTTAAACAATGTTTCTCACTACATAATTTTAGCTTTTATAATTTTATTTTATTTTTCAATTCCAAACAAAACTTACAAAAGAAAAAACCCACTTAGTCCTTATTGTAGATTATATTTTTACAAAATTGACACTATGTGATTAACAATATAGTAAGTTGAACCCCCACCCATGCTGGAGAGATCACACTGTAAAATCAAATAAACAGAACAGTCAATATTGTGGTATAATAACTGATTTTTAATCATTGGGACAAACAAAACACCACATTAGCTCACATAATATATATAATGCTATAAGGATCTAAGATGATAACAAAGTTTTGAATCATCATAACTAGGTGAAAACCAAAACTAAGTTGTAGCCACAAGCAAAAAATCACAACAACTCACAGAATATATCCAAGGTTGCAATGAACCCCATACATTGTGATGGACCTCATGGGAATTTTAGTGCACATATAACACCACCCTAATAATTCTATACTCTTGATCAATTTAGAATAACCTAGGATGTGTAAAATATTTTAATAAGATAAACAAAACAACAAGAAAGTCAATATTGTGGAATAATAACTTATTTTTGAATCATTGTGACAAACAAAACATCACATTAACTCACATAATATATATAATTCTATAAGGATCTAGGATTATAACAAATTTTTGAATCATGATAACTAGGTGAAAACCAAAACTAAGTTGTGGCCACATGAAAAAAATCACAACAACTCACAATATATCAAAGGTTGCAATGAACCCCATACATTGTGATGGACCTCATAGGAATTTTAGTGCACATATAACACCACCCTAATAATTCTATACTCTTGATCAATTTAGAATAACCTAGGGTGTGTAAAATATTTTAATAAGATAAACAAAATAGACAACAAGAAAGTCAATATTGTGGTATAATAATTGATTTTTGAATCATTGTGACAAACAAAACATCACATTAACTCACATAATATATATAATGCTATAAGGATCTAAGATTATAACAAATTTTTGAATCATGATAGCTAGGTGAAAACCAAAACTAAGTTGTAGCCACAAGCAAAAAATCACAACAACTCACAGAATATATCCAAGGTTGCAATGAACTCCATACACTGTGATGGACCTCATGGGAATTTTAGTGCACATAGAACACCACCCTAATAATTCTATATTCTTGATCAATTTAGAATAACCTAGGATGTGTAAAATATTTTAATAAGGAACTAGATTTGTAATTATGAAATATAAAACTATAACTTAAATTTGTGAATTTACTTTGTATTTTTTTTCTTATGTATATAGAGAAAGAATAAACCAAGTTTGGAGTTAAGAAAATAAACCACAACGCAAAGAACAATATCTCCTTCCAAAAATGTCCCCATATTAAAATGATATTCACTTTCTTGTATACCAAGACTATTGTTCTTCGTATACAATTTCTTATAAGCATGCAATTGCCACTCAGATATGTAGATAAACTTGAAGTAAACTCTATTTTTGTTAATAAAAATTCTCTTTATTGACATCTATGCTAGATACATTGTACTTGAATGTATTTAAAATATGTAGATGAACTTGAAGTAAAATCTATTTTTGTTAATAAAAATTCTCTTTATTGACATCTATGCTAGATAGATTGTACTTGAATGTATTTAAAATATCTTATTTGAGTTACGTGTTAGATTATTAATCACCAAAGTATTTTCACCCCCAATTTCCTATTTCAATTTCTATAACAAAATTTGTATATATGTGAACACATTATGTTGGTTTACATATATGTTTTCACCCCCAATTGAGTATTTCAAAATCTATAACAAAATTTTTTGGTTGATAACTCTTATCATCAATATCTTTGAAACCTCCACGACTTGCTTCCATGGAAGCAAAATTTTCCTTTCATTCCTTCACGATGACTTGTTCTCTACAACATATTCTTTCTTC
Source organism: Pinus albicaulis (assembly GCA_034641835.2). Lineage (NCBI taxonomy): Eukaryota > Viridiplantae > Streptophyta > Pinopsida > Pinales > Pinaceae > Pinus > Pinus albicaulis. The sequence continues at coordinate 291,390,540 of CM076576.1, forward strand.
TAGGCTACTCTTTCCTATGCTATTGTCTTACGACGTTTCTTTTGCAACATATGGTGCAATTGCTAGTTTATAAGTCCATAAAAATTTAATATTTACAATATAACAAGATTTTTAACGGTGAATAGTCGCCCCTATTTTATTATGGATATTATTAAATTCAAAATATATTTTTTTACAATATCATGGCCAATATTATGGCTTATCAATACTATATGCCCAAAAACCATAACTTATTTCAAAATTAAAATATTTTAATTTAATTTTATTGCATGGAGAGGCATTCTCCAACCAGTAAATTATATTAAGTTAAATAAAAAGATTAATGGAATGTAAACCTTTTAACTCAGTGAAAATAAAATAAAATAAAATAATAAAGATAACCTTATAAAAATAAAATAAAAATAAAAATGGCCCATGGTATTAAAAATCCATGGTATTTAGTAGAATATAGCTTATTTAAGGAGGAAATTAAATGAGTCTAGATCAATTAAAATCTAGATCTACCAAGCCTCTGGATCTACAAAGCTGAGAGAGTGAAAATATTTTTAATCTCTCGCTTCGAAAATTAAAATGGATCTGGACTAGTACTTATACAAGTTATAGAGAGCATCTACATTTCTTTAAGCTACAATTAAATAGTTAAGAAATAAAATTTTATTTTTATTTATTTATGTTAATAAATTATAATAGAAATGAATGCTTGCATATCGTATTAAATAAAATAAATAATATTAAAAAAAAAAAAACTTAAATTAAATTAAATGTGTGCTACTTTTCAAATATAATGTTAAATAGTCCATTGGGACTTGAATTGATGGTGATCAGGTGCTTTATTAAGGCACTCCTTGGTGTGAAGTCACCAGTTCAATTCACTGCCTCTATCAGTGTGTGAGATAATTAAATGTGTGCTAGTTTTCAAATCCAATGTTAAATAGTCCACTGGGACTTGGATAGATGGTGATCAGGTGCTTTGTTAAGACACTCCTTGACGTGAAGTCAGGAGTTCAATTCACCGACTCCATCGGTGCAATATATTGGAAATTGGTGTGATATAATGAAATGTGTGCTACTTTTCAAATCTAATGTTAAATAGTCCACTAGGACTTGGATATATGGTGATCAGGTGCTTTGTTAAGGCACTCCTTGATGTGAAGTCACGAGTTCAATTCACCGCCTCCATCGGTGCGATATATTGGACATCGGTGTGATATAATTAAATGTGTGCTACTTTTCAAATATAATGTTAAATAGTCCATTGGTACTTGGATATATGGTGATGAGGTGCTTTGTTAAGGCACTCCTTAATGTGAAGTGACCAATTCAATTCACCGCCATGATCGGTGTGATATATTGGACATAATGAAGATGTAGTGGACCGGTCAAGCTTACAATATATATATATATATAATTTTAAATTATAATTATTGTAATAAATTTTCTATAGTATTTTGTGTGGAAAAATAAAGCATTCTCCTTCCTACCAATCCAACACTATTACTTCCATCAATTTCATACAATGATCCCCCTGGATGTGGGTGATTGACAAGAATGATTCAGGTTTCCACCTGGTCTCACAATGCAGGGGCACCTGGCCTCTCCATACGACCGTACCTGCCTTCCACGTTAAGATTTTAAATGCACAAAGGACAATGACGCTTGAGGAATTTACACCTCTCCCTTGACCTCTACTCCTGCAACTTTCCTCTTGGCCATTTATTGCTCATGGCTCATGTTTACATTATCATCTGTGCATCTTTTTTCATCTTTGTCACCTTCCTCTGTCACAACTTTTTCTGCTACTTTGCTCCTCATCTCTCTTACTCTAAGCTTTTTGCTCCAGCCCAGTAGACCCCCCAACCTGCGGATACAATGCCTAGAAGGCACTAGATGTGGTGCCTTCGAGGAAGTGGCAGGTACTCTCCCTCCTACCCTCCAGTTCCTACAATGCCTACGAGATCCTTGTCCATATCTGTTTCTATGGAAGAACCAGAGGTTCTTGACCCCTATTTGTTGTCTGCCCAATCTGAACAATATAATTCATATAGTTTTTAGCTATCAAAATAAAAATGATTGATAAGTGTTTGATAATGCCCATTCGCTTATTCATTTTGATGTACATTCCGAAAAACATTACGTGCTAATTACATTTTTATTCTTTCATTACACATTGAAAAATTTTTATTTTTGCATTAAAATATATAATCATTCCATCTTGTTTTACAAAATCTTTAAGAATAATATCCTAAAAAGAAAGACTTATTTCATTTTTGGGGATTTTTATTTCTTATTAAAACACTAATTTTCTCAAAGGAAATGATGATCATGGATATCAGTGGCCACCTACTTCTTCCACTAATTTAGTGGTTTTCTATTTTTTTCAATTGTTGTTTTGTTATTTTGGGTCCTAAACATCCACGACCATTTCGAGGCCCTAAATGACATTTTTAGTAATTCAAGGGGCTAGGGGTTGTCATGACATGTCCTGGCATTGGTTAAAATTTGTAATCCTAAGATAGTTCATTCTAATGAATTATCGTGTACCCAAAACTGAGATCGAATGAAAAATTTACACCTTCGGGAAGTTGATGTACCAATTAACGTCGTAGTATAACGAGTCTACAAAATTTCCTTAAAAATCATGGAAATTCTGACAAAAATTTGATAAAATCCACTAGGTATATTTGTAAACCCAAGTTATAACTGTCAAACATTATGATTTTGGGTGCCTCGGAGATTTTTGATGGTGATGAATCCATTTCCACTATCAAAAACACGATTCAAACATTACTACTGAGATAGTTTTTGAATTTTTTTTGGCCATATTCCAACCACTTTTGACCATCCAGGAAATTCTACTGCCTCGGTAGATGACTCCCCAATTAACCACCTTAAGATCCAAATTTTTTTCTTAACTCATCTTTTAAGTTTAGGTTTTGGACCTATAGGGTTCTTTCTTTATGTTAAAAGGTCATTCCTTTTGCCTCTTGTGATAGCTTTTGTGAATGCATGTAGTTTCCATCTCTCTTGTCAAAGATAACTAACACCATTCTACCTAGTTTGTGTTCTATAATATTTTCCTATTATGTTGGTTAATACAAGTTAGGTTTGAACTATATTATTATGCTCTCTATTAGAATTCTCTTTGTGTTTATGTTTGATTTATTTTCCTATTTTTCATTTGATTCCTTGTACAACCTATATTAATGATATCAAAGCAATTTTCACCTTGTTGTTTCTGAGTGCATACCCATGACGAGGTCAAACTACAAAGATTTGGGTCTCAATCTAGTTTCATCTATCCCATGTCAAAAGAAAAGAGATATGACAAAGCAGGAGATCATATTAAGTTGTTGCTCAAACATTCACATGACGTGAATGTGATGATGCACAATTTCACCCATATCCTACACAACTTCCATCAGTGATCGACACACCTTAAACAAGTGGCCATTTCATAGGTGGGAAATCCTCCAAGCTACAAGTGAACTTTATAGCCCCTTATTTGAAGGATGAATAGATGTAGATTCTTTAGAGAAAAAGTTAAATGCATGAGAGGACTATTAATCTTTCCAAAAAAATTATGACAATGGAAATATCACCTTTGTGATCTTAAAATCCCTTGCCCATGTCAAATATTGGTGAGAAGCTTATTAGGAGAGACAAAATGAAGACGATTCTTCAATATTTAAGGAAAAAACCACATGGGAATTTATTTTGATTCCCTCATGAAATAATTTTACCTTATAGGGAACTATGATGACACCTATAAGAGATAGATGACTTTGTGATAGGAGATACAAAAATGTTAGTACGCCAGTATTTTCCATACCTTGCAGTTAATGATGTGTTTTAGTGACTCTCAGTGAAAATTGATTCCAAAATACTAAATTGGTTTACACAAGTATACCCAAACAAAGATGGATTTCTTAGAAAGCTTGTAATTGGGAGTTTCTTATTGATATGATATCAAAATTGAGTAGAAATTGAAGAAAGGGAATGAGCAGGAGTTTGGGTCTATAATTATACTACAACAAAAGGCCTAGAAAAGGTGACCCAAACTCAAAGAATAAGGGATAAATTAAGGAGAGCTAGCCTCAAGACAACCACCCCAAGTGACATGGAAAGAAGGGAAATAGGAAGTCAAAAAATGACTCTAGAAAGTGGTATGAGTTCCCAAAAATCCTGCAACATAACATTGATGAATGCCACTTGAAACAATCATTGATAGTGGATCTTAAAGGAAAATAAATGGGCTTGGTGTCTAATTCTAATTTAAAATGGGATAAAATAAAGTGTATGATCAATGCATATCCTAGTGCTACTATTTCAACTGCAAAGAACCAACTAGAAGTGATAAAGGAGTTTGAAGAGGGGAGGCACCTCTTCCACTCATAGATGTGCATGAAGGGGATGAATATGTTTAATTATTGACATTGGGAGCCAAAGGAAACTGATCTCGGCCAAGGTCATCAAGGGATTGAAGTTGTTGACAATATGACACCCTCAACTATAAACCATTAGTTGGTAAAGCCAAAAATGCCACCTATCTTGTGACATCAATCCCTTCAAAAATGAGATATTGTGTGATGTTTTACCACTATAAGTTTGAGATTTTATTTTAGGACAACCATATAATTGGAAATTTTGTGATTTTTATAAGTCTCATAATTATAATGTCATTGTTTTACATGTCTAATTACTCATTAGATGTAATCTGTGAAGAAGCCACTTTTCTATAATGAATTGGACTTGGTCACTGACTTAGTAGCATGTTCATATATATTAAAATAAACTTTGGATTCACAATAAAAATATTCATTTTATGAAATTTGTAACAATTTCATGATTTCGTTACATTGACTCTTATAGGTCCCAACGTCTCCTGGATTTACAAAATATGCTATTGAAGGAATATGAAGATAAATTTGAAGATATGAAAGTTGAAATGGATAACAAAATCAACCAATTTCTCATTCAGATTAGAGAATTACAAGAGAGACACATTCAAGGCTCAAATTTCTAAGAAGAAAGCTTGAAAATTGAATAAACAACTAAAGTATTTTCAAGACTAATTATACAAAACATTTTAAAGCTAGATTCAAAAATACCATAAAGGTATTAATGGAATATTAAATATAATCAAATACAAATTTTTTGAAGATTAAAAGCACAAGATGCGTTTGAGAAATTAAAGGGTTTTCAGTTGAAATATATATCGATTCAAGTTACTATTATGAAATCGGAAAAACTAAAAACTCATTTTGTTCTAGATAAATGGCTACATAACCTGAAATAAAATAAAATAAAATGAATATTAAAATGAAATAAAATTAATATTATAATGCATCTTAAAACATTGAGACCATTCAACAACATTTCATTGAAACATGACCTCTAAGGAATTTTGCAATATGACATAACCTTTCATGAATGTCACTTGTGGTCATACATGGTCATACACATTTTGTATGGTCACACATGGTCAACGATAGTGAACATGCTAAAATTTGATCAACTATATCCAAGCATGGAAGATATCGATCGACCAAGGTTAAATATAGTCATCCATGGTTATTTATGGTCACCATTGGTCAACATGGTCCTCCATAGTTGACTGTGGTCTACCTTGATCAACCATACCCAACTATAGTCAACCAAAAACAACCTTGGGTAAACATAATTAACATGGGTAAGTAGGTAAGTTGTAGTTTAAAATAGTCTACTATAGTTAAATGTGGAGAAACATGGGTAACCATATTTAGCCATGGTGTACCAGAGTGATCTGTAACCAACCATAATCGACCGTATTCAACTCTCCAACCAAAATCAACATTGTTAACCATAGGTAACCATAGTCAACATGGTCAAACATTATTGACTATAGTCACATAAGTCAATCATGATCTAGCATAAGTAGTCATGGATAGCCACAATGAACTTTAGTCTATAACAGTCAACCCTAGTCAATACACGTAACATGGTCATCATGCCAAACATTGTCAACCATGGACAACCATAGTCAATTATCGCATTTCATGGAAAACATAATTAACCATGGTTAGACATGATCAAACATGGTCACTCATAGTTTACATGGTAGAACATGGTCAATGATAATTTACATGGTCAATTGTGGTCAATCATAGCTAAATATGGTCACCCTTTGTAAATCATAATTAGTCATGGTCATATGTAGCTAATAGTGGTCAAGAATGTTCACCCATAATTAACCATGGTGCACCTTGATCAACCATATTCAACCAAAATCAACCATGCTAAACTATAAAGAACCTTGGGCAACCCTTATAAACCATATTCAACCATATTGTGGTCAACGATATTCCAACATGGTCAACCATAGCCAACCATAGCCAAATTTCATCAACCATATATAACCATAGTCACTCCCATTAACCATACTCGACCAGATGTTGACCATGACCACCGATAGTCAACATTATCTTCAATAATTAACCATGTTCTACAAGTGACCAACAATATTCTACCATAAACATCCATGGTCAACCATAGACAACCTTGGGCATCCTTGTCAACCATCGTCAACCATAATCAATGATATTCAAATATTCTTGACCATAGTCAACCTTTTTCAACTCTCATTAATGATATTCAACCATGATTAACCATTAGTCAAACATGGGCAAATGGGGTCAACTATGGTCAACTATAGTCAACCATATTTTTCCTCCCCATACACCTCCACCATCAACTAGCAACAACCACTTAAATAGAAGTGGTTGATATATTAATATCAGACTTTAACTTTTGAAAAGGAAAAAAATGTGTACCAACAACTTTTGCTTAAGTGCTTATTGGTAGTAAACATTAAATTAAAATTCATTAGAGATATTAAACACTTGTCAAATTTTCTTCATTCCACAAAGAGGGTGAGCTCAATTCCAAACCTAACTATAGAGTAACTCATCCTACAACCCAATATGAAGGCTATTTGTAAATCGTTCATGCTACATGTGGAGTTGAGAGGTGGCCCTTTTAAAATAAAAATAAAATACTCTTCAAATTGAAAAAAAAAAAGTTGGTTATAATCAAAATACAAAAAAAAATATAAATATTTGGTTTGTTTTACTTAAAAGTATTATAAAATGTAGTCCCACTCTAATTGGCCGTTGATGTTATGACCCAATACAAATGGTATCTTACACTTACTCTTAGTCATAAATAAAATATTTTCATGTCAATATGAAATAAATAATTTGATATACTTTAAAATCCTTTTAATGTAATCAAAACAAACAAAAAAAATAAAATTGATATTATTGATATTTTTATATTTCAATTGGATACATAAATAAACTATTTTAATATCCATGTTAACTAATTTATTTTAATATTAACTTAGAAAAACATAAACATATATGTATATCTATGAATCACAATAAAATATTTCAATGTGTAAAGAGAATAAATAAATAAAGTAAAAAAATTGAACTAATATTGAAATGTATTTAAAAATATATTAGTAGAAAAAAATATAATATGGACAATGTAATCAATAAATAAAATATCTCAAAACTTATAATAACTAAATTATTTCAATGTCAACAATTTACATAATAATAATAATAATAATTGAAAAAATAAATTCTTATTTTTATAGCATTTCAATTTTCATTATTTTACATTTTTACCAAGAGTTAGTTTTGAATGAACCAAATATATATTGAAATTGCATGCTAAGCTATTTTATTCCATGTATTCAAGAAATTTTTAAGAAGCTGAATCTATTTATGTCTTGAAAAATGTAATATTATATATCTATATATATAAACCATCATCTATCAAATAATCCTTGCATTCTTTAAAGATATAATTTTTTTTTAATTTTACATTATTTTAAATGTTTACATCTCTTGATCCTCTCTTAACTTACTAAATCCACAATTAAAAGAGATCTATAACAATAACCTTAAAATTCACCCAATGAAAAGTGAACTTAAATTTCCAATCCTACGTATGTACCTCATCTCCTCGTATCAGATTGCTAAGTAAAACGGATAGATCTAGACCCTCCATTCAATCGAGACTTTGCAATTGATCTTCATACACTTTCGGTGGATGATTGTCTATTTTTATCGTTACTTCCAGCCTTACATCGTTACTGGTCATGGCGGTGGTCAACAATGAAATAGTGTTCAATAGTTTTCCTAAGTGTCTTCACATATACCATTCACCAGTCCCAACAACATCTCAAACAATATCCACCTTCCCAAGTCTCTTCATATATATATCCCATCACTAGTCCCAACACCATCTCAAACAATATCCACAACTCAAAGTCACGCCTCTCAATATTCCCACATACGGAAATCCCCTGCAAGCCCGGCCCCCAAGAAAGGAAAATTCTGCAGTGCTAGAATTTCTACAGTAGCAGGAAATATAATCAAATGGCCATCTTGTTAGCCACCTGTGAGTGTTTCCTCTGATTTTTGCCCCCACTGAGAAAAATAGATATCGATAGACAGACATGTTATATCAACAAGACGTGTTAATTTTTTAACAGCGAATGCACTAGATGGAAATTAGTGACACAATAATGGAAAAAAAAATAAAAAATTGATGTGTTACGACCGAAAGGACATACCATGAATCACAAAGTAACAATCAATGGTCATTTAAAGGAAGATTAACAGTGTACCCAATGTATCATCATTTCAATGGTCATTTCATGGAAGATTAACACTGTACCCCATGTATCATCATTTCAAGGAAGATCGATCAACACTAGTGTACCCCATGTATCATTTATTGGGTGTATTAGTTTTTGTCACCTTTGACTCGTTTGAATCTGGAATGTTAAAATCATGTTGACATTTAAACTCTCACATTTTATGTTAAAACCATTAACGAAAATAAAATTGGTAGAAAATCTCTGATTCTGGAAATATATTTGAATGTGAGAAATAAGAACAAAATCAAATAATTATCTTGTTTTGATGTATCATATTTAAAAATATTCTCAAATTTTATAATAAAATGAAATGCTTATAAATTACCATACAAATACAAATAAGCTTATGCATTATATTATGGCAACCATAATTTTTACGCTTTTACGGGTCTACTTCTCATTTTTAATGAAACGCAGAATTTAGCAATAATGGGCGATTATCTATTTTTATCTCGGTAGTCAATCAAGAATTAGTTAGGTAAATATAAACATAAACATTAATTAGCTAGATAAATATAAACATAAATATGAGATGATTCAAATTGGTTATCATACCAAGTTCAATTTAGATTTAATGTGGTGTAGAATGATTAATGTTATAGCATGTATTTGATAAAATAAGAAAACATTTTTTTAGATAGGTTGATTATTTGATAGATTTAAATAGATTTAAATTTTTTAGTTTTAAAAAATTAAGGTTTTTTTTAATTAATTTGTATTGTTTAAATTCTAGTGAGGATGTCAAATTTATATTTAGAATTTATAGTTTTTTACATATTTTTTTTAAATTTAATTTTTTGAAAAATATAAGATAGTTATTAAATAAATTAGGTATTATATTTTTTATCTATCTTAATAGATTTAAAAAGTTTTAGAGAGTTCAAATATCATAAGATGAAAACTATATATAAATTAAATTCAAAATTCAAAACTCAAAATTATATATATAAATTTGAATTTATTGTAAGTTTTTATTGTAAATATCTATTTTTTATATGTTTATTCATTAAATTTAAATATAAAGTTACAAAATCTTATAGCTATAAACAAGAATTGTCCTATTTAAATTTCTTTATATACATATTGTGATTTGTTTCCTCCTAAAAACCGTTTATAATTACTGTGGTCATTGTTTGTAATAGAGTTCTTGACGAGCACGTAATTTGTGCGACTTCAATGGCTTCTCTAAGATATATATATATATATATATATTACCAACAACATCTCAACCAATATCCACAACTCAAATTCACGCCTCCCCAGCCTTCCAATATTCCGACATACCGACATACGGAAATCGATTAATTCCCCTCCAAACCCGTCTCCCGAGAGAAGGAAAATTCTACAGTGCTAGAATTTCTACAATACTGGAAAATAAAAGCAAATGACCATCTTGTTTGCCACGTGTGAGTAATTCCTCTGTTTTTTGCCCCCACACTGAAAAATACATATTCATAGACAGACATGTTATAACAGCGGTGCAATAATGGAAAAAATTAAAAAAAGTTAAATTTTGGACAAAGAATGCACTTCAGGAAATAGCGGGCACAATAATGAAAAAAAAAATTGATGTGTTACGACCGAAAAGAGATATCATGAATCACGAAGTAACCATCAATATATCATTTCAAGGAAGATCGACAGTGTATCCCATGTAATTTATTGGAAGTATTAGTTTGTGTAACCTTGGTATATTTCAAGGAAGATCAACACTGTATCCCAGTATCCCATGTAATTTATATTTCAAGGAAGATCAACAGTGTATCCCATGTAATTTATTGGGAGTATTAGTTTGTGTAACCTTCGTATTGTTTGAGTTTGGAAAGTTAAGTGGTCAACCATAATAATATGGGCTATATATTGTATATGGTAAAACATCATTAATGATAGTTATATAGTTAATTGTGGTCAATCATAATTAAATATAGTTATCTTTTGTAAACTCTAATTACCCATGGTTATAGTTAACTAATACTTGTTAACAATCCTTACTTAGAATTAACTTTGGTGTACCTTGATCAACCATATTTAGTCATAGTCAACCATGATCAACTATAAGGAATCTTGAGCAACCTTTGTAAACCATATTATAGTCACCTGTATTCAAACATGGTCAACCATAGCAAACCATTTAAAACTTTCATCAACCATATTAACCATAATCACTCCCATAGACCATAGTCAACCATATGTTGACCACGACCACCCATGGTCAACATTGTCATCAATAATTAACCATGGTTTACCTTGACTAACCATATTCAACTATAGAATTCCATTTCAACAATAGGAAACCTTTGACAACCTTGTCAACCATCATCAACCATAATCAATGATATTCAACTATTTTGGACCATAGTCAACTTAGGTCAATTCAACCATGGTTAAGCATTAGTCAAACATGGTCAACTATGGTCAACTATAGTCAACCATATTTTTCCTGCCCATACACCTCCATAATCAACTAGCAACGACTACTTCAGTAAAAGTGGTTGATATATTAAGAACAGACTTTAACTTTTGAAAAAGAAAAAGTAGTGTATAAAAAACTTTTGGTTAAGTGGTTATTGCTAGTAAAATTTAAATTAAAAATCATTCAACATATTTAACACTAGTCAAATTTTTATTTCACAAATAGAGTAAACTCAATTCCAAACCTAACTAAACAATGAGCTTGTAATTCCAAAGTTGGAAATTCCAAACCTAACTGCAAGGTAAGTTTGTTGAGTTGAGAAGCCCACTAAGAGGGCCATTGGTAAGTTTGTTGAGTTGAGAAGCTCATTCTACAACCCATTACTAGGGAAATCCGTAAGTTTGTTGAGTTGAGAAGCTCATTCTACAACCCACTATGAGGGCGATTTGTAATTTCATTTGTGTTAAATATGAGAGGATCATTCTACAACCTACCCACTATGAGGGCTATGTGTGATGTGTAATTTCGTCTATTTACACACAGTCCATGCTAAAAGTGGAGTAAAGTGGAGTTTACTCCTGACCTTTGAAAAAAAATCTTTAAATTAAAAAATAAATTTAGATATAACAAAAATAAAAATAAAAAAGTATATATCCTTGGTTTATTGGTTGTTGATATTACAACCCAATATAAAGGAGATATAAAGAAAATATTTTACTCTTACTCTTAGCTCTAAATAAAATATTTTCATGTCCATATGAAATAAGATAATTTTATACCCAATTTTAAAAAAAAACTTAAAATAATCAAAATAGAAAAAAAAAAACAAAAAAAATTAATATTATTTATATTTTCATATTTCAATTGGATATGTAAATAAATAATTTTAATATGGATGTCAACTAATTTATTTTAATATCAAGTATAGAAAAAACATATACATATATTATATATATGAACCACAAGACAAAATAATTGAAATTAATATTGAAATGTATTTAAAAATATATTAATATGAAAACAAACTTTATTGTGAACAATGTAATACATAATATTAATAATAATAATTTAGCATATTACATATATGGTTTATAATAATAATAATAATAATAATAATAATAATAAGTTTATATACTATATAAAATAATTGAAAAAAAAATGTTTATTGTTATAACATGTCAAAAATAATTGTTTATTGTTATAACATTTCAAGTATCTTCTATTTTTTTTGGTAACTTTGGTACTTTGAGTGCTTAATGCATATTCATTGGTCTCTTGGCGCAATTCTTGAATGCATTTTGTGCATCTACTCAATGTAACTTTTTATTTTATTTAATAGAAGGTTGCTGATTTTTCAAAAAAAATAAAAATAAAAATAAAAAAAAATCATTTTAAATATCATTCTTTTACATTTTTACTCTTTTAATCAAATGTTTGTTGGAATTGCATGTTTAAATAATTTTATTTCATGTATTTAAAATATTTTGAAGTAGTTGAATCCATTTATGCATTGAAAAATACAATTTAAAAAATGAAAAATTATATATAAAAAAGAATGTTAACCATCATGTATCAAGTCATCCCTCTAATCTTTTGAGATATAATTTTTTTAATATTTACATTATAAAAAAATTGCACCTCAAAAAATCTAAATCCTTAAATCCCCTCAACTCTTATTAAATCCATGATTGAAATAAATCTATACTTATAAACTCCACCACTAATAAATTTATATCTCATCTCCTTGTACCACATTGCTAAGTGATAGAAGATGGATGTAGAAAATTGCGCAGTAATAAAGGATAGATAGAGAAGCTCCTACCACTTAGAGAACTCTACTCTACACCTTGAAAAATGGGGTTTTATTTTGGACGAATTCTATAGCTAATCTCCGTACACTCGAGATTCTACAACTGATCTTCATACACTTTCGGTGGATGATTTTTTATTTTTATTATTATTTTCGACATTACATAATTACTGGTGATGACGGTGGTCATTGTAATTTAGGTCTTGACCTGATGGGTGTCATTGTTTGTAATAGGGTTCTGGACACCCACGTAATTTCTGCGCCTTTAATTGCTTTTCTTAAGTCGCTACATATATATATATACCCAATCAATGACCAGTAACAACAACATGTCAACCAATATCCACCGGTGGAATTCACGCACCCCAAAAACCAATGTATAAAAAGAAAAGAGAATAAGGTGATTATTGATTTATTCCATGATATTTGATTGATTTCATGTTGGATGTTATTTTTTAAAGGGTAATTAACGAAAATTGATTTTGAACATTCTCTGGATTAATATATATATATATATATATATATATATATATATATATAATTTATCAGAAATATTAATTTATGCCACTTTACTCTTATTTAAATCTGGAATGTTAAAATCAGGTCAACATTTAAACTAGCATTTCATGTACCTCTCGCATTCCATCGTAAGTAAAAAAAGAAACAGCCATGAACCGTGTAGAGTGGAAAAAAGGCAACGGTTATGAACCTTGTAGAGAGCAACGTAAGAGGGGATTATATTACTATCTGTTATATTATTATGGCGACTTCTTTCCAATAATTGTTACGCTTTCACAGGCCTAATTCTCATTTTTTTAATCAAACGCATAATTTTCAGTTAATGTCAATGGGTATAAGGAAAGATTACCTATTTTTATATAGGTAGTCCTATCCATCCTTTCTTACTCTCACACAATTGATTCTAAGCCTAACAACTCAGAGCAATGCTTTTTTTTTACGAAAAAAAGTCAATGTAAACTCATAATTTATTATTGGTTTGTCTTTACAACATATATTAAGAAATAAAGTTAATGTATACTCACACTTTATTATTTGTTTGTCTTTACAACAGATATTAAGAAATAAAAGTTAATATATACTCATAATTTACTATTTGTTTGTCTTTACAACAGATATTAACCAATAAAATTCAAACCATGAAGAAATTCATGAAGCTGGACTATTTTAGCAAAGTTTACTTTCTTGGAGAGATGCTCAAAAGAGGGTTTAATTGATTCATTCAAAACATGGGTTGGTTACAAATTTTCAATCAACAACTCTGTCTTGAAAAGTAATAAGATTTTTCACAATGACAATTATGGTGTTCTTCATGGGACTACATAATTGAATATGTCACTCTGCCACCTTGCCAACTAAGAAAGTCTAACTGGGAAACCTCCACACGTTTCTTAGTCTTTTGAGTCTAAGTCTAACCATAACCATAGTGTCTTTGACTTCTTATCTAACACCCTCCCCATTACAAACTATACCATCCAATTCCAAGTTATCCCTCTCCTAGTTACCTCCCTCCTCTAAGCTCTCCATCTCCACTTTTTTGTCCATGACCAAAACCACAAAGTAATAATCCCCCTCACCTTCCCACTCACCCCGCACTTATGCCTCCTATTGAATTAAATTTCACCCACTCAAAATAAATTTCATCCACTTCAATTATGTCATCAACTCCCCCCCATGCCTCTCCTCGACCCTGCCGAAATTATCTTAGTAAACTTTGTGGTTTCACATCCCATGGGGCACCTCAATTCGTAATCAAAGTAATGTGAGTCATGAGAAAACTGATTTATCCAAGGTTCAAATCCCCTCGGTTGTGACCCAGTTTATGGAGAGGACCAATCGTAGACCCCCAAAGGTTTACTAGTAGTTATGTGTCATGCGAGCTACCAGATTCTTGTGGCATACCAAAAAAAGAAAAATATGTATGGTTTCACACACATCCCATCTATTTAAATACTATATAATCATGTTAGAGTATAATTCATTAATTATAAAATTAAGGGTTAAGTAAGAACTAATTAAGCGTAACTATTAAGAAATATCAAGGCTAACCATAAGCTTAATTATTAATCAATATTAAGGTTAATCATAGCTTATTTACTAATAATATTTAATTATTAATTATTTTTCTATCATAATAGGCTACATGATATTAGGATATCGGTGTAAGGTGTGGATATGTAGCTAGCATAAACATACCTCATATATATATTGATAATACCTATCAAAATTAAGTGCATGGAAAAATCATTTCAACTAATATGTTGTTAACACGATATAAGATAATAACATCAAGTAGGGGCATTATATCTAGGAGCTATCTCTCCTAGAAATAACTTGTAAAAATATGTCCATTAAATCCCTCAAATCGTGACTGTATTAACTTTGTCCATGATTTTTTTGCCTAAGACCTAGTAACTACTTTTGCCATACTTTTTTAGTTGGAGATCCAAATTGAAAAACTAAATTTCAAGGGCTACATTGTGGAAATAGGTTTTAAGAACAAGCCCATATGGTCCTTCAAAATATGACTGTTTCAGCTGCATTTTTCCATAAAATCCTCTCAAAGTGAGTATTAAACAAGGATTTGAATGATTATATATGAAGTATCGAACCAACATATTATGCATCCTTTCATTAATTCATTTATTGTTTAATATTGTCTTCAGCTATTATAGAAAAAGAATTCATTCCCTCAAGCATATGATAATTTTCAATGCATCAATTTGTGTAACGGGATCATAAGTAAACTCATATCCAAGTTTGAAAAATATACCTTAATGAATTCTTGGACATGAGAATTCAATTTCCCATATAGATTGATGCTAAGAAATTGTTGAGAAAAGCAATGGTATTGTGGCCTAATGACTATTTGCAACCAAGTTCTGATGTAATCTTTGGAAATAGGAAGTGATATCCCTATAATTTTCCTTGGTGCTAGAAGCACTAATAGCTGATAAATAAAAATGGCTTGTAGCACAACTTTTAGCAAAACAATACAATTGGGAAGGTTAGTGCCCTGTATGTCCAATTTTCAATTCTCCTGAAGATACATTCCTTAATATCAAACTAGCACGAGACCCGTAGAGCATGTGCCACAAGAGGAATGGCTAAGTATTTTCCTAGCAAGGATATTATTTGAAAAACAATGGTTCTCGCTAAGTTCCTTTGCACCAACATGTTAGTATTGAAGAAAAACATGCTCTATTTTTCCCCATTCACCACAGTACATGAGGCTTCTTGGAAACATATAAGAATAATTTTCAATGCCCGAATCACTCGAATCATTTTTTCTCTGAATAACATGCTATCGTCTAAAAATCATTGATGGGTGATAGGAAATTCATGACCCCATAACCACAACCATCTAAGAATCCCCTCATCCATTGTTTCATTGATATACCTCCCAAGTCCCTCAACTACCAAAACGAATATAAAAGGGGACAGAGGGTCCCCTTCGCATAAGCCCCTAGATACTCTGAAGGTGCGAAAGGGTGCACCTTTCAAGAGAATAGAAAAGAATGGGGTGGATATTAAGGATTATATCCAACTAATATAGCTAGTAGGAAACCCAAAAGCTACAAGAATGCTAAGAAAATATCTCTAATTTAATCAATCACGTGCTTTAGATAGATCCAAATTGATGACCATTCTCAATTTCCTACTCGTTTTGAGCAAATGGGCCAATTCCTGGGTTGTAATTATTCCATCCAACATTTGTCTACGCTCAACAAAACTAGTTTTTTGGGGGGCTATGAGGTGCTTCATTATTGTTTTTAGCCTTTTGACAATGACTAAAGAGATAATATTGTAGATTACATTGCATGAGGAAATAGGTCTAAAATCACTACCATTATTAGAGTTGAGTCTTAGGAATCAGAGTAAAAATAGTTGCATTCAAACCAAACCATACCTGTTGTTATATTCTCAATTATTCCACCAAGGTGTGGACTTCATGGCCAATGAAATACTAATTGATTTTAAATAATTCTATAGTAAACCCATTCGGGCTTGGAGATTTATTCCTAGGAATTTCTTTGACCACTTCTTCCACCTCATTGAAGGACATCTCTCCCATCAAGAGAAACTTTTACTGTGGATTGAATAATTGAGGGATGTGTTATGTGATCCTTTATATGGCTTCAGCCCTATCTGCTCCATCGTTCAATAGTAAATCTTGATAATACACTACAAGGAAAAGACCCTCTAGCGGAGGTTATAAAGGAGGTTTTTAGTATTATAAAATTGGCCAAAATTGTCAAAAAGACATTTTCTACAACATCAATTTTTGGTAACAGAGGTTATGGTGGAGCTTCTAACGAAATTTCAACCAAACTAAAAAAATTGGGCGGCTAGAGGTTATTACGAATGTTTTTTTCATCGATGCGCTACTCAGGTGTCAACGTATCAGTGCATGTCATTTAGACGGTCAACCCGGGGCAGTGGAAGGTGCATGCATCGGGCCGTAAAGGTATAAAACTACACTGGGCACACTGTAGGTGATAAAATGCACTGGGCCATTCTAATTGGTATTGGGATTTGTTCAGTGCCCATAGGTCGTATCAACACACCGGTACGCAGTATCACACAAACGCACCAATTGCTCTAATTCGTATTAGTATTTGTGCGGTGCCCATAGGATTTACAAATGCACCGTTGAGTAGTCTCACATAAATGTCCATGTGTGCAGTATCGCACAAACACACCGATTATTCTAATTCGTATTGGTATTTGTGCAGTGCCCATAGGTCATACACACGCACCTGTGAGTAGTCTCACATAAATGCACCAATGCGTAGTATCACATAGACGCACCGATTGTTCTAATTCGTATTGGTATTTTTGAGGTGCCCATAGTTCGTTCAAATGCACTGGTGAGTAATCTCACATAAACGCATCGGTGCGAAGTATCGCAAAAAATGCACCGGTGCGAAGTATCGCAAAAACACACTGGTGCGAAGTATCACACAAAAGCACCAAGAGTTATAATTGGTATTGTTATTTGTGCGGTGCCATAGGTCATAGAAACGCACCTATCATACAAATGCATTGGTGTACAGTAACTGACACACATTGGTGCTTATTTTTTATTTTTTAGAAAGATCAACCTGTGACAATGCAATTACTGTGATTTTTTTAAATTCATTATTCATCAAAAGTGGACACATGTTTTATAATAGTATTCATATGAATTCAATTTTTATTAATGCATTTGAATGTCATGTTTGGATTAATTGATTATATCATATCATAATTATTGTGATTTTTTTAAATTCATTATCCATCAAAAGACGACACATATCTTATAACAGTATTCATATCAATTAAATTATTATTAGTGCATTTGAATGTGATGTTTGGATTAATTTGTTATATCATATCATCAGATTTCACATCTCTTTATTATAATGTTTAATCATCTATAAATTTAATCATTGGTTTTATAGTGACAATAGAGAACACAATAGAATAAATTAAAACATATATATATATATATATATATATATATATATATATATATATATATATATATATATATAAGAAAATCTTTGTCATGAAAAATGGGATAGTTATTGGTAACCCTTTGTCTTTCAATTGGGAAACTATGTCCATTAAATTAAACAAAATGTCTGATTTCATAGACAAATATTTCAAAAAATACAACGCCTTGCTTTGATATCCAAACATAATGCTCAACATTCTTCGCTTGAACTGTTGTCACTTCTCGAGCTTCTTCCGTGACTTGGGTTATTTTGAGGAATGTTTGTTCACGATGTTGATTGTTTTCTTATTCTTCACCTTCCATCTACAAACATAAAAATAAACTATAATGTGTATATACATTGGTGAGAATAATGAAAATTGCAATATTGTATAATATACATCATTATAAATCGAAAATAAATGACGTACCATAGAAACAATTGACTCATGAACTATACACATTCCTTCAAAACCGAATTTCATGCCATCTTTCAAGATTTCATTTGTTGGTGCAGTTCCATGCTTTGTTTCCTACAAGTTTTATACCCTATAACAAATCATATATTTAATATAAAATATTTTTTTGTTTTGTTAATTATAGACGGGGCTAAGTAAAACACGATCAATAGATGCTTACAAATTCCACAATTAATTTCTCATATGCCAACATATACTCACAACCCATATTTAACCCAATATCAATCAATTCGTCCAATGTTTCTTCTTTGTATGCTAGCACCTGTTTGAATTCATTATTCATCAAAAGTCGACACATGTTTTATAATAGTAGTCATATGAATTCAATTTCTATTAATGCATTTGAATGTCATGTTTGGATTAATTGATTATATCATATCATAATTATTGTGATTTTTTAAAATTCATTATCCATCAAAAGACGACACATATCTTATAACAATATTCATATCAATTAAATTTTTATTAGTGCATTTGAAAGTGATGTTTGGATTAATTTGTTATATCATATCATCAGATTTCACATCTCTTCGTTATAATATTTAATCATCTATAAATTTAATCATTGGTTTTATCGTGACAATGGAGAACACAATAGAATAAATTAAAACATATATATATATATATATATATATATATATATAAGAAAATCTTTGTCATGAAAATGGGATAGTTATTGGTAACCCTTTGTCTTTCAATTGGAAAACTATGTCCATTAAATTAAACAAAATGTCTGATTTCATAGACAAATATTTCAAAAAATACAACGCCTTGCTTTGATATCCAAACATAATGATCAACATTCTTCGCTTGAACTATTGTCACTTCTCGAGCTTCTTCCATGACTTGGTTTATTTTGAGGAATGTTTGTTCATGATGTTGATTGTTTTCTTATTCTTCACCTTCCATCTACAAACATAAAAATAAACTATAATGAGTGTATATACATTGGTGAGAATAATGAAAATTGCAATATTGTATAATATACATCATTATAAATCGAAAATAAATGACGTACCATAGAAACAATTGACTTATGAACTATACACATTCCTTCAAAACCGAATTTCATGCCATCTTTCAAGATTTCATTTGTTGGTGCAGTTCCATGCTTTGTTTCCTACAAGTTTTATACCCTATAACAAATCATATATTTAATATAAAATATTTTTTTGTTCTGTTAATTATAGACGGGGCTAAGTAAAACACGATCGATAGATTCTTACAAATTCCACAATCAATTTCTCATATGCCAACATATACTCACAACCCATATTTAACCCAATATCAATCAATTCGTCCGATGTTTCTTCTTTGTATGCTAGCACCTTTTTGAATACATTCAATGATGATTGTTGTAAAACAACTTAAAATATACAAAAATGAAATCTAGTTAAGTTGTTATAAGGAAGTAACAATTACTCACAAACTTAGATATCAACCCTTTTCTTCCTTGTCGTCCTATTTCATGTACTGAATGGGTTCCATTTTCTTTTCTTTCCTGTAAGAAAATACTTGAAAATTAATATTTAATGCTAAATTGTTTATTTATTGTACCTAATGATCTAAAAATTCGATGATTACATATTAAATTTGAAGCACGTTGTTGCTGAGATGGCTCCTCCTGCGATGCAATTTTATCCATTTCTTTGATCATCTCCTTGTACACCTTTTTGGACATTCCTACTGGAATATTTCTGATATCAGCTCGTTCATCTTTTGAGATTTTCATAATCTTCCTGAAAATGTAACATGACAATAAAGTCTTTAATTTTTATATTGATATATGAAAAGTAAATATAACAAAAGTGATATTTTTAAATGATATATTTATAAATAGTTCTAGAAAAACATTTAAAGGAATATTACTTTTTCATTCCTTCTTTTTTGTTGTTGTACGTTTTTGCTATTAAAAGTCTGACATGTCTCATTGACCAATTCTCTGGAAAATCTTCATGTAGTTTAGATGAAATTTGGTTCTTAGAATCATTGGATTGATTTTTGTATTGTAAGTGGAAAGAACATCTATACATTTGTTCCACTAGATCCCTCAAAATTTTGTAAAAGTTTTTCCCCCTTTCGTTAACCTCCAACACCACTCCAGATGAGCTAAGGAGAAATTCATTTTCATTTGCATGTTCTATTTTTTTCTTTTCTTAGAACAACATTCATTTTCTAAGTTGTTGGTCCCTGTAGAACATTAAACATATAATGTGAATTAATAGATAGTTTGAAAAATGTTATCTAATAATTTTAAGTATATTATTAATTCAAATTAAAAAAGAAACCCATATTGGATCGATAGTATTTTTTCATTCACCTGATTCATCCTTTTGCAATTTTTCCATCTAGATTTTACGCTATTCTGGTCCTAGATCAGAAATAACCTTATCAGGCTTCATCATTTTGTGGCTATGCATGATACATAGTAAACAATGCATATTAGTTAAACTTACATATAGTTCAAAAATAATATTTTTTGTAAAGAATTTACAAACTTGTTGTTTTTGCTTTTCTTGATGTGTTATCAGTATTTTTGTTACTTGATCTCTTGTAAGCCATTTCTTTATCAATATGAAACCTGTACCATATCAATCATTAATATATTTTATAAATAAATCATCAACTTTTCAGGTAAAAAAAATATATCAAGAAACCGGTGCACTTTTCATGTTGTACGCACCGATGTCGATGTGTCATGTTCTTATAAACGCACCGCCAAAATAGTATAAAACATCATATGGTGCTCTATGTTGAAAAGGAGTACCGGTGTGTTATATGTTAACCATCGCACCAATTAACATAGACAAAATAATAAAAAATCGTCTAGTGTTAGTTTTTGTAGCATATGGTGTCATGAAGGGAGCGGTGTGGCCTATTCTTATAAACCCCCTGTGCAAACAGGCGACCACCATACGGTTCTCTCTGTCAACAAGGAGACTCGGTGCATTATATGTTACATGGTACACCGATTAACACAAAATAAAAATTTATTTTTGCCAAACAGTACGTGCATGGTGCGCTATAATGAAATAGCGCACCGGTGCCCTATTTTACATATGGCACACAGATTTAAAAAATAAAAATGTTTTTAAATTTTTTATCAAACAGTACGTGCGCAGTGTACTATGATAAGCCAATTCTTCGGTGCGCTAGGTGACACATGACACACCGATTAAAATAATTCAGTTTTTAAAAAAGTCACGCAAGGGCCAACATGGATTGGGATCTGACTATACAAGTTGTCCCGTGGGTTAAATGTCATAGGCCTATATATATATAGCAATACAAACTCTATAAATCTAAAATGAAAAGCCCTAATTATGAAATCACAGAAACAGGAAGAAGCAAGGGCAAAAACAAAAAGAATGAATGGTTTAGGGTTAAATTGATATTATATTATATTTTATTTTTATTTTTTTATCTGAAGATCAAGAAAAAAATTAAAGTTTTTATTTACTGCGTAAAAAATACTGCAGAAAATGTAAAAAAATAAAATAAAATTTAATCACGAGATTGTTTAAAATTCTATGCTATAGGGTTTGAATCATGAGAGGTTTGGAACTTTGATTATTTGAATAGTTCTGTTCGAGTGTATTTCGTTGCTCCATAGTGCTCTCGTGCTCTCTTGCTCTAGGTATGTCTCGCGCAAATCTCTCGCTAAATTTTTTTGCAAATATAGTGAAATAATAAATAGTGTTTAGTATTTAATGAATTGTTTTATGAAATTAGGTATTCGAAAAAAAATTGCTCCCCATTTTTCAATTTGCCTCTTTTTTTTCACTTTAAAAAAATAAAGTTGCACTTTTTTTATTTGCGGCTTTTCGTCCCCAGTGCATCAATTAATAACACCGCACCAGTGCGTCAGTTAATAACACGACATCGGTGCGCAGTAACTAAAATGCATCGGTGTGGTTATTTATACATAAGCACCAATAACAATAAGTTCATTTCTAAGGCACCGAAATTACTTTTATGTGTGTGCACTAAAATTTATCGTTGATTTTTCTCAAATGCAGGGAGACAATATCATAATTATATCGAATGGACAATTCTTCAAAATCCAACTCGTTCCATAATATTTCTAAGTCCATCACGGAGTTCTCCCTATCCATCTCAAGACATAATATTTACTTCAAATTTTATTTATGTTTTCATTATCTAATTGAATTTATGTTTTTTATCCATGTCAATCAGCTTAATAAAATTTATAATGTATACAAATTTGGAGGTTCATGCAGATTCATATTCGAGTTCAGATGCACAAAATATTCATACAGCTCCAAAATGTCAGAAGCTCTTATCAGGAGCAGCATACCGCAAGGCGCATTTGGTAGATGAAAATGGATAGCCGCTTCACCGTGCCAATTTTAACAATATTGCATCTTCTAGCCACAATCCCTGGACAATGATGGTAATAATAATTATTTGGTATATTAAATGTAATTATTTCAACATCAAACAAATTAATCATGCATTTTCAACGTTCTTACTAATTGATATCATAGATTTTGTACTAATCATGTTCAAATATATTTTTTTGAAATTATTAGCATTCTAGTGATGATGAGAGACCTACCTACCATCTTCCGTTGCACCCCACAACAATTTAAAATTGATAAAAGGTTGAACTAAGAGAAAAAATCAGAGAGGAACGACACCAAGAATGGTTGAATCAACAATCAATTCAATTCCGGCTACGTCTAGATTCACCAATTACGATTGACTACAACAATAGTAGTTCTTCACAAGCTAGCAATGGAGGCAATCAAATAGAGGTTGGTATGGATGATTACTTAAGGTGTATGACTACCATGGAGACAATGTTGTTAGATGCATTCCAAAACAACGATCAGTTAGGGGGTGATTCTCATATCATTGACACCTTTTTTCGAAAGCCTTAAATTTGCTTTCACCACCCCTCTCTTTGGACCTAGCAGTCAATCAAAGTATACCCAGTTGGGGACAAGAATGTTACTGTACAACTTGAAAGAAATGTTGGGCTTGTCGAATGCATGTTTCTCAGAAATTTTGAGGTAAGTTACCATAAATTCCTCCCTTATATAAATTTGAGAAATATAATCACACAATGAACATTACAAATCGTCAATTTTATGAACATTAATACTTATATCAACATTAATGTATATTTAATATTTTACATGATCACCAAATACAAGTTATTCAAAGATAAGTTTCTTCTGAGTGATTATGTATTTCCTAGTAGTTGCGAAGAGGCAAAGAAATTGTTGAAAAGGTTAGGTGTTGAGCACATATCATATCATGCATGTCAAAATGACTGTATTCTATACAGAGGATAATATGCAGACAAAGAGATATGTCTGAAATGTGGGCATCACGGGTATGATAAATCAAAAGTAAGGGTAAATTACGTGGTCTTTATTTTGAAATACTGAGGCAGATGCCTATAGTCCCAAGGATTCAAAAGATATTTCGTTGCAAATAATTAGCTATGTTCCAGGGATGGAATGCCTCACATAGAAGTGAGTTGGGAGTTATGTGAATCCCAACTGATTCAATAGCCATGAAGCATATAGAGGAAACATGACCCGAAAAATTCAAGGGTTAAGTATAAAATCTATGACTCGGCATAGCCACGGATGGCGTCAACCCATATTCCCTCCAGAACACCAGCTATTATGTTTGGCCTGTAGTAGTGATCAATAACAATATCCCCCCATGGTTTTCCATGAAGAATGAACATATTATGTTGGCTCTCATAGTCCCTGGTAGAAGAAAAGTGAAGAATATGGATGTCTACTTACAACCACTAGTAGATGAATTGAAGGAATTATGGGATGGGATAAATGTATACGATGTATCAAGACCCATCACAACAGAGAGGAGTTTTATGTTGTATGGCATATGTGCTTACATGTCATATGATTATCCAGGCTTAGGAGTTTTCTCTGGTAAATTACATGTTTATTGGTTTGTTTTATATGTAACAATATTCTTTCGCATACTATTTATTTAATTTGTTGTAATTATTCTGATCTTCATGAAGTTCTTTAATGTGTCATGCATATAAATTGTATACAATAATCTCGCAAGTCTTGTAACAAAAGGGTGTTTGGATGTAAATGTTGTGGACCTTCTCTGAAATCTAGATGGTCCAATGACCTATGAAAGCCAGTGTATGACTGCTCTAGGGTATTCCTCCCAGAAGAACACCCTTACAGAAGAGCAATACCTGCTTTCAATGGTAAACAAGAGATAACCCAAAGGTCTCCAATAACGACACCAGTTGAATGACTTAGAGAATACGTGAGAGAGAAGGAGAAGGAGTTCATAGAAATTTTCGATTCAAATGGGGATCCTATGTTTGATTATCCAGAATTCTTCGACACCTATGGTGAGAAATTTCCCATTGGGATGAAAGGAAATCTATCTTTTATAACCTCCCATATTGGGAGCATCTTAAGATTACCCACTTATTAGATCCCATTCATATATTTAAAAATGTTTCATCTTCTTTATGGAGGCACATATCAACGAAACAAAGTGACACATTGGCTGTTAGGAAAGATCTTATTACTTCAAACACTAAAAAGAAACATTGGATAAGACGATTAGAAAGTACAAGATCAGAGGAAGGCGTTGGTCCCTCTAATTGATGGTATTTCAATGAAGGTGATGTCCCATGGATTTCAAAAAAAAATGATCTTTCATATGGTTCTTCACTACGACGTTGCTTCACCATGGATGACCATTTGTCGAGGTTGAAATTGCATGACCATTTGAACCTTCTAAGAGTACGTATAATGTCAAAAGCATGATTTTATTATTTGTTATATATTAATAAATTTTATCCCTTGTAGGGATCATAAAACATAATTAATTTTGTATATTATTACACGTGTTTATAACTTTGTAGTGTCATTATCCTTTGTTCATGCGTGGGTGTGTGAAACATAAATTCCCTCAAGACCTAGGACGTGCCATATCTAAATTATCTTCATTTGTATGTTGGATCACGTCAAAGGAGATTCATGTGGCTTGCATTCTATGGTGGCGTCAAGAGATAGTTGAGATTGTTTGTATGTTTGAGAAGGAACTGCTGATGAGTTTCATGGACTTACAGGTTCATCTACTAATCCACCTAGTAGATTAGGTCGAATTAGTTGGGGTGTTTTCTTGTCATTGGATGTTCTTCTTAGAGAGGTACATGAATAAATTTAAAGGTTTTGTTCGACAAAGGGAAAAACCCGAGGGGTCTATGGCATAGGGTTACATATCGTATGAGTATTTCTATTATGCCAATGAGTACATCAAGCAGATCGAAAACATACCAGGTGGGGTAATTTGGGACGATGAAAGGGATGAAGACAAAAGAGAAGGGGAGTTTCTCCAAATGAACGGAAAAAAGTGCTTGATAAAGAGTAAGCGACTTATAATTTTTCAAATTTACACAAAGTAAATATTCATGTTGAACTTCGATATAATTTATATTTTGATCTCTATGTACTATATAATGTTGGTTTGATTTCATTAGCGAATGCAGAAATTGAAGCAATCAATAAAGTCGTTCTTTACAATTCTGAAGTGACACAACCATGGGTCGCATTGTACGAACAAAAGAGGATGAAATGGGATAGTGACAGGAAATAATTCAGATGGTTGAATGGTAGAATTGTGCCTTATTCTGATCATTTAAAATAAAATATGCCAAAAATATGCCCCAACAGTTGAGTTGTTGACAAATTCAGAGAGAAATATGGTGCAACCGGTAGTTGCCCGCGTGCTGAAGACGATGCGTTGAACATAGGGATTGGGTGTAGCAACTCGGTAATAATCTATTTAATTTATATGTACATTTGAAACTTAATAATTCAAGTTTCAATTGTACTTACATCTATATTTCATATTTTAACTATTGGGTTATTATAAGACACATGATACTATGATTTTTTAACTTTTTTATAGGTGCATTTGTTCCCATCTATGTGGGCATATGGACACCATTTTCGCATAGAAAATTTCGATGATGGACACATGACACAAGAATGTGAAGTGGAAATCGAGTTCGATCAATCTAGTCAATCTAGCCACCGTTATCAAAACCTAGTACGGGGGACGTTAGGTTACATCGGAAAGATATAAGAGATCATTGAAGTGGATTTCTCTTCTTTCTAATGTGTTATTTTTAGGTGCAAGTGTTGGGACACCTTTGATCGGAATAATGTAAAGGAAGATCGTGATAGTAGACTGATACCTATCAACTCTAGAAAGATGTGGGATGAACCTAGATGTGTTGTATAGGGATTGGTGGTTTGTATTGAGACATGACCCTAGATCAAAACATATTTTTGAGAACAATAGTGTGATCATGCCACGCAAGCTAGAAGATAATGAGGGTAATCACGAGAACTGAGAGTGATAGGGTACATGTGTTATTTCATCAATATTTATACTTTTTAAGATGGCTTTTTATAAACAAGAGGACTTAATTACCTTATAAATTATAAGACTCTTTTTTTCGAAATATTATAATATGTATTTTCAATTAATTGGTAATCTGCATTGTTTAAATGTTAAAATCAATATTTCACTTCATAATTTCAATTATGTTGATCTAAAACAAAATGGTGTACTCTATAAAGTTTTTGTTCTTTTGTATGTAAGATCATAATAAAATAATTATAATTCTAAAGTACATGAATTTATTTTTATTATTTTCTAAACTTTGTTATGTTAAAAAAATTCATATTATTCTAGATTTATTATTTTACAATTATTTACAATTTTACAATTTTACAAATTTAAAATTTTTAATACATACATTTCACATTAATACAATTAAAATTTTACAAATATTTTACATACAATTACAATTACATTTACAATTTTACAATTTCACGTACAATTACAATTACAATTACAATTACAATTACAATTAAAATTAAAATCAAAATTAAAATTACAATTACAATTTTAGAATTTTACATACAATTACAATTACAATTTTAAAATTTTACATATATACCATTACAATTACAATTTTAGAATTTTACATACAATTAGAATTACAATTACAATTTTACAATTTTACATATATACAATTACAATTAAAATTACAATTATAATCATTTCACATAAAATTAAATATTACAATTACAATTAAAAATCCAATTACAATTTTACAATTTTACATACAGTTAAAATTAAAATTTCAATTACAATCACGACATAATATTTAATAAATATCATGATCATTTAATATTAAATTAAATAAACATCATGCCCAAGTGGTGTAGAGCAGTCGGTGATGGGGTGCACTGTTAAGGCACTCCGTCTACAAAGTCACCTGTTTGAAACACATGGGTGGGATGGGAGGAGAAAAAATGGAAAGAATAGGATTAGTCTAAATTAACCAAAAAAAAAAAAAACATCATGATCATGATAACCATCGTACCAACATCTATTCGACTAAAAAACACATTCAAATTCGCTAACATCATTTAATCATCGTGATCATGATCATTTAACAAAACACAATTAGCATTGTATAACATAATCACAACAAAAACATCAAATATACATCTCATGTCAAATAATTGCTATCACATACACATCTATCTGCAAGCTGCAGATTAAATGAACATATCTAACATGCCCTAAGAATATACACATCATGATGATCACCAACATGTAAATTAAGTACAACTGCAACATGAATATAAAATACATGGACCATATATATATATATATATATATATATATATAAAATGTCGAAAATATACAATTGTAATATAAATGTCAAATATTAGTTGGTGGTACATCATCAATAGTAGTACTATTTGAGGCCTGCTTAGTCAATGGTGCAGCCTCAACAAGCTGAAACACATGTCGATCATCACGTGAAAACTGATTTGGTGGTGCCTCATGCTGATCAGGATAAACTGTCAGCTGCTCATCATGATGGCTCGACATGGTCGATGGTTTAGCCTACTCATGATCATGAGTACTGCTAGATGCTGCAGGCTGCTGACTCGACGTGGCTGATGATCTAGCATACTCTCCATCATGAGTGATGGTCAATGATGCAGCCTACTTATCTGCGACGCGAGGTGAACGATGATCACTCCTTTGATCGTGATCATCAGATGATGCGTCGTTTCTCACGGACTGTCGACGTACTACGTCTCGACCACGCCTACATCGAAGGGCCCTCCTCAACCACGTAACTAAGCTCGTAGCTCCTACAACATGCTGCATTAGGGTGAAATTGTCAAGCGGCGTGCCTCTCCATATATGTACCAGCCTAGCATCGGCCTGTATCTCTCTCATAGTGGCAGGCCTAACTCCCACCTCTACAAACAATGCACAGAGTTGGTTGCCCAAATCAATCCTCAATATACTATCAGGCCTATACCTAGCAAAAAGCAGTACTGGCGCACCATGAGGACCAGGTATGTATGCACCGACGTGATCCTCAGCATCTGCCATATCCTAATTGTCATCAGGATCTACACCTATATCATTTGGTGGCGCTGACATCTCATTGCCTTCAAATGAACCAATGTCTACAAAATACATATAGGTACACAACAATAATTAGACAATTTCATTAAACAATTTAATAAAAACAAGTTAGAGAAGACGTTAGAA
Organism: Pinus albicaulis; assembly: GCA_034641835.2. Taxonomy (NCBI): domain Eukaryota; kingdom Viridiplantae; phylum Streptophyta; class Pinopsida; order Pinales; family Pinaceae; genus Pinus; species Pinus albicaulis. Next base: position 291,420,081 of record CM076576.1, read on the forward strand.
TAAATTTAAATAAAATAGTGATATTACCTCTATCATCCAGGGGCTCATCATCTGTGAAGAGGACGTTGGCACACCCTCACCAATCCAAACCAGCATATGGACAGGGGACCAGAACGAGGGGATGCTCATAAACACTGGCTAGCAACTAAAGTGCATCATGTGATATCCTCATAGAAAACTCTTACTCTCCCCTCTTGGGCATCATCTATCCCCACATCTGCATTCGTACATGTAGCATCACCCTATGAGGCCCTCGAACAAAAGTAGGCCTCATCTTTGAAAACCTCTCAAAAAGTAAACAAAATAGCTCTGAAGTAAAAGGGAAGTTCACCCTCCCTTATGCTTGAGCACGATATCTATCTAAATTTGTACAGAACTGCTGCAAAAAAATGGCAGACCACCTCACAAGTTGTAGCTCCTATAATAAAGAACAAACATAAAATAGAAGCAAGAAACTAATGTGTTACCCGTTGCTGGTGTTGTGTGAAATGGTCGAAATTGGTAGTGAGAGGTACATCACCTCCTCTCCACCAAATGAAGCAACACGTAACTGACCTCTTGAGACCTAAAAATCTGAAGGAGACAATATATCTGTGCTAATATATCTCTAGGAGTACACCAACTGACCCCCTGCTACATAGCCAATGGAGACCTCTGAGAACAAGGGAAAATCCACCCCTTTCCTCGATAGGTCAGTAATGAAATAGATGTCATCCTCAGTGCGCATGTACCACTAGTTAGGACCAACCTAGAAAGCCTGTAGGTGGGCATTCCACCTGTGGATAAGATGTCACAAAAACACACCATCGCCCTTGAGGGATGTAGCCTCCTCATAAAACTTGAGGAGGCCTACCTGCCTTAGGATCCCCTGGGTAGCTGTTGTAATAGGGCGAGGGTATGTACCTCTCTGCCTCTCTTGTGCTTCCCATAGGCGAACCATGTTATACTGGTCCCCTTGTTGTTTTTGTTGATCCCTCTCTTTTCTACTTTCACGTATCTGAATGATTGACATATTAAATACATTTTTTTATTAAATGGGACATGTATTTAGCAATATACATATATAATTTTTTTTGAAAAAAAAACAGTGGGTGCACCACAAAAAAAAGGCATGCACTGATAATGGTGCATCTTTTTTTGTCGCGCACCGGAGGCGATGCACCTACAAATTTTTAGTGCACTGTCATCTTGGCATTATTACAAGGTCAATGGTGTGGTGGTATAATGGACCGCACAGTTGACTATGTACCAGTGTCAGGAGGGCAATGCGCTGACCAAAATATACACCCCGAGTTGTATAGTTTAGGAAGCCCTCCTGACATCACTACATAATCAACGGTACGATCATTTACCCGGCTGCACCGTTGACCATTTCGAATTTCTGGAATGCGTTGCACTAACAAAATTACCCACCCTGGGGTGAATATTTTCGTCAACGCACCGTATTCCCGCAATTCGACATAGTCAACGGTGCGGCCAAGTAACTGACCGCACCACACTTTTTTTAATTTTAAAAAATCATGGTGGATCATTTTGGTACTTCCCTAGAACCGGTGTGGATATCGTTAGCACCAGTTACGTTGCGGCCTCTAAATTGACAGGAAACACCATGAACTGGTGCGAGCTGAATGGCTCAAGCGCACCGCGCAGGAAATTGTTTTTTTTTTAAATAAGGTGAATTTTAAGCTATTTTACAAAACTAATATGCTAAAAGGTCTAATTATGGAAAAACAAGGAAAATACCTATACATTTGGCCTTCAAGGAGGCATATTGGTTGTAGAATTTTCAAAACTAAAATTTCCCACCATTTTGCAAAATTCAAAATGGAGATGGTGGGCAATGGATAGGAGCAGTGTGTGCAATGTGAGCATCGATGACAAGGCACCTCAGATAGGGTAAAGTTTCATCAGTTCTCGAGAGCTTTGGAGCACTTAAAAGTGAAAAATGCAGATTTTTTGCCATATTTTTTTTTTATTTAACCCTGTTCTGGTGTGCGAGTTTTATAGACGCACGAGTGCGGTTTCCTAAAACCGCAACGAGTTGTTTCAGTTTTGGCGCGAGGTTTTAGGATGCACCGGTGCAGAATGTTTTTAAAGCACCAATGCACTACAGTAATAAGACACACTGGGCGGGTTTGTACCGAGCGCATGGTGTCCCAGTGTGCCAATGTTTTGTGCACACCGATGCTTTCTCTAGTTGAATGCACCAGCGTGGTCTAGGATGACAAATAAATCAGAACAAAAACATCTGCAAAACCCACCACCCACCAACCTCCTCTAGTAACCTCCGCTACAAATGGATGTCTAGGGTATTTTTATAAGGGGTTCCTCAAAAAAATCCACTAGAGGGTCTTTTCCTTGTAGTGATAGGAGTTTGGCTCCTCCTCTATGGCCCTGTGCTCAACTCTCCTTGATCCTTGCCTTGAAGTTAGAGAAATGATCTAGTTATAATGTTGATTCTTCACCAAGGCTTTGTAGAAGAAACTAGTGTCCTTTTCCCCTCCTTCAACCATTGTACTATTGACTTCTATCGCCAAAACATCTACTCCTATTTCCTTTGTAATTCAATATCATGAAGCACCTTACTTCCTCCTTTGCTAGTTATTTTGGTTGCCCTTCCTAATAATGGTGGCTTGTAGTTCCTCTATTTGCTCATCAAGTTGATTTTTTTCTTGAAATTGTTTTCAAATTACAATAGGTTCCACAATTTAATTCTTATTTTTAGCTCCTTGAGTTTGAGCTCCTTAAGTTTGAGTTGGAATTTCTACATATTTATATTCCTTTGGACCAATATCTCTTTCCACCATTCCTTTATTTAGGGCATAAATTTCGGAATTTGGACCTAGAAGCGCTCAAATATAAATGGTTTATTACAAGGGTCCATTTTTAAATCTATCTCTAGCCTAATAGGTGAGTGATCAGATATTATAATGGGAAGAATTGTTGCCTCCACAAATAGGTCTTTGATTAGTAGGTCTTTAAGAGGAAAAAGGAATCGAGTCGGTAAGATACTTGATGATGACCCTCATGGAGGTTATTCCAAGTGTGAATTTGCCATGTCTTCATCGACTATCTTTAAATCTTGAATCTGCTCCTGAAATAAGATCGCCATCAATTATAGTCCTTGAATCCCTCCTCTTTTCCCTTCTAGGCACTGGATCATGTTAAAGCATCCACCCATGATTCATAATTCCCCTTAAAGGTATTGATGTGATCTTTTCATCTCATTATGAAATCCCTCTTTCTTCCCTGGGATTTAAGGACCATAAACTGTTGATAGCCATACCGTTTTTTATGAACATAAGCACCTGAAGCACCCTGATAATATATTTGGAGTGGCTATCTAATCCTTGAAGGAGACCCATATAGGATCCGAAAGAACCGATATACCCCTTGCATTGTCTCTTAAATCGATAATCATAGATTCACTTCCTTTCCAGCATCTACTCATAATTTATCCAAACTTGGGGCTAGAGACTTCTGTTTCATGGAGTATTACTATCTCTCACCTCTCCTCTCTATTCTATATTTCAAATATCTCTACTTACCACTACTATCTATGCCTTGAATGTTCCAAGACATTATTTTAATGGTGTGGATGCATTTTTTTGGAGAAAATACTCCGTGACATTATTAATCTGACCTGATTTTAGTAGGAATTTCCCTTCTTCTGTAGGAACTTACCACGTTGACTTGTGCCCTTTTGTTTTTCAATTGTTTGTGATTGACTCTTTAGATTTATGCAATTGAGATGACCCTTTTTTCTTGAAATGCAAAGATATCAATCCACCTTCTGATTGGGAATTATTTATTCTCTGATGGTCCTATATATGCAAGACATGATATAGTTTCTCAATCAATATTTCCTTTTTGGCCTATTTTCTTACCCAAGTCCACAAAAACTCGAGCATTGTTTTCTTGTTCGCATTTAAATTTTCTTGTTTCTCTTCCAGCTCCAATATCGAGCTTATATTGGTCAGCAATTATTTAAGATAAGAGTTGTCAATTGGCTTTGTCGTGGTGTTGTGATTTGAAGGGTTATCCCTTTTTCCATCCGCTTGCTCTTCCACCTCCATAAGATGATCATTCAGTATTTATTTCCCTTCTTCCGCTGTGTTTACATATGCTCCCTCTTGATTCAAAACTGTAAACGGGTTTGCTTTGAAATCACCCTTGTACATCGAATCCCTAGGCTCCTGCGAGGGTTTTTCCTACTGAGGGCGATTTTATTTTCCTTTCTTATCAGATACCTCTTGAAATTTGTTTGAAGTCTTATGGGATTCACTTTCTTGAAGTTCAATAATTGTGATCAAGTAGGACCTTATTAAGTATCCATATTCATGGAAACGATGACATTTAAAAGGGAGGTGCTAGTAAACTAAGGGTTGGGTCTATATCTATTGTGGTACTCTAGATCTATCAATTTTAGCAGGGGTTTTGAGATATTTATTGATACACAAAATTTGGAATAGGAAGCATACCTTCTCCTCTTCATAATCTTAGAGATTTTCACAAAATCTACAATGGCATTCCCAATTCCTTCCAAAATATATGTTTCGTAGAAGTCATCTGGCATGGAAAAAAAGTGGACCTTGATTAGATTCGCCAAGTATTGATCTTTTTCTTATATTGTAACATTCCTCCCAAAATCTCGTGAAAGGACCCACATTATTCATGAAATGCAGACCATTTTCAAATAACCTCTTTCTATAATCGGACTTGTAAAGATAACAATGATGAATCCTTTGTCACTCAATCTCAATTCCGTGGAGACCTTTGGCTTCCATTTATGTTGAATCCATTCGATAATTTCATGTTCTTTGTTCCAAACACTGATGAACTTCTAAATCAATGTGTGATATTTCATGAACTGCCTAGATTGCTCAAGTTGGTCATTAGGAATAATGACTTTCGAGTTCATTTTTTCTTTCAGAAGACATTTTCCTTTCAAACGAGCTTTCCTTTAAGCTGCCAAAACTTTTATTTCCCCTTTGTCGACATTTCCTCCATATGAGTTTGTAGCCCCACCTAGCTTCTTCTTATCTCCTTAATAATATTTTGATAATCACCCGTCCCCGAAGAGCCGCTCATAATGCCAACTAAGAGACGAAATAGGTGAAAATCACCGTGATCTAGCAATTTAGTGCCATTATTTACCTTTTACGTTTCAATATTCAGAGTTCAAAAAACCCTATATTAAGCATACTCCTTTAAAATAAAGAACAATTTACGTTTTTTCATATATTAAAAAATTTTCAATGCATTTCTTAGGTTATATAAATATTATCCAAATTATTTAATAAGGCTATTGCAATATCTTATTATTTATAATGGAATTATTTTTATACCTAGAAAAATGATTAATATTTATTATGTAACAAAACCTAGTTGAACACTTGCATTGCGTTGAAGGTTAAAGATTGTAAATTCCTTGGAAGAGTCGAACAATAGCAGTTCTAATTTTAAAACTTTGTTGAAATTTAGGTTTAACATAACAGCAGTATGCCTTAACCTAACAAATTGTTTTGTTAACTACATAGAAAATGTTTCTGCATATTTGACAATGACAATGCTCTCTACCAGAAAAGAGTGATTCAATGGCCATGTCATGTTACATCCATCATTTTGAATTTGCAGAAGCAAACACATTAATCTCTCTTTTGGGGTCTCTTAATGGGAAGGCTCTTGTTTTGCATTATTTTTTACTCGGCTTCAAGAGTAATATTTCTTGCCTAGTTTCGAAGGCATTCATTGTCAAACAGACTGTTAGTCGAGCATTTCAGGTAGAACAATATACACATGCATATGTATATTTCCTTTTCGCATCAATAACCTTGGAAGAAGATAAATATTAGAGAATTTTTTAACACTGTAACATGTTGGTTTTTGTTATATAGAATATGGAGATGTATTATTAGACACTTCTGGCTAAAAGAAATTAAAATATTAAAATTAAAATTTAGAATAATTAGTGTATATATATATATATATATATATATATATATATATATATATATATATATATATATATATATATATATATATATATATATATTATGTAAATGTATATAAAAATAATTTTTTAAAATTTTAAAATTATTTGTTAGATTTGTATATTCTTAAGATTAAGTAAAGGAGTTGTTTATTGAGGGGGAGGAATTGCATTTTTTTTTAAAAGAAAAATGGACCTAGATTTACAAAAAAAAATTCTAGATTTTATTAAAATTTTGAGAGAATTTGGCCGAATTTCCGGGCAAAAAAACAAGCTAGTTGGGACTAGGGCCTAAATAAATATATATATATATATATATATATATATATATATATATATATATATATATATATATATATATATATATATATATATATATATATATATATATATATATATATATATATATATATATTAAGTCACTCATAGAAACTTCCTATCCACCATTTCTCCTCTATTTACAACAATAACTCTTTAACATATTTCTTTAGCAATCCCCCACTACTTTTGGTTCTACATCCTTTTATTGTTCTCGTTCAGTACCTTTAATTCCTTTAATTTCTTTAGTTTTCTTCCCATATTTAATCTATTTCAATCATTCTATTCCGTTACTTTATTATTGTCATCTTTTAAATAAATATCACCATCTAATGTAGTTCATCCTCGAGATAAAAGATGAAAAAGATAATCAATCTTAATGAATAAATAGTGTGTATGTATAGCAATATTGTCATTTTCTTTTCTTTTCTTTTTTACACTTTATTCAAATTCTAATCCCAAGCTCATACCTAATGTTACCGTATTATGCTATCATATTATAACCACATAGTAATACATTAATATTATTTAACAAAAGTAATAATATGAACTAAAAATAATCTTAATTGAATTTTATCTTAATTTTTCTTTTTTCTCTTCTTCTTTTTTATTATTAAAATATAAAAATAATATAACAATTAATATCATATTAATATTTAAAGAAAAAAAACCTGTTTAAATAAGTATAATAATAATAATATGATTGTTAATACCATAAAATATGAATTTGTTAATATATAAAAACACTAATATTACTAACTTTTTAATATTAATAAAATTATTAAAATACATACTTAATAATAATATACAATTAATTATCAATTTAATAATACTATAATGCTAATACAATTAGTCATTTTCACTAATTTTTTCAGTATTATTCTTAACAAACACTAATATTACTAACTTTTTAATATTAATAAAATTATTAAAATGCATAATAATAATATATTACTAATTATCAATTTAATAATAATATAACGCTAATATAATTAGTTATTTCATTAATTTTTTTAATATTATTCGCCTTAATACCTTGTTAATATTTTTTCGATCATTTCATTAAAATATAATAATATTATTATTACTAATATTACTAAAAAAATTATAATATATAATAATACTAATAATTCACTTTGAAAAATGGAGTTTTGTTTTGGACAAACTCTATATCTCATGTCCGGACACTCGAAAATGTAGAATAGATCTCCGTAGCCTTGGTGGATGATGTCTTGGACACCGAGTGCACAGAAATTAAAAAATCAATGCACAAATGAAAATCCCCTTCACCCCCGACTCCCGAGACAAATAAAATTCTACAGCGCTAGAATTTCTAGATTTACCAGGAAATAAAAGCATATTACATATTCATAAACAGAGATGTTATATGAGGAAGACGTTAAATTTTGAGCAAAGAATGCACTCGATGGAAAATAGTGACACACTCATGTCATGGATAAAATAAAGTTGATATGTTACGACCGAAAAGACATACCATGAATCACAAAGTAACAATCAGTGGTGATTTCAAGGAAGATCAACAATGTACCCATGTATCATTTCAAGGAAGGTCAAGAGTGTATGCCATGTAATTTATTGGGAGTATTAGTTTTTGTCACCTTGCAATGGCTTGAATCTGGAAAGTTAAAATCATGTTGACATTTAAACTAGCATTTCACCTATCTCTTAATATTTCATCCTAGAGCAAGAGCAAGGAGGATGAAGTTTGGTAGAAAGCATCATGTTAGGTTATTTTAATGGTAGTTTTTGAAAATACTTTTGAATGGGAGGAATAAGAGCAAAATCAAACTTCTTACATTCTGTGTATAAAATTTTGAAATATTTTTAAAAAATTATGAAACAAATAGGTAACTATGTTATTATATTAATATATATTGAAAAATATATTAGGGCAATTTGTTTCACCAAATGTTTTTATAGATTTAGTTATTTTTTTAATCAAATTCAGAATTTCTAGCTAATTTCCATAGTGATAATATAAGATTATGTATTTTTACTTTGGTAGTTTTCTTATTCATCATTTCTTACTCATACACAATTATTAAGTCTCTAACAACTAAGAGCAAGACCAATGAAAATAGTTATTCATATATAGATGAGTATATTTAATTTGGTTATGGATTCTTAGAATATTTTGGAATCCAACCCCAGGTCAAGAATTTGACCTAGCTTAGGTCTTTCCAATTTGACCTAGCTTATGACCTTGGGATATTTTGGAATAAGTAACCGTATTACCATATATTGGAAAATATATTATGGTAACTTCTTTCCCCAATTATTGTTATGTTTTTATAGGTCTAGTTATTTTTTTAATCAAACTCAAAATTTTTAGCTAATATCCATGGTTATAATATGATGTTATATAGTTTTATATGGGTAGTCATCTTATCCATCATTTCTTACTCGTATACAATTATTCAAGTCTCTAACAACTAAGAGCAAGAGAAATGAAAAATAGTAAGTGATGTATTGATGAGTATCTTTAATTTGATTGTAGATTCTTGGAATATTTTGGAATCCAGTGCGAGGTCATGAATTTGACCTAGCTTATCTCCTTGATATTTTGGAATCTACAATTGACATAAACTGGAGATACTATACTCAAATTATTATTTGTGTGTCTTTATTGAAAACATTAACCATTGAGTTAGGAAATCAATGAGTTAGTAGGTCAATTAATATCTAGCTATGTAAATATAAACATACACATTGGAGGTAATTCAAATATGTTATACAATTAGTTATAGAAATTTGAATTTAGATTAATATAATTTTGAAAATAGTTTTAAATAAATTGATTCTTAGATGGATTTAGATAGAACCAGTTATATATATGTGTGTGGAGTTGTTTACTTAGCTAATATTAATAAAGTTAGATTTTTTCTAGATTAATTTATATCTTTTAAATTTGAGGGAAAATATCAAATTTAAATGTTTTCTAAAATTTAATTATCAAAAATATAAACTATTTATTAAATAGGCTTTTGTTACTAGACATATAAATGCACTTTAATATTGTGGAGTATTTATATTTTTCCAATTATAGTCATTATAGATCTATCACTAATGGTATCTAGAGGGATCAAATATGTTAAGATACAAATCACTTTTTGACTATAAAATTTAAAGAAATATTTGTCTTTTGAAAGATTTGATTCAACTTAACTACTATAAAATCTTTCATATATATGTATTTGAATAAGAATTTATTATAAATATTAAGTTTTTATATGTCTATATATCATAGCTATAAATATAAATTATTATTATTTAAATATCTTTTAATATAATATACATTTTATGAATTTAAATTGAACTGAATCAGATAAATATTTTATTATTTTTTCAATTGATTTTACATTATATTTTATTATTATTATTATTTATTAATTTAACATTTCTCATATACAAATTAAAAAATTCTATTTTTTTAATATAAAAAATTAAATTTCATATTAAGTTGAATATTAACTTTAATGGCTTTTAAATTTAATGTTAAACTCAAGTTATTATATAGTTTTCTTTTATGGTATTTTCTAATAGAATACAAAACGTTCTCCTCCCGATTAATCAAAATTATTTAATGGTTCTAAATCTACTTTAATTAATACGGTCTCCATTTTAATTAATAATATATAATATCCTAAATCTTTTTATTATTTTTTTTTAAATTAAAAAAAAAAAAAACATCTAATATTAAATAAAAACTTATTATTATCACCTAGACTCGAATATGGATTATTAACGGTCAGCAATCATAAACTGTACAAGGTTCTCTTTCTAATTCTCCAGTTTAGTCCAGTTTCATTATATTTAATTCTTTTTATCTCATTATGCTATCCCATTTAATCATTTATAGATTATTAACGGTCAACCATCATCAACTGTACAAGGTTCTCTTTCTAATTCTCCAGTTTACTCCAGTTTTATTATAGTTAATTCTTTTTATCTCATTATGCTATCCCATTTAATCATTTTTTTTAATGTCATTAGGCTATTACAATCACATATAGATTGAATGACTTGATATTGCTATTACCATTTTTACATTCGTATTATATTATATTACAATGGTTTATTTTATTCAAATTTTAATTTATTGATACATTATTTATAATTTTTTAAACACTTTATTTTCTTAAACGATTTAAACACTTTATTTGTTTATTTATTTAATAGTTATATATTTTTATATATTATATTAAATTATTGAAAAAATATATTATTAAATTATATATATATATTACCAATATTATAAATATGATTAATATTATACTTGGAAAAATAATATCCATAATAGTTTACTATAGACAAGCCTTTTAAAAAAATCCATGCACCTAAAGTAGATATATGAAATTTAAAAAAAAAACATAAAATTAAATTTATATTTTCTAAATATTAAATATTTTATAAACATAACATTAAGTGTTAATAAATTTTTTTGTCACATTATATAATCTATTGGTTTCTCTCTCAACACGTATTTGGTGATTTACAAGTCTTGGATTTGTGTCCACAGGGTCTAGGATTATTAGGACATTTAATTTGTGCATTATTTTACGAGTCTTCGCTTTGTGTCCATAGAGTCTAAGATTATTAGGACATTTAATCTATGTATTATTTTACAAGTCTTGACTTTGTGTCCACACGGTCTAGGATTATTAGGAAACCTTTAGATGTTAAGTCACCCATTCAATTCTGCAACATCCATGGGAAATAATCTGGGCAGATCCACTAATCCGAGGGAAATAATCCGGGCAGATCATTAGGACAAATTTAGATGTTAATTCACCCATTCAATTCCGCTATAGCCACAGGAAATAATCCGAGAAGATCCACTAATCTGGGCAGATCCACTCGCATCCATTAGAAATAATCCAGGAAGATCCACCCGCATCCATGATAAAATCTCAAGAATCAACTTTATTAATGAAACTAGGCAGCTCTCAGATGCGAGACTCCACCTGGAGACTACCACTGCAAAACTGTCTACATCAATCACATTACAAAGTGAGAATATATAGCCTTTACACATATAGGGAAGTTAGAACAACTTACCTAAGGAATAGGAACTAATTCCTAATCTAAGGTTTGGGTGAACTGACCCTCTCCTAAATTACATTCTCCAATATCTTCAACACTCCCCCTTAATGGAGAAAGGGTTCAATAGAAATCCTAACATCTCCCTAAATGACTCAAATTTAATTCTTCCAAGAGCTTAGTGAAAATGTTAGCAACATTATCACAAGTATTAAAATATTCAATATGAATTTCCTTTGACTGAAATTTCTCCCTAACAAAATGAAACTTTGTATCAATATTCTTTGTGTTTTTATGGAACACTGGATTATTTGCAAGTTTGATGGAGCTTTGATTATCATATCTTATAATTGTTGCATCTTTATCTTCTTCTCCAGTATCCTGGAGAAGTCTCCTCAACCAAACTGCCCCACATGTTGCTACACACATTGCTTGATACTCAGCTTCTGGTAAAGATAATGATACAATGTTCTGCTTCTTGCTGCTCCATGCAATGATTGTAGACCCAACGCTAAATGCATAACCTGTTATGGATCATTTGTCATCTAGAATTTTGGCTCAATCGAGGTCTAAAAACCCTGTCAATCTAAGAACAAAAGAATTAATATATATAATGCCAAAGTCTAAGGTTCCTTGGAGATAACTTAAGACGCGTTTTTCTGCAACCTAATGACTCTCAAGAGGCTTTGACATGAATTGGATTAATACAATGATTTCATAAGCCAAATCTGGCCTAGTTGTAGTCAAGTAAATTAGACTCCCAACTAGCTATCTATACAATGTTGCATCTGCCTCCTTAGAACCATCATCATTTATAAGTTTGGTATTCTCCTGTAAAGGCACTGCTACAACTTTGCACTGATCCATCCTGAACTTTCTCAGTAAACTCCTGACATACTTACCCTGTGACAGAAAAAACTGGCCTAAATCTCTCTAGAATTCAAGACCCAAACAATAGCATAGCTCTCCAAGTTATTTCATCTCAAAAACTTGTGACATCTGCTCGTTGATTTCTTTAATGAGTTCATCAGCATTTCCTATAATGATAAGATCATCTACATATAAATAAATCAAAACAATTTGCCCCATATTTATCAAACATGGTATACAGATTAGGATCATTCTTGCTTCTTTTATAACTATGTTGCAGGAAAGATGAATCAATTTGATCATACCATGACATGGGTGCTTGTTTTTAGTCCATACAATGCTTTATTCAACCTACAAACTAAATGTTCTTTCCCATGTTTAAAAAACCCCCCTAGGTTGCTCTAAATACACTTATTTTTTCAACTCCCCATTTAAAAACGCAGAATTCACATCTAGCTAGTGTATCATCCAATGATGTTTGGTAGCTACAACAATTAACATTCTGATTGTGTTTAGTTTAGCTACCGAGGTGAAGGTTTCCTCATAGTCTATACCTTCTTTCTGCGAGTACCCCTTTGCAATCATCCTACCTTTATATTTATCTATACTCCCATTTGCTTTACATTTAGGCTTGTATAGCCATTTGCAACCTATGGGTTGTTTGACTTCTGGTAATTCAACTAAATCCCAAGTTTTTTTTTAAGTATTGATTCATATTCATCTTCCATGGTTGCCCTCCATTCATTATATTGACTGGATTCTGTATAAATAGAGGGTTCAAAAAAAATTAACACAATAGTTATAAAATAATTTTCCCTATATCCTACTAGAAATTGAGTTTGCCTACCTGATCTCCTGAGTGGTGGAGTGGCTTCAAACCTGTTCTGATCATCCCTTTACAGACTTGGCTTTTCTATTGCATCTGTACCATTTTCTTCTTCCTTTTTATGTTACTTTTGCTCATATTTGTCCGCAGTTTAATCACTCACTTCTTCCATCAGCAAATGAATGTCACATTCTTCATTGTCTTTATCATAGTTTCCATTATAAACCTGCTCATGGAATACTACATCTCTACATGCAAAAACTTTATGAGTAGAGGGATCAAACAATTTATAAGCTTTAAACTCAATACAATGCCCAAAAAAAGTTCATTTAATGGCCTTTGAATCCAGTTTCTTCCTATCCTCCTTTGGAACACGAGGAAAAGCTTTGGAGCCAAAAAAATATTAAATGTTTAATTGCAGGCTTAAAACCTAATAAAGCTTCAAATGGAGTTTTAAATCAAGAATTTTTGTTGGCCTCCTGTTCTTCAAATATGATTTAGTATTTATTACTTCTTCCCAAAAACCATTAGACATATTCTTACCTTTTAACATGCTGTAAGCACACTCCACAAGGGCTATATTCTTCCTCTCTGCAGCCTCGTTCTATTGAGGAGTGTGAGGTACTGTAAACTGTTGCAGTATCCCATGATCTTTGCAATGTTTGATGAAACCAACCTTCTTGTATTATCCCCCTTGCTTTAAGCGGAGGATCTTGATGAATTTACCTGTCTTCTTCTTAATCATGCTTCTGAACTGTTTAAAGTATTCAAAAGTATACCTCTTTTTACTGAGAAAATATATCCCCGTGAATCTCGTACAGTCACCAACAAATAATAAGAAAGAATAAGCACCTCCCAATGACCTTGTCTACATTGGCCCACATAAATCAGTGTGGACTAACTCTAGTATATCTCTCTTCTTCTATCTACATTTACAGGAAACTTAGCTCCGTGCATCTTCCCAAGAGAACATGCTTCACAATCAACATGAACATGCTTTAAAATAGGGAGACCATTGACCATATCTCTTTTTGAAGTAGTAGCAGACCATTGAAATTAATATGGTTGAATCTATGATGCCATAAATCTTCTGCAGTCATACCTGATGATGTCAATGCTTGGTGTGTCGCACTTCTCACATTCATCTTAATAGACCTCACACTTGAATTCTTGATATAATTGTCTTCATATAATCCATAAAATACTTAATAACACAATAAGACTTTAAAAACTCTACTTTAAGATTCTCATCTGTTATCATAGAAACATAGATCAGATTATTTTTTATTCTGGGTACATGCATTACATTTTGGATATGCCTAATATTTCCATTAGGTGGTATGACAGGAACATTACCATACCCTTTGATTTGTTACCCTTTGTCATCATGAAGGTATTTTTTTGCACCACTACATGTTTCTTTGATGTTTTCAAACCACAGTTTACTACTTGTCATGTGAGTGAAAGCTCCTGAATCCATAAACCACGTATATGCTTCACCATTCTCATCAGAATCCGCCATAAACAGTATGACGTCCTAAGTATGATCATCATCAGTAAAGTGTCCTGCATGCCTCTTATGTTTATGTTGAGTTTCATCAAGACTCTTTTTATGACAATTCTTTGCAATATGACTAACTTTACCGCAATAGAAAAATTTGGTTTCTAGATTTTTTCTATTTGAAGACATACCTTGAGATGGTATACTTTGAGATTGCATACACTAAGGTGGCTTTATTTATTTTTTACCTTTGCCTTTCTGTCCTGCATTTTCCTTCCCTCTCAAGGACTTCTTCTTCACCATTAAAGCAAGATCTAAACTCTGAGGTTTCAGAGTCATCTGCCTTTCTTCCTATTGCATCAGGTTCCCAGTCAATTCTTAAAATTTGGCGGCTTTCTCTCTTGCATTCAAGCCTGTGATGAACATATGATAGCATCATTCATACCATTCATGGTAATCGTGACCATATCAGTGTTTGACACTGTTAGCCACCTATAATATTTTGTTATACCAAAAGGTGGCTAAGACTTTTTGAGCCTCCAAGGAACAAGTTTTATCACTTAAAAAATGTTGGCTCTTGAAGACTCCTAGAAGGCCTCGTGCCTCTGTCCAAAATCTTCATTGCTGTTCCCGCTTTATACTTAGAAATTCTACTGATTCCAAGTAGAAGACTGCTGAAATACCTTCATTTTCCCCCTTCTTAAACCTTCATCTGCTCCCCTTTTTCTCCACAAACTTCCTTGTTTTCATAGATCCTCTTCTTCCATTTATCAAAATCACTTTCCCATAGTTAAAAACCCATTTTTTGACTATCCTGAAACCATCAAATTCCATTGAAAATTATGAAAAATTCATAAAAATACAAGTATTATGACTATGGACTTAAGCCCCTTTGGGCTAAGTCCTAAACCACTTCCCTACCATATGCTTTGGAGCTGGAGCCATTTGCCTTGGGTTAAGGCGCTAATCGCATTAGAAAGAATCAAATGTACAAGTCTTCACCCTACTCTGAAGAACTTCGATTGCGATTAGCCTTGCTGCCTAAAACCCCCGATCATATTATTTTCATGTAACCCTGAGCCCACCCTCGGCGCTTAGACCTTGTGAATATTTCATTCCCAAACCCATTTTTCTTTATAAAACCCAAAACCCGCTTATCCAAACTTTCAACTTAAAAACTTGAAGTCACGTGTTTAATATTTTAATGGGTTGATTGAAAGACCGATCGCGCAATCGCAATCGGAGAAATCAAATGGGTAGATCAAAAATACCCGCATCAAAGTTCCGATGCGATTGGGTCTCATATGTTAAAAGTTTCCCCCGCCCCTGTTTCATATGACTTCCCCCGGGACCAAGTGTTAAGGACCCCGGGTGCCAATCGCATCGCAACGTTTCAAATAGGTTGATCGGAATGACCAGGCCCAATGACCCGATTGTGATTGACCCCTTTGTTTTAAATACGCCCCAGGCATATTACATTCCATATATCCGAAGGCCCCGTAGTCGGGCGCCTGTCCGCTTTATATATATATTTTCCGCCCGATCCATAAAAACCTTTGATTATTCCAAAAAGTTTGGATTCTCATAAAATTATACAAGGGTTTCCCCGACTCATCTCCACCGTTGATCTTGTTCTTAGATCGACAGCCTACGCTCAATCGCATCGCAAAATTTTAATCGCATGCGTTTTTGTTTAACCCCGATTGCGACCTTCCGATTTAATCTGGACCGTCCACGTGTCTGGATCAGACGGTCCGGAAATCACCCCTCCTTATCTCTTCTCCCACTCTTCTTTTGTCCTTTTTACCTTTCTATGCAGATCTCCATTGTTGGTTTCCTTCATCCGACGGCTATGCTCTTTCCCCGCCATCTGAAGCAGTTTAACCTATTTTTGCAGGATTTCTTAATTGTTTTGTGTTTGATGCAGGTGTTTTAAATGGTTTTCCATTGTATCACGAAGAAATTCGGAGGGCTGGGAATGACGATTCTCATGCCCTCGTTTCATTAAAGAGAAGCCATCCACGGGGCTCCATTCCATGTTTCGTCGGTACTCTATGAGTATTGATGCCGTAAAGCCCAGTGTGGTTCTGCACATCGACAAGACATTGTTTTAATTCAAACACAGTTAAAGAGTATAAGTTTGAAGACAGAGCACAACAAAACGAAGATTGAAGAAAATATTACGGGGATTACGGCTAAGACGGCTATCAAAAGCCTAATCCCCGACTCAAAACACAGTTTAAAGAACATCATAAGTGTTTCACTGACAGGAGGGTTTCCACCGCTTCAAATGAGGCGAATAAATTCCTCAGCTATCATAAAAGCCACCTGTTGCCTCAAACCTTTCAAACAAGAGGTCGAAGTTACTAAAGAAAATCCTATGACGCCCAAAGACAACACAAGGTGGAGTTACTTTATCGATGCAAGGAAATCAATGCGTAAATATCCGCAGTTACTCCATGCATTACACAGCCTCAAAGTCAAATAAGACTCCCATCGAGTTTGCACCATAAATTGTAAACATTAATACGGTGGTCCACCCGTTCACTTCTCCATCGAGCTCCCCAAAGGGCCGAGAAGCCTTTAATTGAATCCGTATTTATTGTCTTAAGAGATCTTTGTTAGATTTCACCTCCTCATTCTTCTATAAATACCTCAGTAGAAGATGAGAAATTGTTGGTTGTTAATGTAATTGCTGAAGCATTGTAATTGTAACTAAGCTGAAGACTCTTGATTGTAGATAGGATTTCACTAGCTCTTGGAGCTCTGCTTGTAATAGGTAGGTTAGGTTTTGAAAGAAAGATGAATTGACACACTAGATTTGAAGACTGTAACCGGTTTGGAGCATCAATACAAGCTGATTTATGGGATCCTGGTCTATGCTGATGGTGATGTTATTCTCACTGTAACTTGTGTTTGATTTCTGTTTCCATTTTGTTTCATTTTCTGCTGTAAAGAACAGTTTAAACAGAGTTAGGACCTACTGTATATCAATAACCTTCTCTGGCTGAGAAACCTTTATTTAAATGTTTTCTTTCGACTGTGTTATTTGAAAATGATTTAATTCAGTTTAAGTACAGGGATGTTGGCTTTCCCTCGTCTTATTGTCTTAGCTGAATGTTATTTTTAAATGTTACTTTCAATATATGTTGTGTGAGGATGAACTAGAAGGAAGATATGGTTAGCCCTGGTCCCAGACTCGTCTACATAACTGTCTGATTGTTTCCCTAGAATGTGTTAAAAGCTGACTAGTTTCAAAGTACTTATCAGATCTTAGACCATTCTGTGTTATCTTTGTATTTCCCCCTGTTTTGTATGTTTTCTATTGGAAGTGTATCAAAGGCTGGCTAGTTTCAAAGTACTTACCAGATCCTGGGCTGCTCTTTATTCTGCATCTGTTTATTTTCCCCTTCTTGATGTATCACTCCATTCCATAAATCAAAACATTAAAGAGATCCTTAGGCATAGATGACTTGCCCCACAGACCACTCTTGGACCTGATTGTTTCAATTAAATCCTCTTATGTCTCCATAGCCCAATGGGCTGAAAACTGCCACCATCTTTCATCTTCACCAAAGCTTACTCTTGTTGCTTGCAACTTCTCACTTTTGAACCTATCTGCATATAGGTCTTTCTGTCTCAGACAACAACTATATTCAACCATCCAAAAAACCAAACAAACCTTTGGACCTCATAACTAGCCTAATATCAATACCTTAAGCTTTCAAAGACAATATCCATCTTTGTACATATTGGAGAGTTCCCTCTCCGGATCCAGGAGGGCTAGATCCAAGAATCCCAAAGTTGGTTGAAATGATGTTAACTCTGTGATCATACTTTTTCCAATCTTTCTTATTACAGAGACCTAACATTTCTGGCGACTCTGCTGGGGACATCTTTCCCTTAAAATCTTATAAAATCTGGTGAGTAAAAAGCAGCCTTTTCAAGCACTACCACAGAAATGGTAATCATGATGAAACTTATTTGGATCAATGACAAGCTAGGTGAACCCTAGGATTCTTATAAACCTTTATCTAACCTTGAAAAATCAGCTAGCTTAGCCATAAGAGTAGACTGCCTTTGTCTCATAACCATAGCTAAGTTTTGAAACAGAGTTAGGATATTCTTAAAAACCACACTACTAAAAACAACTCAGAAGAACCTAAAAATTTTTCAGATTGGTATTCAATAAACATGGTGGTGGACCATAAAACCTTTTACCTCCAAAGGAGCTAAAAACTTCCACTTGGCGACTCCACAATCCATAACAGACCTTAAGACTCCACTGGGAAGAACCTTATCATTATAATATCTTTCCAACTTAGTTAGAGGACTGTGGGATTGAAATTTGCATTAACGGATTAGTTAACCTCTCAAAGACTGTCATATCTAGTTGAACTTTTCCTGTTCATTTGGGTCTAAAAACATAGCACAGTGGCTCCTAGAAAGATTCACACTAGAGCCCGTCCTGACCCTAATCCACCTGAAATAGTTGATGACCCAGAAAGTATCCTTTGGAAGTCTCCCAAGGTTAAATTATCAACTGTTTTCAGATCACCCTTGAGAGCTAATTCAGTCCCTAAAAATCTTTCGGCTCTACAACAATCACAAGTTGACTTAGTAAATCCATTCATAACTAGGTCATTTGATGATATAATACAGCTAGACTCTGAGTCTTCACTTTCATCCCCGGAAGCAAGTGAACATCTTGGTAGTAGGGAAACAACACCTCCTGACTTACATTTTCTTCTTAACTTAGGTGTCTCTCATCCAAGATCAGCTCAGCAGTCTACTCCTGATCCATCCACTTCTATTCATCCTACATCCACTATTCAAACCACCACACCTCAGCCTCCTTTCCCTTTTGTCAATCCACCTCTTGTCAACCCAACCCCACCACAAATCATGGCAGCATGGTATTCTCCCTTAGTCCTTCCTGTACCATTAGTCAATCTTCCACAGGACTATCAGTCCAAAATTCCGTTATATGATGCTAGCAATACTACAACAGCATCACAACATGTGGACAAGATGAATGACTACTTTGACAGAAATGAAATTGATGATGATTCTGTCAAACTTAGACTATTTGCTCAAAGTCTGGGGGGAGAAGCAAGAAAATGGTTTAAAGGCTTAGCCCCTCATATCATTAATGATCTCCAAGGCTTCCATCAAACATTCTTAAACAAATGGGAAGTGAGGAAGAATCCTCTCCAAGTTCTTGCTGATTATAACAATCTCCATAGGAACCATGGGGAAAGTGTACAAGCCTATTGTACCAGATTTAACAGTGTGTATAATGCACTTTCTCCTGAATCAAAACCTCCACAAGGTTCATCTTTAAACAGGTTTCCTGAAGGGTTTGATGCTTACATGACCTATTCACTCAGAGAAAGAGATTTTGCAACCCTTGAAGATATGCAAAGAGGTGCTCTCTCTGTGGAAGTAAACTTAATGGAGAAGAGAGCAAGGATGAAAGCTGAAAAGAGAGTATCTTTTAGAGAGGAATCCACCCCTACTTCCTCAAGCTCAAAAATGGAAAGAATGATGGAAGAAATGATGAAGAAAATGAGCATTCTAGAGAGAGCGCAGGCAAGTCCAAATCAAAACGCTCCTCAAAACAGAAACCAAAACCAGAATCAGAATGTTAGAAGAAACCAACCTCCAAACAGACCTAGGGAAGATGATCAGCAGATTACTCCTCCCTTTCATCAAAAATATTTAAGTGAGGTGGAGGAAACTGATGAAATAACGGAGGAAAGTGATATGAACCTATTTGGGGTAGATGATGATGACTTCGAGGTTCATTATGATGAGAAACAAGGTCTTTATACACCTTATGATGACAAAAGGGACGATAATGCAAGTTGTTGTCAAGACATGGAAAATGCCATGACAGAACCTTCAAAAGAATATGAACTTAGAAGTAGATCGAGTCAACAAACCCCCAACAACAAAACCTCTGAAAAATCTTCTCAAAGCAACACTGCAACCAAGCCTAAAATAGTCAAACAAAAAGATAAAACAGTGGCTGATAATTCTGGCAAAGGTAAGGAGACAGACACTCAAAATCTTGAAAAATAGAGTGCAAACATCAGTAGTACTAACACTTCAGCTAGTACTCATTTTTCAACCGTTGTGTCAACTGTAGATAAAACAAATCAGAAAGTTGTTGTTGCTGATAAAGTGGCAGTAAACAAGGCTGAAACCAGCACCTTAAAGAATCAAATTCGTTTCAGCTTGGAACATGAAATCTCAAAAATCAAAATCTCTGTTCCCTTAACCGAGTTAGCTGCCCAACATGTATATAGGTCCAAAATTTTTAAGGCCTTAAACATAGAAGAGATTGCGGACACACTCAATCTTAATGACGACCAACCAGAGCTAATTTCTAGTCCAAAGATTGAAGGTAAGTTTCAAGAGGGACCTGTCCCTCCCTTCTATGTAAGTTTGAACATTCATGACAAAATTCTACACAATGCTATGTACGACTCAGGCGCTTCCCATAATTTAATGCCAAAAGTTGTAATGGAAAGCCTGGGTCTTTAAATTACCAGACCTTACAAAGACCTGTACTCCTTTGACTCCAACAGAGTTAAATGTCTAGGATTGATCAAAGACCTATGTGTTAACTTAGCCCAGATTCCAGCCAAATGCTTAGTTATGGATGTTGTTGTGGCTGATGTACCCCCAAAGTATGGAATGCTTTTATCAAGATCTTCGGGGGATAAGTTACAAGGGACCATGCAAATGGACATGACCTATGCAACTATCCCTGTGTTTAATCAGACTAGAAGACTTTACAGGGAGTCCCACATGCAATACACAGTCACAAGTCAAGACAAGCCTCAAAACTCCCCTCTGTATGTTGTAAGTACGAGCCTTGATTCTTTTATCATGTTTAATAATGAAACGCTTACCGAACAAATCATTTCAACAGAATTAATGGCTGAAACGAAGGCAGAAGAATGCATCACTGAAGTGTTGAAGAAGTTTTCTGTACTCGAAAGCCTTAGCAAACCTAGCACAGGTCTTGAACTACAAGTCATCAGTCCATCAAACTTAAATCTTGACAATCAAGAGAACAATCCTCAACCCGATGAAAAACTTGAGGAGTCAAATCATACAAAGGACATACACCAAACTGATGAAACTGAAAATGATCCCCTCTCGACTATGTATTTTGATGGATCATGCACTAGAACAAATGCTGGTGCAGGTGTCTGGATTACTAACACTGATAGCAATCATACATAATGTATTTCATGTAAATTAAACTTTCAGTGTTCCAA
The DNA here is from genome assembly GCA_034641835.2 of Pinus albicaulis. Taxonomy (NCBI): domain Eukaryota; kingdom Viridiplantae; phylum Streptophyta; class Pinopsida; order Pinales; family Pinaceae; genus Pinus; species Pinus albicaulis. The sequence goes on from CM076576.1 coordinate 291,441,941, forward strand.
CAACATAGCAGAGTACGAATCCCTCCTCTTAGGCCTGCATTTGCTGAAAAAGTTAGGAGCCAAGAGAATAAATGTGTATGGGGATTCTGAGTTAATAATTAGGCAAGTCAATGGGGAGTATAATGCAAATCATCCCAGACTTAGGGCCTACAGGAATGATGTCATGGATCTTTTGAAAACATTTGAGGACTCCACACTGACTTTTGTCCCAAGAAAAAGAAACATTGCAGCCCACAATTTAGCCTTTGCTGCTAGAACCTGCCCAATACTATATGATGACACATCTCAGATAAAATTCAGACCAGTTGTCCCGGATAACAAGAAATATTGGCAGGTGTTTGACGGAGATAAACAAATAGAAGACTTCATGCAATTTAGAAATGAGTTTGAACTCCATAGCTCAGATTCAGACTATGATACAGACTACAGTGAAGAAAATTTTCTCGGTGAAGAAGAACCGTCTCCTGAGCTTGTAGATATTAACCTTCAGACTAGCAAACTTAGAAACCAAACAGAGTTGAGTGCAGAATCAGAAACAGAAGAAATAGAAACTCTGCATTCTAAAGATGAAGATTTGCCAAGTGGTCTAGCACCTTTGGAAGAGTTGTTCGATTTTAACGATGTGGCAAACAAACCAAAATTGGAACCTGTAGAGACTGAAGTAGAGGAATGCAATATAGGCAGTGAGGAAAAACCGAAAATGATCAAACTGTCCAAAACTTTTCCAGCTCACATTAAACTCAAATACATAAGAATGTTCAAAGAATTTTCTGATGTTTTTGCATGGAGTTACGAAGATCTTAAGCCCTATGACGCTGAAATAATACAGCACAAAATCCCTCTTAAATAAAACCAAAAACCATTCAAACAGAAGCTGCGCAGAATAAACCCTTTCCAACTGCCTTTGGTTAAGAAGGAAATCATGAAGATGCACGATGCTAGTATTATTGTCCCCATTAGATATTCAGAATGGGTATCTAATCTGGTGTCTGTTAGGAAGAAAACTGGAGAAATCAGGCTTTGTATAGACTTTAGAGACTTAAACAAAGCTTCATTGAAAGACAACTACCCTTTACCAAAAATGGATCATATTCTACAAAGGGTGGTAGGGTCCAAGAAAATTTCTTTGCTAGATGGCTATTCAAGGTATAATCAAGTCTTAGTCCACCCTGATGATCAATTAAAGACAGCCTTTACTACACCATGGGGCACCTTCATGTATGTGAAAATGCCCTTTGGTCTAATGAATACTGGAGCAACCTTTCAAAGAGCCATGGACATAGCATTCTCAGAAGAATTGGGTTTCTTCATCATTATCTATCTTGATGATGTCACTGTGTTTTCGAAAACAGATGAAGAACACCTAGAACATTTGAGAAAGGTTTTCGAGAAATGCAGAAAGTTTGGGATATCTTTAAACCCTAAGAGGACACTATTTGGTCTCCAAGAAGGTAAACTTCTTGGGCACATTATTTCAGAAGAGGGTATAAAGATAGATCCAAAGAGGATTGAGGCCATATTGCAAATCTCTCATCCTCGAAACATCAAGGAATTGCAATCTTTCATTGGGAAGATTAACTTTTTGAGAAGGTTCATCCCTAACCTAGCCGAGCTCCTTAGGAATATCACAAATATGTTGAAGAAAGAGAAAGGGATAAAATGGACCTTGGAAGCAAAGACATCCTTTGAGCTGGTGAAACAAGCATTAACCAAAACACCGGTTCTCATAAGTCCTGATTTTTCAAAGGATTTTTATATCTTCTCATTTGCATCAGAACATGCCATTGTTGCTGTCCTTTTGCAGAAAAATCTACAAGGACATGAGCAGCCTATTGCATTCTTTAGCAAGGCATTTAGGGATGCCCCTTTGAAGTATAACATTATGGAAAAGCAAGCTTTTGCTTTGGTTAAAGCATTTAAAGAATTCAGAGTATACATCCTGCACTCACACATTATTTCCTTTGTCCCAAATTCAGTTGTTAAAGACATTCTAACACAGGACCCAGATGGTAAGAGAGGTAAGTGGATTGTTGTTATTCTTGAATATGATTTAGAGATAAAACCCACTAAGCTCATCAAAGGCCAAGGTCTAGCAAGATTAATGGCTGAATAAAATTGTGAAGTTCTTGATATTAATATGATCGATGCTTTGGATAACCAAGAAGAATTCTCGACTTCCATTGTTGAAGACCATTTTATGAGTTCTCCTTGGTATGCTGATATTGTTTATGTTTTCCTTAATTTAAATACACCTCCTGGTTTGACAAAAAGAAAGGCAAGGTTCTTAAAGTTGAAAGTAGTAAACTATTGCATTATTGATAAATGTCTTTATTGGAAAGATGCAAGTGGAATATTGCTTAAATGTTTGCCTGAGTTTGATGCAGAGAAGATTAAGTAGGAATTCCATGAAGGAGAATGTGGAGGTCATCTGTACTGGAAGTCGACATGCAACAAAATTTTGAGGGCTGGTTTCTATTGGCCTACTCTTTTTCATGATGTCCACAAGATGACCACTACTTGCCATAAATGCCAATTGTTTGAAGGCAAGAGAAAATTAATACCCCTGCCTCTGCATCCGATCATTGTTGAAGCCCCTTTTCAACAGTGGGGACTTGACTTCATAGGAGAAATCCATCTGCCATCTTCTGCTCAGCATAGGTGGATTCTTACTGCCACACACTACTTCACTAAATGGATAGAAGCCATTCCTTGTAGGCAGGCCAATGATTCAGTTATCATAAAATTTATGGAGACTAACATCCTCTCCAGATTTAGCTGTCCTACCAAGATCATTACTGATAATGCAACAACATTTGGATCAAAGAGGATGATTGACTTCTGTCATAAATATCAGATATCATTGGGGCATTCCACGGCCTATTACCCCCAAGGTAATGGACTTGCAGAATCTTCCAACAAAAGCTTAGTGAACATAATCAAGAAACTGTTGGAGGACAATAAAAGGTCTTGGCACACAAAGCTAGTCCATGCACTTTGGGCTGACAGATTAAATTTGAAGAAATCTATTGGTATGTCACCTTTCCAGCTTGTGTATGGTACATATGCAATTTTTTCTAATAGTCTTGGTGTACCAGTTATGAATTTAATTCAAGAGTTGCAGACTGAAGAAAATGACGTGACCAGGAGAATAAATCAGACCATTCATCTTCAGCAAACCAGAGAGCAAGTGTATAACAAAGCATTGCAGAAGCAAGATAGTATCGAGAAGATCTTTGATAGAAGAACAAAGGCTAGCAATTTCAAGATTGGGGACAAAGTTTTAAAGTGGGACTCAAGAAGGGAAGAAAAGGGAAAGCATGGAAAATTTGACAATCTATGGCTTGGCCCTTACTCTATTCATTCAGTCGCTAGGAACAATGCATTTTTCTTACAAGAACTAGATGGAACAGAATTGTTTGGGGGTCCTGTCAATGGCAGGATGCTTAAGCATTACTCCTCTTGATCCATTTTATGTTTTGAATCCGTTTATCTTTTTCCATTATGAATAGTCCATCCACCATTGCATTCGAAGTTATGAAAAATAAAAAATACAAAAACAAATAAAAGAAAGAAAAGAGGGCAGAAATGAAAACAAGAAAGGCATAGCCCCATGCCAAAAAGAGAAATAAATCTGAAAGTGTGCAAGCTCAAATGCAACTCCTCAAAACACACTTCTAGTTAGTAAAACTGCCTAATCTTGACTAATTAGCTTTAAATTTTCTGCTGATAGGATAGTGAATTCGATTTTCCAAACTATTCAATCTTGGCTTATCAGTAGATAGATTAGGACAGAAATGAAGGTTCGAACAAACTCAAAATCTGAACCAAAGTTTCCAAAGAGAGATGACTCAAAACTGTTTTATTTTCTGAGTCATAAAAGAGAAAAATTGGTTCTAATTTTCCCAAAATCTGAATCGAAAAACAAGGAACAAGACAGCTCAAAACAAGTTCAAAACAGAGCTGTGAAGAAAAGAGAAGGCCATGATGAGAAACTTTCAGATCTTAAGCCTTCCATTTTGATTTTTAATTTTCTGCAAATAATAATCTATGTGCAGCTTGTTTTTATGCCATAGATCACAGCAAGTTAAACAGCTTAATCTTAACTTGACTGTTTTTAAATTTCTGTCTTAGAATTTAGAGAATGAAAGTTTGTTGGACAATTTAATCCCAACAGACAGTAGGTTAGGTAGAGAAACATCTGGGCTCAACTGTTTAATCTGAGTTCAAGGAGAGATAAGAAGTAGAATTAGATTAGTTTTTGTGCTTTCAAAAGAATAAAATGTTGTAAAAAGAGTTTTCCAATCCAAGTGCACTCTGATGAAGAAAAAAATGTTAGATCAACAGGATTGGGTAGGTAGAAAGTTGTATTGATGAAGTCCATTTATCTTTCATGATTGATGTTATTTTTCAGAAGCAGAGCAAGCGCAACCCAATGGATCAGGCACAAGTCAGCCTCCCAGAGAATCCAAAGTCTGAAGTTCTTGATACCTTCAAGAAGGCATCATCCCCAAGTGGAGCCACTGTTAGCCACCTATAATATTTTGTTATACCAAAAGGTGGCTAAGACTTTTTGAGCCTCCAAGGAACAAGTTTTATCACTTAAAAATTGTTGGCTCTTGAAGACTCCTAGAAGGCCTCGTGCCTCTGTCCAAAATCTTCATTGCTGTTACTGCTTTATACTTAGAAATTCTGCTGATTCCAAGTAGAAGACTACTGAAAGACCTTCATTTTCCCCCTTCTTAAACCTTCAGCTGCTCCCCTTTTTCTCCACAAACTTCCTTGTTTTCATAAATCCTCTACTTCCATTTATGAAAATCACTTTCCCATAGTTAAAAACCCATTTTTTGACTATCCCGAAACAATCAAATTCCATTGAAAATTATGAAAAATTCATAAAAATACAAGTATTATGACTATGGACTTAAGCCCCTTTGGGCTAATTCCTAAACCACTTCCCCACCATACGCTTTGGAGCTGGAGCCATTTGCCTTGGGTTAAGGCGCTAATCGCATCGGAAAGAATCAAATGTACAAGTCTTCTCCATACTCCGAAGAACTCCGATTGCGATTAGCCTTGCTGCCTAAAACCCCCGATCATATTATTTTCATGTAACCCTGAGCCCGCCCTCGGTGCTTAGACCTTGTGAATATTTCATTCCCAAACCCATTTTTCTTTATAAAACCCAAAACCCGCTTATCCAAACTTTCAACTTAGAAACTTGAAGTCACATGTTTAATATTTTAATGGGTTTATTGAAAGACCGATCGCGCAATCGCAATCAGAGAAATCAAATGGGTAGATCAAAAAGACCCGCATCAAAGTTCCGATGCAATCGAGTCTCGTATGTTAAAATTTTCCCCCGCCCCTGTTTCATATGACTTCCCCCGGGACCAAGTGTTAAGGACCCCGGGTGCCAATCACATTGCAACGTTTCAAATAGGTTGATCGGAATGACCAGGCCCGATGGCCCGATTGCGATTGACCCCTTTGTTTTAAATACGCCCCGGGCATATTACATTCCATATATCTGAAGGCCCTGCAGTCGGGCGCCTGTCCGCTTTATATATATATTTTCCGCCCGATCCATAAAAACCTTTGATTATTCCAAAAAGTTTGGATTTTCATAAAATTATACAAGGGTTTCCCCGGCTCATCTCCACCGTTGATCTTGTTCTTAGATCGATGGCCTGCGCTCAATCGCATCGCAAACTTTTAATCGCATGCGTTTTTGTTTAACCCCGATTGCGACCTTCCGATTTAATCTGGACCGTCCACGTGTCCGGATCGGACGGTCCGGAAATCACCCCTCCTTATCTCTTCTCCCGCTCTTCTTTTGTCCTTTTTTCCTTTCTATGCAGATCTCCACCATTGGGTGCCTTCATCCGACGGCTACGCTCTTTCCCCGCCATCTGAAGCAGTTTAACCTATTTTTGCAGGATTTCTTAATTGTTTTGTGTTTGATGCAGGTGTTTTAAATGGTTTTCCATTGTATCACGAAGAAATGCCGAGGGCTGGGAATGACGATTCTCATGCCCTCGTTTCATTAAAGAGAAGCCATCCATGGGGCTCCATTCCATGTTTCGTCAGTACTCTATGAGTATTGATGCCGTAAAGCCCAGTGCGGGTCTGCACATCGACAAGACACTGTTTTTCAAACACAGTTAAAGAGTATAAGTTTGAAGACAGAGCACAGCAGAACGAAGATTGAAGACAATATTACGGGGATTACGGCTAAGACGGTTATCAAAAGCCTAATCCCCGACTCAAAACACAGTTTAAAGAACATCATAAGTGTTTCACTGATAGGAGGGCTTCCACCGCTTCAAATGAGGTGAATAAATTCCTCATCTACCATAAAAGCCACCTGTTGCCTCAAACCTTTCAAACAGAGGCCGAAGTTACTAAAGAAAATCCGATATTCGCCTCCAGCACAGCCAGGGAGTTACTTCTGCAAGGAAATCAATGCAGAAATATCTGCAGAGTTACTCCACGCATTACACAGAGCCTCAAAGTCAAATAAGACTCCCATCGAGTTTTAAATTCATAAATTGTAAAAATTAATACAGTGGTCAACCTGTTCACTTCTCCATCGAGCCCCTCAAAGGGCCGAGAAGCCTTGAATCTGTATTTATTATCTTAAGAGATCTTTTTGTTAGATTTCACCTCCTCATTCTTCTATAAATACCTCAGTAGAAGATGAGAAATTGTTGGTTGTTAATGTAATTGCTGAAGCATTGTAATTGTAACTGAGTTGAAGACTCTTGATTGTAGATAGGATTTCACTAGCTCTTGGAGCTCTGCTTGTAATAGGTAGGTTAGGTTTTGAAAGAAAGATGAATTGACACACTGGATTTGAAGACTGTAACCGGTTTGGAGCATCAATACAAGTTGATTTATGGGATCCTGGTCTATGCTGATGGTGATGTTATTCTCACTGTAACTTGTGTTTTATTTCCGTTTCCATTTTGTTTCATTTTCTGCTGTAAAGAACAGTTTAAACAGAGTTAGGACCTACTGTATATCAATAACCTTCTCTGGCTGAGAAACCTTTATTTAAATGTTTTCTTTCGAATGTGTTATTTGAAAATGATTTAATTCAGTTTAAGTACAGGGATGCTGGCTTTCCCTCGTCTTATTGTCTTAGCTGAATGTTATTTTTAAATGTTACTTTCAATATATGTTGTGTGAGGATGAACTAAAAGGAAGATATGGTTAGCCCTGGTCCCAGACTCGTCTGCATAAGTGTCGGATTGTTTCCCTGGAATGTGTTAAAAGCTGACTAGTTTCAAAGTACTTATCAGATCTTAGACCATTCTGTGTTATCTTTGTATTTCCCCCTGTTTTGTATGTTTTCTATTGGAAGTGTATCAAAGGCTGGCTAGTTTCAAAGTACTTACCAGATCCTAGTTTACTTCTATGTTTTTCTTAAGTGCCTGGTCAAAGGCTGGCTAGTTTCAAAGTACTTACCAGATCCTAGGCTGCTCTTTGTTCTGCATCTGTTTATTTTCCCCTTCTTCATGTATCACTCCATTCCATAAATCAAAACCTTAAAGAGATCCTTAGGCATAGATGACTTGCCCCACAGACCACTCTTGGACCTGATTGTTTGAATTAAATCCTCTTATGTCTCCATAGCCCAATGGACTGAAAACTGCCACCATCTTTCATCTTCACCAAAGCTTACTCTTGTTGCTTGCAACTTCTCACTTTTGAACCTATCTGCATATAGGTCTTTCCGTCTCAGACAACAAATATGTTCAACCATCCAAAAAACCAAACAAACCTTTGGACCTCATAACTAGCCTAATATCAATACCTTAAGCTTTCAAAGACAATATCCATCTTTGTACATATTGGAGAGATCCCTCTCTGGATTCAGGAGGGCTAGATCCTAGAATCCCAAAGTTGGTTGAAATGATGTTAACTCTGTGATCGGACTTTTTCCAATCTTTCTTATTACAGAGACCTAACAGACACTACCTCCCCTATGTCACCAAGCTTATCTTTGAGGTCCTTGATGTGAGAGATGAATGCAGCTACTGATTCATTCTGCTCCATTTTAATGGAGAGAATATTTATTTTTATAAATAAAAGACGATTTGTGTTTATGATCTCGTACATATCCTTTAGGGTTGTCCAGATCTCGTTCGCTGATTTACACTCTCTAATGTAAGGGATAATGCAGTCTTTCACTAAAAATTTCAACAACACTTCTCACTTATTCTCCCCCTTCTCCAATCCTGAATTATTGTAGATGATCCACCTCCTGCAACTGTAGGTTTCAATTCATCTCCATTCACAATAACCCATGCACTTTGTCCATCCAGCAAAGTCTCCAACTTGAATTTCCAATTGGATTAATTAGAACCATTGAACTTTTTTCTCTCGTTCAAGTATTCTTTGACCATTTGGTTATTCATATTGATAGCTAAAAAAAAAAATTTGACCTCCAACCATTAACAAAAAAAAAGGGATCTAATCCAGATCCAAAGAGATATAGATCTTGATCATCTAAAAAAATAACACCTTCTTAAATATGTGGCCAAGTATTTTCCTTCTGTGCCCAATGCCTTAAAAAACCATTCTTTCAGATATCAAATCGAATATGAGAGGATACAAAGACAATCAGATACCGGATTGAAGATGAGAGGATACAAAGATTAATGAGTGAGGGAATTTGAGACAAATATAAGGGAACATGGGACGGTGTCGGTGAAGTAGGCATATTTGTGGTAGCCAGATGTTGAGAGGCTTACATTATCCACACTGCATGAATTGTGCATGAGGATGATGCACATCCATGCTCACACAAAATTCAATGCTCACAGGCCTTAATCCCAAAAAATGCCTCTGCCGCTCATAGGTGAATTTGCACCAATATTGTCACGGATCTTATACTATCCATGATCCACACAACTCAAACTAGCCTTTCACGTCCAAATGCATCCACAACGCCTGCAACAAGGATACCACGACACTCCTTCCTCAACACTCCACAGCCTACAGCTTCCTCTGGAGCAAGAAAACTCCTCGTAATTAAAAAGCATGGGACTTCTCACTGTGGCATCCACCAAAGAGTAATAGCTCCTTCGTCACAGGCTGCCATGGCGCCCTCTATCACGTTTCTTGTCAATGTGCCCTAAATAGCTCTCCACTCATATCTAATGTTGCGCTGACAGGTTAACGCTTGGTAGAAAATTAATCGTGTAAGTGTTGAAGTGGATCAACGCGTCCCTCCCTCATGGTTCCGCGCTAGTCAACACCCTTGGGCCACTAGAAAAGTCGTTGATCACAAGTTTTATCTATAAAAACAAAACGCACACCCTTCTTACATACTTTCTCCAACGAGAAAAAACTCTGAGGAATGGCCTCTTCGGCCTCCACGCAGGCTGGCAACAATCTCTTCTACCGCGGCCTCCTCTGTAACGGGCTCACAAGGTCCAATCGAGAAACTTTCCACACAATAAGAAAGAACCTAGGCTTTCATCAATGGCCTAACCTCCTACAAATCTCAAAGAGAAAACAACTCTACCTCCTCACAAGTTATCTTCACACATGCAATCAGGGGCCTCTCTTCTGCCACCTAGACTCTCACTCAGGGATCAAAGCACTCTAGGTTTGACTCAGTAGCCCTAGAGAGACTCACACGGGGATCAAATCACTCTGGGTTTGACTCACCAGCCTAGAAGCTCTATTACCATGATAAAAACTCATGAATCGACTTTATTAATGAAACTCAACAACTCTGAGATGAGAGACTCCACCAGGAGCCTTCCACTGCAGATAGCTTTACATCAATCACATTCCAAAGCAAGAATATATAGTCTTCACATATATAGGGAAGTTAAAATAGATTACCTAAGGAATACGAACTAATTTCTAATCTAAGGTTCGGTTGAACCGACTCTCTCCTAAATTACATTCTCCATTATTTTCAACAATCAAACAGAAATAATCCGGGCTGGTTCACCCAAAAGATCCACCTGCATTCACGAGAAATAATCCTTCCAGGCAGATCCACTAATCTGGGGGAAATAATCTGGGTAGATCCTTAGGACACCTTTATATGTTAAGTCACATGTTCAATTCTACTACATCCATGGGAAATAATGCAGGCGGATCCACTAATCCGGGGGAAATAATCCAAGCAAATCTACGCGCATCCACCAGAAAAAATCTGCGCAGATCCTCCCAAAGGGATCTACCCATCGACCTAATATGTTGGGCCTAAGTCTAAGTGCATCAAGGAGATTTGACCCCAAGACCTCCCAATTGGAAAGGTACTTAGCAACTGGAGTCGACCAATTGAGCTATCCCTTCGGGGTAAAATAAAATACTTATTTTATTAATAAAGTGATTTTTGTCCAAATTTCAACTTTCTCAAAATAAACTATAATATAACTATTATATGTAAGAAGTTGTGCATATAGGAAGTTGATCTACCAACTAATCACCTAGGGCCCCAAAACCTCTTGACACTTATCTTCCAAGTTTAAGATTTTAAACCTAAATGGTTATTTCTTTATGTTAAAGGTTATTCTTTCACCCTGTTGTGAAATATTTTTCAAATCCATATACCAATCATCTCTATCTTTAAAGATAGCTACCACCATTTTAAAGCATTTGTATTTTAAAATATTATGCTATATTAAAATAAACTCATTTAAATAAAAACATTATTTTTTTATTTTATTAATTACAATTTTTTCAATCTATTATTTATTGAATAAATATTTTCCATATTATTTATTATTGATTATAAACTCCTAATAAATATTCATATCCCGATTACTATTGCATTTTTGGAAAAAAAATTTGTGTTTATTATGTAACAAAATTTAGTTGAGCACCCCCCGATCGAGGTACCACGTTGCCACGAATGGACATAGGTCAGTGCCACAAGGAGACATGCACCTGACCGTACACCATAACCAGTAATTGAAACCTTTGCAGAAGGTCAGAGAAGGTACGCATTCACACACTCAATCATAATGGAAGCCTGTGGAAAAGAAGGTTGCCAACATATCATATCAGGAAGGGGTTGGAAACAGAGCCTGTGGGCTGAGTTAAAACAGGAAAGGGAGCCTCAGAGAGGTAAGGTTCTCAGCAGATGATCTCTAGAGAAATCCGAGGAAATAGAGGTAGAGCTACAGCAATGTCCGGAAATTTGGCCTTTTCCAAGGTATTACAGGGATAACAGAAGAGTAGTTGGGGTCTGTCCTTTAGACCAAAACATTAGGAAAAGGACAATATGGGAAACACAAGGGAACTGGAAAAGGGAAACATAAATAAACAATTCAGAATGAGGGACCTAGTAAGCGTGCAAGGAAAACTAATAAAGAAGTTATGGAAAATATCTTCAATCTTATTGAAAGTGGAAAGCCAACTCAGATCCGAAATACCATTCAAGGCTGGGAAAGAGAGAGTAACCAAGAAGATGAATATATCAAACAGATGGAGGCCAGCATGGACTTCCTCTATGACGGTCGGGGAATAAAAGAGGAAGGTTATCCCTTTTCCATCAATCTGTTAATACCTATTGGAAGCTCAAGTGTGTTTTGGCGAAGGCCATGACTAGCATGTAGGAAACAGAAGGAAACCCAACAGTGGTTTCATATTTACAACAAATCAAACAGGAAATCTGAGAAATTTCCATGTCTCAGTACCATGCTACAGCAAGAATCGAAAGAATTGAAAGACAACTACAAGCAATTCAGCAAGTAGAGACATCGGGTTCTACTGCAAAAGACCCGGCTCCTATTGACTCTTCTGATGGGTGAAATTTTCTCTTATTAGCTTTTTTTAGCTTTTAATTATTTTTGCGGCAAGTTTTTACAGCCTTTGGGTAAACTATAACTTTTATGGACATACTAAAGTAGATATAGCGGTAAGTAGAAGGAAAAAACAATTTCAATACTGGTTGGCCTTTAATTCACTTAGGTGGCCAACAGACCTGGTTTCCTTTGGGTAGGTTGAGGCCACTAAATGCATCAGTATATGTATAACAATCTACTTTTTATATATATATAAAATGGTAAGGCTCTGCGAAATTAACAAAAAAAAAAAAAAAAAATTAGTTGAGCATCGGCGTTACCGTTGCTGCTTAAATATTGTAAGTGATTTGGAAAAGTAGAAAAACAATAGTTCTAGTTTTAAAACTTTGTTGAAATTTTAGGTTTAACGTAACATGAGCATATGCTGACCTAATGAATTGTTTTGTTAACTTCACAGAAAATAAATCTACGCATCTCACTTCCCTCTTTATCGGCAACAAATGATTGTGTGGCAATGTAAAGTTGCATCCATCATTTTTAATTTGCAGAAGCGGGCCATTTAATGTCTTATTGGGGTCTGTGTAATGAGAGGCTTATGTCTTGCATGCCTTTTATGGGGCATTGCTTGCTATATTTGAGGAGTCGTCCATTGTCAAACAAACTGTAAACCGAGCAGTCTGACTAGGAGAAGAGACCCATGTATATGTATATTACCACTTGGCATCAAGAATCATGGAAAAAGAGAAGTGAAATATTAGGTAACTATTTGAAAAGTGTGTACCATATTGGTTTTATTGGTTTTTCTTCTCCATAAGATGGAGTTGTAAGTATCAAAAAAGTTTGATTAAAAAAATCAAAGCTAAGAATAATTGTTTTTTGGTCAAGTTGTATCTGATGGTCTGGACTTGCATGTGGCTTGAGAAACCTGGACTCAAGGGTATCTAATCTGTCAAAGTCAATAGGATCACCTGGGTCACACCATCCCAACCCTAAGCTCAGTCTATTTATTATCATGTCTCCTCCCCCTATCACAAGGCACAAACACGGCCCTTGAGGTTTGATCCTTGATAACTAGTCTATCCTCAAAGGATTGTGCTAGTAAGACTTGACTAAGAATGACTTATATATATATATATATATATATAATTTTTTCAATCCCTTAAATTATATAGGTTGGTGGAACATTTTGTTAATGTTTTTCAAATATATTATCATTAAAAAATAAATTGAAAACAGTTGTTTACTTTTAAAATATCCAGTAAAACATATTCTATCTTAATATTGATCATAATTATCATCATTTTATATATATAAATAATAATATTTAAATCCAATTAAATTTTCTATTGCTAAATTAACTTTGATAATATTAAGTTTTCTTTTTCTTTTTCCCATCACATAATAATGTAAATCCTCAAAATTGAAAACCACCCTAAAAATTTCAATATTAATGGCTACAAATTAAGTTACTCATCTACCATTTCTCCTTAGCAATACCACTAGCCTCTCCATCCCATTTTATTTTTGTACTTCTTTCTCTTCAACTTTTCTCCTTCTCCTCCCCTCTTTAATATTTTTCAATCCTTCTTCATTACATTTGTGTGTTCTTCAATGTTTTCCACTTCTTTTCTTTTCATTAGGGGAATTTTGAGGTCTAAAATGGGCCTCCTAAGGAAATAATAAAATAATAGCTAAACCAATAAAATAATATTTATGAATTTGCAATTCACTTTTTGCACCAAAATCCATGTAACTATGGTTAAATTCAATTGAAAGTTGTACTAAAATAAAATTAATAAAAAAATTGTATTGATGTGACTATAAATAAGAATGAGCTTTTCAAGAAAAATTCATTATCATTGCACAACTAATGCATTTGTACTTTGTACTTAAATAACTTAAAATAAAACATAAATATAAATTCAAAAATTATTAATGGAAGTGTATTTCATTCAACGAATTGGAAGCTGATGGGATAGCTCCGAGACAGTTCTCACCGGCGACTCCCGCAGCTTTCTGGCAACTCGCGAATCGTGGACCCCTGCCTCTGCTACTCACTCCCTCTGCGTCGCTCCTCCTGGCCAAGCATGATGCATCCATCTCATACCATCAGCCCCATCCATGCATCATCAATTTTGAATTTCTAATTGGGCGTGATTTGAATATTTGTAATTGGGCATGATTTGAATTTGAATTAAGTTATAGTTTTGCAGTGCTTCAAGAGAGTGAAGGAGTGTGAAGATGGGTATATTCGTCATCTCCAGAACGCCATTGGATTCCCCGTGCTCTCGGTCGGCCATTGTCGGCGGAAGCGAGGGCTTCGATCTGCTGGAATGGCTAGACAGGCATAGGGCAACCTCGGTGGTGTTTGTGTGCTGTTATGTTGACCCTGACCCTCTCCATTGTTCACAGACCGCCATTGTAGCATCTGCCATTAATGGGAAGATACACGCACCTTCACAACAACAGGGTGCACATAGAGCAACCATTAAGCAACAAAGGGTCATGTGACACTGCACATTAGGTTGAGGAGGCGAAGTACCGCCATGTAGGAGGCAACAGTAGGAGGCTTGGCACCGCTGTGCAGAGAGCGATGGTGATGAGGGACCAACAGATGACTCCGGAAGGTGATGTAAAAGGTATAGGCACCATGATAAACCTCTGCAATATTAACAACACTCTGTCTGCATCAACATGTTGTAAGAGCACCACAGAAGAGGAAGAGAATGTAGGGCTTCGAAGTGGGTCCATGAGATATCGACGCCTTTACTACCATGCTTCAATGGTAGACGAAGATTAGTACTGTAGCAGTTTAAACAAAGCCACAGATCTTGGAAATAATATTACTTGCCAGGCGTTCCATTTTGTTCCTCTGCCTGACAGATCAGAAAAAGCACAGTCCAAGAAGAAGAAGAAGGGAATTTTAAGGAAACTGTTTTGGTTTCATAAGAGAGATACCTCTACCTTTCTGCCATTATTCAGCTAATCATGTTCTATATATGTTATGTTAATCAACAAACCAAATGAATACAAAATCAATGAAAATGTAATGGCTATGGTTGTGTTATTTTTTTTTTTTTAAGATTTGGATCTTTTCAGTACCCTTGATTTATTTTTTAGGATTGGGATCTTTTCAATACCCTTGAATTAGTTTCTCCAAAATTATGTTATTTACCATTCAAAAATCATAATCATGTTGTATATATGTTATGTGAATCCACAACCCAAATGAATCTAAAATCAATGAAAATGTAATGGCTATAGTTGTGCTCCCAATTTGTTTTTTTAGATTCGGATATTTTCAATACCATTGATTTATTTTTTAAGATTTGGATCTTTTTAATACCCTTGAATCAGTGTCCCCAAAATTATGTTATTTATCATTCAAATATCCTTGCAACAAACCAGGACGGATAAGGAAGCATGGTTCAGCAGCCCAGTCTATTATAGTTCATCATAAGAAAGGAATGGCAGCAGTTCAATCTCTCTGGCATTCCTCTTTCTATAGTGCATTAAGGTATTTAATGCAAATAATAGTGGTTTTTTTTTTCACACATCTTTGCTTGTGAAGGTTCATCACATGAGTAATTTGTGAATCATGGTGCTTGATAAAGCAACCCATGCAGATTTCTCCTGGTTGTATTGCTCATAAAAAGATTTCATAATTTTTTTCTTTTTCGGGGTTTTTTTTTCTCAACTATTTAAAACTTTAATTTTATTTTCATTTTTTTTTTTTTTTGAAGTGTTAAGGTTTTTTTTCAACGCATCTTTCATTATACCTTTATATATAATTCTCCATTCAAATTATAATTATAATTATGCTACTTTTTATTATGTAGTGAAATTAATAAATACACATCTTTCATTATACCTTTATATCTAATTCTCCATTAATCATTAAAATTTTAATTATAATTATGCTACTCTTTATTATGTAGTGATATTAATAATTGTTTAATGCAAATAATAGTAGTTTTGTTTTTCACACATCTTTTCTTGTGAAAGTTTATCACATGAGTAATTTGTGAATCATGTGGCTTGATAAAGCAACCCATGCAAATTTCTCATGGTTTTATTGCTATGTGAGCAATTCTTCAGATAGAGATTTCATAATTGTTTGTTTTTTTAGGGTTTGTTTTTTTTAACAATTTTATTTTCATTTTATTTTGTTTTTTTTAAATGTTAAGTCTTTTTTCAACACATCTTTCATTATACCTTTATATCTAATTCTCCATTTCTTTATTTTTTTTTTAAATGTTAAAGTCCTCCTTTCAACACATCTTTCATTATACCTTTATATCTAATTCTCTTTTCAAATTATAATTATGCTATTCTTATTATGTGGTGAAATTAATTATAATTATGTACTCTTTATTATGCGGTGGGAACTTCTGATATAGTAATTTATGTCTATTTTTTATTTTCTTTTTTTCTTTTAAAAAATTATTTTGGTATTCTATATAATAAAAAGTTGAAAGTAATTAGATATTGAATAAAATATTTTTGATTTCATTTATCATAGTACCATAAAATTTATAAATTCATATAAGAAAATCAAAAGAAAACAAACCCATATTTAGAATATAGTAGTGCCACCTTCCATAATTAAGGTTTTAAAAGCTTTCAACATGAGTGATAAAATTCAAATTATATATATTTTTAGAAAGGAAGTAAGCTCATACTTATGGTGCTTAAAGAAATTATATAGATGGATTGAGAAGTTTTAAAAACCCTTATTGTAGTTTTATTATGCCTAAATAATCATCGATGCACTTGGATTATGTAATATGAGATAGATAATTTAGTAAATATATTTAATATCTACTTTTTTTCAAGTAATTTTTCGATTAAATTTCTATAATACTTTCTTCTCCATTATATAAGGTATACAAAAAAGAAGAAGACAAAACTCAATTGCATAACTAGTGTTAGAGGACAAATGATTCCATATTATTTCTCATTCATAGGTTTGAGTGTCAAATATCAACCACGAGACTTTGCAAATTTACTAAAACTTTTTATAGTTTTCAGATTTTTGTGGTGTGAGTTTTGAGTTGCTGAATTCAGAATCTCCACAGTTTGCATTTTTGCGTCTACGTTTCAGGTCTAGAACAAGACCCATCATCAGGAAAAATCATGTCAAAAAGAGGTTTACTAAAACTTATTGGAAACCTAATTCTTAACGATTATAGTAAATTGTATCATTCATTTGAGAAATAATGTAAAGAGTCTCAAGGGAATATAACGAGTCATCAAGAGTCCAGGATTTATTGGAAGATGAATCCAAATGTCATTAAATAATGTATTTGTGTATCATATGAATGAAATAGAATCATATGCTTATATAAATCTATCCTTCATTTTCCATGCGTCCAATAGTGGCCCTCAACCTCAATGTTCTCACCATTTTGTGTGTATGTTTGCAGCCTCTCAAAGTTTTGAGGTCCCATTTTAGCTTTGTGTGGTCTTCATTCTCTCTTCTATGTCCCATTCAAAAAACTCGTGGAGTTTCTTTTTGGTTGGGTTGCTGTCGCTGCTACAAAATTGTCCAAATTTTGCTACATTTGAATTTTGGAGCCTATCTAACTCTCGTATCAAGTGTCTCTTTCGTCGTCAAGTATCGTTGCATGTCATTTTTAAATTTAGATAGACATGGATTGTTCTATGCTTATTGCAATTTTACTTCAATATTTCTTAGGGACAATTCAATTTAGAAATCTCATAAACGTGAAAGTAAAATTATGATAGAACACAATAATATAGATCAGATTTTACAATTCTTCTTGTCCAACAAAGATAGAGAATAGTGTGCGTTACGGCGGTGAACAAGATGCATCAACGAGCAAAGCCTTTCTCAGCATCAGATTAGCCAACACCCCAAGTGTCACACACACCCCTGATTTTGATGAAAAAATGACAAGATTCACTCAATAGGAGACAATAATTATGGAGATAGATCATTCCTCTAATGCAAATGGAGGTGACCCTACTGCCTTCACTAATCATGCAAAGAAGAGGAACAATGGTGGTTCGATAAATCAAAACCATGGAAGATTAGGGCCCAAAGGAAGGGAGGGAAGATGTTACACTTGTAACATGTTTGGTCACTATATAAGAGAGTGCCCTAATATAAGGGACTCTCCCAGGGATGATGACAACATCAACTCTAGGGGGGATGAAAATCAAAGTAACAACGGGTTCAAAGGAAAAAGGAAGGCTCCCTTTGATCATAGTGGAAATGCACAATGTTAGGTCCCTATATTAATAATGTAGTCCCTTATTATGTTAGTGTAACCCCCCTTATTGTTATTGATGTACCCCTGTATCCCCCATGTTGTTATTATTGTTTCCTTACATTATTATTGTTAGGTAGGCTAGGATTATATTGTGACCCCATGGACTCCTATATATAGAAAGGAGGTTTTGTCATTTGTATCATCCAATAATTGTTCATTTATGTATTGTATTGGAGGTTTCCCCCTCAAATTGGTTGATTTCTAAGGCATCGATCTCTCTCTTCTTCTATTTTTCTCTGTTGATAAAAAGAAAAATGAATTTATTCTTGTATTATCCCTCTCTGTTGCATCTCCTCTAGACACCCTAGATGTATGGTTGATTGATAGTGGTGCTTCAAGGCACCTCACTAGTTATAAAGAAGCACTCTCTGATTTGATTGAGAAGGATACTAATCTAGAAATTATCCTTGGAGATAATGCCACCTATCCTATGAAAGGGGTAGGGACTGTGACCTTTCATTTATCTCAAGGTCAAGTCCTCTGTTTACAAGATGTGTTGCACGTACCTGATTTGAAGAAGAACCTTGTGTCTATTTCGACAATGGAAAACAAAGGGTTTAAGGTGGCATTCGTTGATGGAAAGTAACACATCTGGAAGAAGAAATTCAAAGAAGCTCTTACTATTCATTGGGGGCTATGTCATGTGATACAATATGCCATGCCATAACTGTATTAGCTCATCGATAAGAGGCTCAATATATACATTCATATCTTTGACTTGGTACTTACCTAATTGTTCAAAATTACGGTATATAATAATTACTACCATGATATATGTATATATAAGTAAGTAAATAAATAAAATATATATTTATGCAAACAACGACAGAAATGAAAATGTTACATTCAAAAAAAAAATGTATCAAATACCTAGAATAATCATAGTCAACATTATGTGCTCCCTCTTTATTGACATCCAAGGAGGAATGTTATTGTTAGTAATGAAAATAGGCCACACTGAGTAAGTAGATCTAAGCTCTCTGAATGGATTAACACCATCAACTGCAAATGAAAGCTTGACATTACGAGGTTCATTTTTAAAATCTACATATTTTTCCCCGATTTATCTAAATGTAGAACCATTTGTAGGCATTTGAAGAACACCATCTCCACTTCTATTCTTTGAATGGTAATCCATAAACTGTGCTATGCTCTTACACCTGAACATTCGCTACAAATGTGGAATTATGGGAATATGACGAAGAACCTTTTGAGGCACCTTTTTTGTTAGTTGATCTGTTCGATATCTACTGGTACCACATTTCGGACATTCTTTTTTCGACGCATGTTCTCCGTAATATATAATATGATCTTTAGGACATGCATCTATAGTGTTATATTCCATTCCAAAGTGTTTCATAATAGCACATAGATCTTGATATGTTCGAGGTAAAATATTTGGCGATGGTAATAAATATTCACCCAACAATCTACAGCATAAACAAAAACTAGTTAATGTAACGATTATTAATCATATATATATATATATATATGTAAGTATTGAATTATTATTTTACACATGTATTACAACTAAAAAAAGGGAAAATAATCAACATTTACATATATGTGATCATATATACATATTGCATACCTTAGGAGTTGTGTCATACATCTGTTCGACAAATTATTCATAACCTTTAAGTTCACCAGCAACAATATAGAAGAGATAAGTGTTGCATTTGAGTGTTCAAAAAGTCGTTCACTTGACCTTTTAATCAGAGGTACAACATAAATATCGTAACTATCTCCACCATCATCATCCGAATCACCATACAAGTCTTGGAGCATTTGATTTGTCCCATCATTAATGTGAACTGTCTCATTATTATCATCATGATCTACCTCCATGGCATCATTAAAATTACGTTCATCATTCGCTTCATGTTCTTCACCTTGTACAACATCATTTCCAATACTAATATTTGCTGCAATATTCTCTTGTACTGGTGCAACATCATCTAATCTACTACTATTTTGCTGTGGAAGCTGGTTGATCATCTGCAAAAAGTTGGGGGGCAACTATGCCTTTATGAAAATTACAAACATTAATAATTAAACATTAGTGCGCATATAAAAAATATTAAAATAATATAAAATTTTACGATATAATCAAAATGAAGATAGATAATGAAGATAGATAATTAATTACCACGGGACGATAGTCATTCGATCCACCATCAATGTGCCCATATTTCCTACAATGCATTGTTGTTGTTGCTATTAAAAATCTAACATTATTTCTCATACAACATTTTTTGCAAGGGCAATAAACTCTACCATCACCCCTTTCACCCTTTTGAATTTTTTTTCCACCTCTAATGTTTTCTTCCATTGATGAAAATTATCCTATAAAGAAAATAATAATTATATTTAGAAATTATCTCTCTCAATGGTGTAGAAAACCCAACACGTGTTGAACTCAATGGGAGCTCAATAAGCAAAAATAAAATAAAAGTGGGCTTTTTACAAATTGTGGGCTTTTTACAAATTGTTTATATTTTTAATAAAATTGTGGGATTTTTACTCCCAATAAAAAAGTGTATATCAATTTTATATTTAATATAAAATTGTTTATATTTTTAATAAAATTGTGGGCTTTTTACTCCTTCGAGCGCCTGGCTCAACACCTACACTAATCACCACAAGACCGAGGCACAGAACCACAAGCTAAACCACAACCAAATCCAATTCATGAGGGGAGGGGTTGAGCGCATGTGCTAAGTCCAAATTGATTCTATGAGTGTGCATATCCTTGGGCTCGTAATTGAAACATGTAAAACCTCAACTCGTATATAAACACCAATATCGCTTATACACCCGGTGAATGTGGGATTATCCCACCGGACACCCTTGCCACCAACTCTCGCAAAAGCGACACATTTCCACCAACTGTCGCAAGAGCAAAACTTTGCCACCAACCGTCGCAAGAGTGACACATCGCCTAACCATCACAAGAGTGACCCTTTGCCACTAACCGTCACAAGAGCGACACTTTGCCACTAACCGTCGTAATAGTGACACATTCTTCTAAACGTCGCCATAATGACACCTTCCTCTAAACGTCGCAATAGTGACACCTTGTCTCTGTAACCTCGCAATAACGATATACTTCAGAAATCCGTTGCAATTACAACGCTATTTTGAAAATGTCGCAAGACCGACACTTGCCTCTAAGTGTCAGTATTGCGACACTTGTCTCTAAACGTCGATATAGCGATGGTTTCGGGGGAGATTTGAAAAAGTTAAAAAAATTTGGGGAAATTTCCAACATTTGGTCAAAAGTGTCGGAACCAAGTGTTGGAATTTCCGCCAAATTTACTAGTGAACTCTTCAAACAGAGTTATGGCACTGAAGGTTTTCGCACCTTCATTACAAAGCCCTTCTCGAAGCAAGGAAGGTGGTCACAGGGATCCCCGAATTTAAATATGATCATGAAGGTATATGTCAAGGTTGTGCCAAAGGGAAGCATACAAGGGGACCATTGCCCTCAAGTGTCACAAGGACAGCTGGTATTTTGCAGTTGATACATTCTGATTTATTTGGTATGTTGCCTATGACATCCTTGGGAGGATTTTCTTATTACATGAATTTTATAGATGAATTATCTTGCAAGACCAGGATATATTTCTTTAAGAAGAAGGACTAAGAATTCAAATGGTTTCGTACCTTCAATGCCTTGGTGGAAAATCAAAATGAGAAGAGAATCAAAGTTTTGAGGACTAATAATGGGTCTGAGTATAAGTCAAATGAATTCAATGACTTTTGCAGTGAAGTTGGCATTAAGATGGAGACCACAACTGTGTATACACCTGAGAAAAATGGTGTTGCTGAAAGAAATAACATGAACATTGTGGAAGTTGCCCGCGTCATGCTATGTGACCAAGGTCTTCCAAAGTTTCTATGGGGAGAAGCTACTAACATTGATGTGTACGTTCAAAATAGATGGCCACATTCCGATTTGGACACCAAAACTCCCAAAGAAGTCTTATCTAGTAAGAAACTTGATGTTTCTCATTTTAGAGTTTTTGGTTGTCGTGTTTACTTTTATGTGCTAAAATAAAAAAGAAGCAAGTTGGATGATTCTAGAAAGAACGGAATGTTTATGGGATACATTGAAACTTCAAAGGCATATAGAATCTATGTGCCTGTTCAAAGAGAAGTGGAGATATTCCAAAATGCCACCTTCTATGAAGAGGTTGCCCTCAAGAAAGTAAGAAATATTCCTAGCTCCAAGGAAGAAAAAGAAGATGAAGAAGAAGGGAAGCAGGAATAACCGAAGGATGAACTGATTCCCGATGTTGAAGGACCTATGGATCCTATTCATCCACCTCCTTAAAATAAGAGAAGACCCTCATGGCTTAGGGATACTCTCGAAGATGTCGAGAGACATATTTCCCCAAGGGGGAAATTTTGTGAAAGCAAGAAGTTGAATAGATGCCAAGGGTATCTAGCAGGCATGAGTACAATTGTACAATCTGAGCCTGGATCGTTTGAAAAATTCATAAAGCATCAAGTTTGGAAGGATGATATGCACAAAGAATATGAGTCCATTATGAAAAATGAAGTATGCGAAGTGGTACCAAGACCAGAGGACAAATCTGTTGTCACTTGAAAATGGCTCTATAAGATCAAGCATGGATATGATGGTAGTGCTAAAAATTACAAGAAAATATTTGTTGCCTGATGATTCTCTCAAAAAGAAGACAAAGATTATGATGACATATTTTCACCTGTTGCCCACTATACCACCATCCTATCTATTATTTCCCTTGTTGCAACGCAAGGATGGAGCCTCCATCAGATGGATGTGAAGACTGATTTTCTGCATGGTTTAATAAATGAAGAGGTGTGCATGGAGAAACCTCTAGGGTTTGAAGTCCAATATAGAGACACCTATGTATGTAGGTTGAAGAAATCCCTCTATGGGTTGAAGCAAGCCCCCGAGGATTGGTATGAGAGGATATATAGCTACTTGATGAAGCTGGGATTCACTCAGAGTAATGATGATCCAAACCTTTATTTTAAGGTTGATAGAGAATGGCATTTCATTCTAGTTCTCTATGTGGACGATATCTTCCTGATAGGTGCTGACCCTCTCATTCATTAGTGTAAGAGGGAGCTAGCTTCCGAGTTTGAGATGAAAGACCTAGGAATGATACATTACTTCCTGGGCTTGGAGGTCTGGAAAAGGCCAAGTGAGATTTTCCTTTCTCAAGGAAAATATGTTGTGAAGATGTTTGAGAGATTTGGTATGGTGGATTGTAAGTCTGTGTTGACACTGATGGAACTCAACTTTAAAATGTTGTGTGGAAATGCTGCTGGGACTGGGATGGGAAATCCCACTGAGTATCGACAAATCGTGGGGCCCCTGATGTTCTTAGTGAACTCTTTTCCTGGCGTATGTTTTGCAGTGAACACTTTGAGTCAACATATGGTTGATCCTCATCACATTCACTAGATTGGTGCCAAGAATCTATTGAGATATCTTCGGGGCACAATCAACCATGGGTTGAGATACACTACCGGGAGTTTAAGGCTCCATGGATATACTGATGCTGATTGGGCTGGCAGTGTGGTGAATCGAGAGGGTACATATGGAAGTTACTTCACCTTGGGGTGTGCTTTGATATCTTGGATGAGTAGGAAGCAAAATTCGGTGGCTTTGAGCACAGTTGAGGCCAAATATATTACAGCAAGTATGGCCTGTTGTGAAGCTGTTTGGTTGCGAAAGCTCTTCAGTGAACTATTCGGACATGTGTTAGATACCATTGTTATCCTTTGTGATAACCATTTGGGATTCATCTTTATGAGAATCATGTGTTCCATGATCAATCCAAGCATATTGATATCATGTACCACTTCCTTCGGGATATGGTACATCGAGGCACCATAAGGATCGATCACATTGGGACTGATGAGTAGGTCACAGACATTATCACAAATCCCTGGGGGAAGGTCAAAATATTAACCTTCCATGAGAAGCTTCAAATCATGGAAAGACCCTATTCTTAGGGTCCTGCTTTAGTTGGAATATGAGCTCTGGGAGCTCCAAGGGGCTTAGGGATAGCTTCTTGGAGCTATAAGCACACACGAGGCTAGGCTTGCCAAACCTTGTTGTGCTTCTGTCCCACCATTATGATATTTATTTGGTTCACCTCTCTTTGATCTGTGACCCACACAAATCCTACCCATGGTGTTTCGGACTCAAGGGAAGTACCTCTCATTTTTCCAATGAGGTGGGAAATGTGGATCGAGACCAATAGCAAGACTAATGGATGCATCAGAGATCATCGTAATCTCTATGTCTAGGATGGAACATGTCCAACACCTTAATCTCAAATCAAGTTTGATGAGGTTCTTACCTC
Source organism: Pinus albicaulis (assembly GCA_034641835.2). Taxonomy (NCBI): domain Eukaryota; kingdom Viridiplantae; phylum Streptophyta; class Pinopsida; order Pinales; family Pinaceae; genus Pinus; species Pinus albicaulis. The sequence goes on from CM076576.1 coordinate 291,466,376, forward strand.
TAAACTGACTTCGGGTCAGTAAACCAACTTCGGGTTAGTATGAGACTCTTTTTGAGTTCGAGAGAGGTTTTATTAGGTCTAAGCTAACTTCGGGTCAGTAGAGCATGATTTCTTTGTGACTCACCTTTTTTTCTATTTGCGAAGAAGATCTAGCAAAGAAAGTTATGATAGGATGATGCATGATGCTATATGATAGTACATAATGGTACTAATCTCTGGATGGCACAAGTGGATAGATGGAGTTCTCCCTAGTTGAGAGGGAGTGTTAACTTGGGGCAACTAGGTCCAAACTCCAGGTCGCACTGCTCATATGATGATGATTATATATTTGTTGGATTCCTCTTTCGGAGAGGTGCAAGATTAATCTAAAGATCATCTTGTTTGGAGGAGCAGAACATATATTTTGATTTTGTTTTCGACACATGTGCAAGGTCGACCAAATTTGTAATGTAGGCTAACAAGCCTAATAGATGTGTCACACACCCCCACTAACTGATATAAATTGGAGAGACTTGGAGATCATTTTTGCATCAACTCATCACACATTCTCTATTGTGATTTGATTGGTTCGATCAGCCTTTGGAGGCATCTCTCTCTCACACATGCGGAGCTACAACTAGGAAAATTTGCGGACTATTTTAGGGTTGATTGCTGGTGGGTTGACTAGTGTTGACCATGGTCAACCCTTGGTGTTTTTGCCTCCAAAATTTTCAGAAATTTCGATCTTGTGAGGCCGCATTTGAGGGCACAAAGATCAAGGAAAAAGGAGCATGTTGACCAAAGCCCTAAAACTGCATCATTGACTTTCTGTTGACCAATGTTGACTTTTGAGGAGATGTCTTTGAGGGGTGTGTGTGACACTTGGGGTGTTGGCTAATCTGACGTTGAGAAAGACTTTGCTCGTTGATGCATCCTGTTGACTGCCGTAACGCACACTATTCTCTATCTTTGCTAGACAAGAAGAATTGTAAAATTTGATCTATATTATTGGCTTGTCTTCTCTTGATATATTATTGTGTTCTATCAAAATTTTACTTTCATGTTTATGTGATTGCTAAATTTAATTTTCCCTAAGAAAGATTGAATTAAAATTGCAATAAGCATAGAAAAATCCATGTCTATCTAAATTTAACAATGACACGCAACGACACTTGACGACGAAAGAGACACTTGATACGACAGTTAGGTAGGCTCCAAAATTCAAATGTAGCAAAATTTGGACGGTGTTGTAGCAGCGATAGCAACCCAACCAAAAAGAAACTCCACGAGTTTTGTGAATGGGACATAGAAGAGAGAATGAATACCACACAAAGATAAAATGGGACCTCAAAAATTTGAGCGGCTGCAAACATACACACAAAATGGTGAGAACATTGAGGTTGAGTGCCACTATTGGACACATGGAAAATGAAGGATAGATTTTTATAAGCATATGATTCTATTTCATTCATATGATACACAAATACATTATTTAATGACATTTGGATTCATCTTCCAATAAATCTTGGACTCTTGATGACTCATTACATTCCCTTGAGACTCTTTACATTCTTTCTCAAATGAATGATACAATTTACTATATAATCCTTAAGAATTAGGTTTCCAATAAGTTTTAGTAAACCTCTTTTTGACATGATTTGTCTTGATGATGGGTCTTTTTCTAGACCCGAAACGTAGACGCAAAAATGCAAACTGTGGAGATTCCGAATTCAACAACTCAAAACTCACACCACAAAAATCTGAAAACTATAAAAAGTTTTAGTAAATTTTCAAAGTCTCGTGGTTGATATTTGACACTCAAACCTATGAATGAGAAATAATATGGAATCATTTATCCTCTAACCCTAGTTATGCAATTGAGTTTTGTCTTTTTTTTTGTATACCCTATATAATGGAGAAGAAAGTATTATAGAAATTTAATCAAAAAATTACTTGAAAAAAAGTAGATATTAAAAATATTTACTAAATTATCTATCTCATATTGCATAATCCAAGTGCATCGATGATTATTTAGGCATAATCAAATTACAATAAGGGTTTTTAAAACTTCTCAATCCATCTATATAATTTCTTTAAGCACCATAAGTATGAGCTTACTTCCTTTCTAAAAATATATATATTTTGAATTTTATCACTCATGTTGAAAGCTTTTAAAACCTTAATTATGGAAGGTGGCACTTCTATATTCTAAATATGGGTTTGTTTTCTTTTGATTTTCTTATATGACTTTATAAATTTTATGGTACTGTGAGAAATGAAATCAAAAATATTTTATTCAATATCTAATTACTTTCAACTTTTTATTATATAGAATACTAAAATAATATTTTAAAATAAAAAAATAAAATAAAAAATAGACATAAATTACTATATCACAAGTTCCCACCGCATAATAAAGAGTACATAATTATAATTAATTTCACCACATAATAAGAATAGCATAATTATAATTTGAAAAGAGAATTAGATATCAAGGTATAATGAAAGATGTGTTGAAAAGAGGACTTTAACATTTAAAAAAACAAAAAAAAAATTGGGGAATTAGATATAAAGCTATAATGAAAGATGTGTTGAAAAAGACTTAACATTTAAAAAAAAAAAAAAAAATGAAAATAAAATTGTTAAAAAAACAAGCAATTATGAAATCTCTATCTGAAACATTGCTCAGATAGCAATAAAACCATGAGAAATTTCCATGGGTTGCTTTATCAAGCCACATGATTCACAAATTACTCATGTGATAAACTTTCACAAGCAAAGATGTGTGAAAAACAAAACTATTGTTAGTTGCATTAAAAAATTATTAATTTCACAACATAATAAAGAGTAGCATAATTATAATTAAAATTTTAATGGTTAGTGGAGAATTAGATATAAAGGTATAATGAAAGATGTGTATTTATTAATTTCACTACATAATAAAAAGTAGCATAATTATAATTATAATTTGAATGGAGAATTAGATATAAAGGTATAATGAAAGATGCATTGGAAAAAAGCCTTAACACTTTAGAAAAGCAAAAAAATGAAAATAAAATTAAAGTTTTAAATAGTTGAGAAAAACAAACCCCGAAAAAGAAAACAATTATGAAATCTCTTTGTGAGCAATACAGCTATGAGAAATTTGCATGGCTTGCTTTATCAAGCACCATGATTCACAAATTACTCATTTGATAACTTTCACAAGCAAAGATGTGTGAAAAACAAAACCACTATTAGTTGCATTAAATAGCTTAATGCACTATAGAAAGAGGAATGCCAGAGAGATTGAAATGCTGCCATTTCGTTCTTATGATGAACTATAATGGACTGGGCTGCTGAACCATGCTTCCTTATCCGTCCTGGTTTGTTGCAAGGGTATTTGAATGATAAATAACATAATTTTGGAGACACTGCTTCAAGGGTATTAAAAAGATCCAAATCTTAAAAAATAAATCAATGGTATTGAAAAGATCCAAATCTTAAAAAAATAAATTGGGAGCACAACCATAGCCATTACATTTTCATTGATTCTAGATTCATTTGGGTTGTGGATTCACATAACATATATACAACATGATTATGATTTTTGAATGGTAAATAAAATAATTTTGGAGAAATTGATTCAAGGGTATTGAAAAGATCCCAATCTTAAAAAATAAATCAAGGGTATTGAAAAGATCCAAATCTTAAAAAAAAAAAAACACAACCATAGCCATTACATTTTCATTGATTCTGTATTCATTTGGTTTTTTGATTCACATAACATATACATAACATGATTCGCTGAATAATGGGGAAATGGTAGTGGTAGCTTTCTTACGAAACCAAAACAATTTCCTTAAAATTCCCTTCTCCTTCTTCTTGGACTGTGCCTTTGCTGATCTGTCAGGTAGAGGAATGGAATGGAACGCCTGGAAAGTAATTTTATTTCCAAGATCTCGGGCTTTGTTTAAACTGCTATAGTACTGATCTTCGTCTACCATTGGTGCAAGGCAGTAAAGGCGCTGATATCTCATGGACCCACTTCGAAGCCCTACATTCCCTTCCTCTTCCATGGTGCTCTTACAGCATGTTGATGCAGATAGAGTGTTCATAATATTACAGAGGTTTCTCATGGCACCTATGCCTTTTACATCGCCCGTCAGAGTCATCTGTTGCTCCCTCATTGCCATCGCTCTCTGCACAGCGGCGCCAAGCCTCCCATTGTTTCCTCCTACATGGCAGTACTTCGTCTCCTCATCCTGATCTGCAGTGTCACATGACCCTCTGTTGCTTAATGGTTGCTCTGTGTGCACCCTGTTGTCATGAAGGCGCGTGTATCTTCCCATTAATGGCAGCTGCTGCAATGGCGATCTGTGAACAATGGAGAGGGTCAGGGTCAATATAACAACACACAAACACCACTGAGGCTGCCCTCTGCCTGTCTAGCCATTCCAACAAATTGGAGCCCTCGTTGCCACTGGCAATGGATTGCACAGCGGGCATTAGAGGGCCGACCGAGAGCATGAGGACTCCAATGGAATTCTAGAGATGACAAATATACCCATCTTCGCACTCCTTCACTCTCTTGAAACACTGCAAAACTATGACTTAATTCAAATTCAAATCGCGCCCAATTACAAATATTCAAATCGCGCCCAATTAAAAATTCAAAAGTGATGATGCATGGATGGGGCTAATGGTATGATATGGATGCATCATGCTCGGCCAAGAGGAGTGGCGCGGAGGGAGCGAGTGGCAGAGGCAGGGGTCCATGATTCACGAGTTACCGGAAAGTTGCGGGAGTCGCCAGCGAGAACTGTCTCGGAGCTGTCCCATCAGCGTCCAATTCGTCGAACGAAAGACACTTCCATTATTAATTATAGAATATACTTTTAATTAAAATTTATTCAAAAAAGTGTAAAATGACAATAATAATATTTTATTCAAAAAAGTGTGAAATAACATTTATTATGAGTACTTTAATTTTTTATTTTAAAAGTACTTAGAGCACTACCATGGTTAACCATGAGTTTTTATCCATCATTGAGAATGTGACAAGTAAGTACCTTTAACTCAAGCAATGCCACCTCAACCATTAGGGATGATGTCATCCCCTAAAATGTGATTGGTTCTCATAAAGTGAATTTTGATTGTACATTTTCCTTAGGAGGCCCATTTTAGACCTAAAAATTCCCCTAATGCCTTTTTGCACTTTCTTCAAATCTGGTTGCACCCCCTCCACTTATAATATTTTTATGTATAGTTACCAAGTTTGAATTCAAATTCAAATTAAATTCAGTACAAAAAATATATATATCTACTTTCTAAAATCTAATAATAAAAAAATTTGGGAGTATACATCTTACAAATACTCCAAAATATTAATTTTTTTTCTCTCAATAGAAGAGAAAGCTCATGAATTCTCTAACATTAATTCTTACTTGTTAAAATATTATCGATATTTTCAATTTAAAATAATTCAAAAACAGTGAACAACAAAATATATCAAATTTATTAATATTACATAATGAAAAAAGTACAAACTAAAAACATTTGTTAATAACAAAATATTAAATATCCAGACATAAAAAATAAATTAAAAATGATCTCACATCTCCAAAAAATTTTCTTTCCGTGTATTAAATATATTCATATAAGCTTGAATAACATTAAACACTATTTACATATTTAGAAACCATTAATCTATATAACATAAATTTATTTAACAATAATATCAATAAATTAATCTTTTCAGTTGAGCTCCATTAAAAATGAATTTCTCTAATCATCATCAATGCTCATGATTTCAGTGACAATTGTGATCAATAGTGCAAAAAAAAATGTTTCAAGGAAAGATAAAATGAGTTTTAGTAAGCATGTTAATAGTTTTTGCAATTTTTTTGTGTTTCCAAACATGACTGTATCATATTCAAACATTATAGAATTTTGATAATTTTTTATCCAACTTGGTTGAATTTGGTAATTATGTTTTTATGTAATTAATACTTTAATATTATCTAATAATAATAAATAAAAATAGTTGTAATTGAACTTTATCTTAAATCTCTCTTTTTATTCTTTTTTTTCTTTATCTTTTTTCTTGAGGACGTTGAATCTATGATTAATATAACTTAAAGTTGGGAAGATCTATCCTCATTCCTCATCTCCACAAGCTCCTTAATTTGGTTGTAAAGCATAGATTCCCTAAGCCTTGGACACAAAGCTTTATTGTGCCTGTCTTTAAAAATGGGGACAAAACCATTCCCTGTGATTATAGGACCATTATGATTAGCCACATCTTAGCTAAGCTTTATGGTCTCATTTTGGAAAAGAATATTAGTCATTGGCTTGAAATCCAAGGTAAAGGAGCTAAAGGGCAAGATGGTTTTAGGAGATACCACTCCACTATCGACGATCTCGTCACTCTCAGGATCATTGCCAAGGAATGTCACAATAGTAAAGTTGATCTATTTTGTTGCTTTGTGGACTTTAGAAAAGCCTTTGACACCGTTCCTCGGGATAAGCTTTGGAAAAGACTTGATGAGATCATGATTCCTCCCAGGTTGAAGATTGTTGTGATTTGCCTCTACGAGACGGTTGTTGCCAAGTTTAAAACCACTGAAGTATGTTCTAAAGATATTAAATGCAATATCGAGGTTAAGCTAGGGTGTCCCATTTCCCCTACCCTTTTTGGTATTTCCATCTTTAAGCTAGAGGAGTGTTTCGAAATAGCAGGGTGCAAAGGGACCGAGCTTGTTGGTATTATCATTACTCGTCTCCTCTACGTCAATGATATTTTTCTTCTTTCTAGAAACCATGAGGACCTTGGCAAGAAACATAAGACTCTTCATGGCTATTTCTCCAAGATGGGTATGATGGTTAGTGCTGACAAGACTAAAATCATGATAATTAAATCCAAAAATATCACCCATGGAAATTTTGTCTATGATAACAATTGCTTGGAACATGTCTCTTCTTATAAATATTTGTGTATTGGCATTCCTTATCAGCTCAACTAGAACTACAACATTGAGAAAAATATTATTGGAGGTTGGAAAGTTTATTATGCACTTGAAAACAATTGTAAGGTTGTCGATATTTGTGTTTGGAGTAAAAAAAGGTTCCTCTTTGAGACCCTCTTATTCAAAAGCAATTCATAACCTACAATCTCAAGATCAAGGGAAATACCCCCTATCCTATCCTCTTGATAAAAGCTAGACTCTCCCTCACTGAAAGCAGTACTATGTTTAAATATCTAATGTATAAGAAGAAGCTTTACAATATGGAATCCAAGAGGCTTCCTAACATTGCTTATAACTTTAGTAAAAACCCTCACTTTTGCCTCAAGCGTGGGTAGCATAAGGATGCCCAATCATGGCTCAAGCATTGGGGGGGTGGGGAAGGTGGGGGGAATAAGGAGATCATCATGGGAAGCAAGGATAGTGTCAAAGATACAATCACATCCAAATTTAAGGATAAGTTATGCGATGATTTAAAAGAGTTGTAGGGTAAAAGGAAGCTAATATATTATAAAGATGTGATCATCCCCGCCCTTGAGAATCGGAATTATCTTTATGTTTTGATGAGCTCGAAGAAAAAGATGAACATCGCTAAGATTATAACTAATTCTCATGAGCTTCGAAGTGAAATCGGACATCCTCTCTCATTTATTTAACATATGTCACACTTCCAATCTTCTTGACTTATTAAGTCAGCCCAACTATAGTGATATTAGTTGAATAGGGGGGCTAGCAACTCCCTTTCAACCAACCCAACCAGCGAACCCAACCCAATCCAATTATACGAGTAAGCAACATAATCTTTTTTTTTTGCTTCTTTCCCTTCTTTTTTAACAGAGAAATAAGATTCTAAGGAATTATAATTAGATTCTCCTTCTTAAGGTCTAATAGAAAGAATTGATATTAATAAATGTTAATCATCATTATCATTAACATATAAAAATAAAATAACAATTAACACTACATTAATAAATAAAAACATATTACTTAATTAAATATAATAACAATATTACTATTAACATAGTAATAATATTAATTTGTTAACATATAACAACACTCATAACACTGATAATACTAGAATACAAGTATTAAAAAAATAATTAAACTGCATAACTTAATATGATATATTACTAATTACTAATTTAATAATAATACAATCCTAATATGATTACGCCTCTTCATTACATCCATCCATTTTCATAGTGTTTCCCTTAATACCAAATTAATATTTCTTTCTCCGTAATTAGAATATAATAATAATATAATTACTGATATCATGATAATTTTAACTTATAAATTATAGCATATAACAATACTAATATAACAATATTAATAAAATTAATATTTTAATATTAATATTATTAATAATTAATAATAATAATAAAATTATCTCCCCGTTTTAGAATAATACATTGTATTAATACAATCATATTATATTAAGTATAAAAAATTAATACCAATATCATATTTTATTGTAATATAATATTCGTAATATAGAATTTCATTATTACAATAATAATCAATTAAATATTAATCTTAATCTTATTAGTAAAATATTTCTCTCTCAACCTAAATCTATTACATAAATAATACTCACTTAAACATAAAGTTATTTAATTAAAAATAAATAATTTTAATAATTATTTGATGTAGCGGACGAAGAAGACAGCAAACAGGACCTTCCACTTTCAAACAATGTAAGAAATTCAAAGAGTTTGCCTTCCACGCAAACTCTTTCATGTGAGCACAATCCGAATCTGAATAACTTCCAAGAGTTTGAGATTGTCATTATTTGAATCCGAATATTTTCAATTCCGCTTATCGAACGCATTACGCCGAGAATTCAATAGAATCCACCACAGAAGAAGACTGAGACCCCTCACAGAGAGAACAATAAACGAGGGCTTCTATGGATGATGATGTTTTGGGTTTAAAAATGATCCGAAGAAGAATCCGTCAAGCTCCAATAGGTCTCGCCTCATGATCTCTCTTTGTGGCCTGGATTATTGGATGGCCATTGATACAACTGCAGCATCTATATATCTGACACGTCTCGACTCTCTCTGTGGCTTGGGTTATTGGGTGGCCACCGATACATCTCGCCATTGATACAACTGCGACATCAATATACCTATCCAGCATCAATATGCCTCTGTGGCTATGAAGAGTCTGGCATAACCTCTCCGGTTCTGAAGAGACTGAAGAGTCTCGCATATTCTCACATAATCACCTCTGCGGCTGTGAACAGTCTCGCATAATCTGCAACTTTTGTATTTTCTCTGCGGCCTCATGATACATCTCGCCATTGAAACATCCACACACCTTCATCTCTTTGGCCTCGTAATCTCTCTTTGTGGCCCTAGGTTCTTGGGTGGCCTCCGACTGGCCATTGATACAACTGCGGCATCAATATACCTCTCAGGTATCAATATATCTGATACGTTCCCATTTACATTTACTCTTCTCTTGTTAAATTTTTCCTATTAATATTATGAGGAACTCTCCTCACATTTCTAAGCCTTTTATTTTATAGTAAAGGGAGACGAACTAAAATTACTTAGTACATTAAATTTTTAGAAAAACTAAGAGAAGAAAGAGAACCATTTTAAACTAGAATTAATTACAGTGATTGACAACAACCACAAATAACTAGACAATAAAATAATAATACTTGAGACTAAACTCCAAGAAATAAAAATTAGAATTCAAGAGTTATAATATAGTAAACAATCAATGGTTAAAAAAAATGACACTTTGAAAAATTAGATTAAAAATCTAGAAGAACAACTAAATAATAACTTAGCTCTAAATAACATATAGAATAAATTAGATATTAAATTCATAAAAGGAGAAATTATTAAACTAATTGTATATATAGACCATGAGCACCACAAAAGAGCCTTACACCTTATAATTGTTGGTATATAAGAAAAAAACAATGAAGACACATTAGAAATAGTAAAATAACAATTAAAAACAAAATCTCAACTTCAAACAATTTATCTTAGAGAAGCAATAAGGGTAGGAAAGATACTTGAGCATAAATACAGACTAATCCGTGTCAAGGTTGATTGTAATGACCATAAATTAGATATACTTAGGAAATTCCCAAGCCTCAAAGGAACATGAATCTTTATAAATGAAGATCTCAACCCAGAAGACCAAGTTGAACTTAGGAAAGAAGTCCAAAAGGTCAAGGAGGCAAGAAAAGAAGGGGAATGGACAACCATTAGGAATATGAAAGATATTATTAGAGATAGAGTTCCAAACACAAGTGATAAATAGGTACTAGTATCACTCTAGATCCTCTTCTGGAATTGTTGTGGTTTTCCATTACATAAAAGGTCTATGCTAAGTTGGATCCCGAGTGATATTGATATTTTTCTTTTAGTTGAAACTTGGGAGCATGACAAATCTAGGGTCCCTCACCTTGACGGATTCATTCTCTAGTGAGCTTGGAATAAGAAATCCTCCGAGAGGGGTTTTGGTGGTATAGCATGTTATAAGGAACATTGTTTCCTCTCACATCCGACTTCATAAAATCAACCCCTTCAATCAGTACATTTGGATTGAGATCTCTAATTCTACCACCAATAGGATCTTTCTTGCAATATGCTATTTCGCTCCTAACAACTATACATCCTATAATAAAAACAACTTGGATAAGAATTATCCTTTCAATACTTTAGAAAAATACATCTACAACCTAAGGAATGAAGGTAATATCCTTTTTCTTGGGGAATTGAATACTAGAAATGTTACTAACCAAGCTATTATGTTAAGTAAAAACTCCAACCTTGGCCCCTTGTGGCTTGATGGAGATGGTAACTTAGCTACTAGATTAAGGAGAAACTCTGAAGGCATAATCGAGAACTTATTCAGCACCGAGCTCCTCAAAATTTTTAGTTCCCACGACCTAATAATTTGTAATGGTATTACCAAGTCACCTTCCTCTAGTCAGATGACCTGTTTCCATGGGTCGGGTAGCAGTGCAATGGATTATATTATTTCTGACACCCATTTCCTCAATGGTATTACAAACTTTGATCTACTTAACAGGTACGATCCCGACTCTAACCACAGACCTTTGTCTTTATCCCTCAATGTTGTTATGCGTACCACCCACACATAGCAGATCAGTGAAAGAAAAAGACACATTTGCTTTGATAGAAGTAATGTCGGCCTTTTCTGAAGGGATTCAGGCACCTTGACTTATAATAACAATATTGATCCAATTATTCCCATTTTACTACTACCTTTTCCACTAGCATTAGAGAGTTCTCTAATGATGTTTCGTATAAGCATAAGAATAGAACTTCCAATCCTTGGTATGACAAAGACTGTACAATTTCCAAGAAAGCGATCAAAGGCGCTTCTAATGAAATCATTAAGCTTCGCAATATAAGTATATACAAATATCTCATCAAAAGGAATCCTACAAGTCGTATATTAATAAGAGGCAAGAGCATATTCTCCACCTTTCTAAAGGTGTGCCCCGAAAGTTTTGGTGGAATGTGCTTCTTCATAAAAATAAGGATAATCATTGTATCCCCTTGGAAAATTGGGACAATTATCTTAAGAAGTTGTATGACTCTCCGGACACCATGGGTACCATATTAAACACTCCTATTAAGGAAAATATATTTTCTCTCAAAGACGTTGAGTGTGGGATTAATAAATTCAACTAATGGGAAAGCTAAAGATATTGAAGGATACTAATCTGATATCTTTAAAATGGGAAGATGTATCCTCATTCCTCAGCTCCACAAGCTTCTCAATTTGGTAATAAAGCATGGGTTCCCTAAGCTTTGGGCACAAAGTCTTATTGTGTCTATCTTTAAAAATGGAGACGAAAGTGTTCCCTCTAACTATAGGACCATTATGATTAGCCACATCCTAGCTAAGCTATATGGGCTTATTTTGGAGAATAAATTTAGGCTTTGGCTTGAAAAACATGGTAAAAGAGCTACAAGGAAAATTGGTTTTAGGAGATATCACTCAACTATATACCATCTTGTCACTTTAAGATAACTGCAGAGGGATGTTGCAATAGTAAAGTTGATCTCTTATTTTTTTATGGACTTTAGAAAAGCTTTCAACATTGTTCCTAGAGATAACCTCTGGGAGAGACTTGAAGAGATCATGGTTCCTTCTGAGCTAAGGATTGTTGTGATCCTCCTCTACAAGTTTGTCATTTTCAAGCTTAACACCAACGAAGGGTGGTCTAAAGATATTAAATGCAGTATCAGGGTTAAGCAAGGGTGTCCCCTATCCCCTACCTTTTTTGGGATTTACATCGATAAGCTAGAGGAGTGTCTAGAAACTGCTGGTTGTAAGGGCATCGAGCTTGCTGGTATAATCATTACTCTTCTCCTTTTCGTTGATGATATCATTCTTCTTGCAAAAATCCATGATGACCTAGACAAGCAGCTTAATACTCTTCATGTCTACTGCTCCAAGATGGCTATGACAGTTAATACTGACAAGACTAAAGTTATGATCATCAAATCCAAAAATATCACCCATGGTAGTTTCTTCTATGATAACCATTGCTTGGAGCAGGTTTCTTCTTATAAATATTTGGGTATTGACTTTCCTTATTAGCTCAACTGGAATTATAACATTGAGAAAAGGATTATTGGAGGCTGAAAATCTTATTATGAGCTTGAAAACAATTGTAAGTCAATCAACCTTTGAATTTGGAGTAAAAAAGGGTTCCTCTTTGAGACTCTCGTCACCCCTGTTGTCTTATACGAGACTAAAGTTTTGGGTTGCAGTATATCCAAAGATCCGTGGAGAAATATTGAGATGATTCAAAAGAAATTCATAACCTACAACCTCAATATCAATGGAAAAATCCATATCCTATCATCTTGATCAAATTTGGTATGTCTCCTATTGAAAGTACAACTATGTTTAGATATCTCATGTATAAAAAGAAGATTTACAACATGGAATCCAAGAGCCTCCCAAAAATTTCTTTTAACTTTAGTCAAAACCCCCACCTTTGTCTCAAGCCCGGTGGCATAAAGATGTCTAGTCTTGGCTGAACCATTAGGCGACTAAGTAGGAGATCATCATAGGAAGTAAGGATGGTTGGAAGATAAGTAGTTGCTGGATTCCTTCCCTACTCTCTTAGTTGACTTCCTTTCCCTTGTCCAATTTGTATTTTATTTTGTTTTATTAATTATTTTGTTTTATTTTTATTTTTTCATTTTTTTTTAATTTATTGTCCTTTTCATGGTTTGGTTTTCCCCTTGTTTTAATTATTATTAATTTTGGTTGTTTTTTGGTTAACTCATTTTAGATATCTCATGTATAAAAATAATCTTTACAACATGGAATCCAAGAGGCTCCCAAAATGTTTTTTTAACTTTAATCAAAACCCCCACCTTCACCTCAAGCCCGGTGCCATAAGGATGCCTAGTCTTGGCTCAACCATTAGGGGATTAAGGAGGATATCATCATGGGAAAAGATACTATTACTTCCAATTTTAAGGATAATTTGTGGGATGATAAGGATTTGGAAGGTAAAAGGAAGTTAATATACTATAAGGAAGTGATCAACCCCACCCCTGATAACCAAAATTATCTCTCTGATAGATAATTTTAGTAGTTCCATAAATAAGAGGATCCAAGGACACGCTGATGATATTAGGCATTTTAGGACTCCGACCTCTACTCTAGCTGAGCATGTTGGGAAGATGAAGCACCATATTTGCTTAGAGGAATCCAAGGTCATTGCTAGGGTTGACCATTTTCATCACTAAAAATTTAGGGAAGACGTTGAGATTGAGAAAAGATCTAAGACTTTGAATATGGATGATGGTTGGAAGATAAGTAGTTGTCGGATTCCTTCCATAGTCTCTTAGTTGACTTCCTTTCCCCTTCAAATTTTTATTTTATTTTATTTTATTAATTTTTTTTTCCATTTTTTTTTTTAATTTATTGTCCTTTTCATGGTTTGGTTTTCCCTTTGTTTTAATTATTATTAACTTTGATTGTTTTTTGGTTAACCCTTTTTATATTAAATTTCTTTCTTTTTCTGGTTAATATATATATATTTTGCAACATTGATTAATTTAGGTATTATACATTTTGACTAGGTTTATTGTTTAACTAACCTTAGTTCACTTTTATTTCCAACTTTATTGTCTAAATCTTATATTTTGTTACATTAATTTCTTACTTATTATTATATCTTTTGAATGTGCTTTTTTTTAAAACTTTTATTCCTGTATTCTTCTTTTTTGTTTTGATTTTTCTAATTTTAGTATATTTATATAATTATTTATTTATTTATTTAATTAGTTATTAATTTATTTAATTATATTGACTATAATATTTTAATTAATAACAATTCAGGGGAATTCGGGGGAATGAGATTATGGGAGCTCCAAGAAACACAAACCTCGATGTAATGGTAATGCTCGGCTAGGTACTTGTGCAGCTCTGGTCCACGAAGCAAGCTAGCAAGGAATCAAAGAGATAAGAGTATCAAGGGCAGCATGGCGGCAGCCTCGGGAGGGGGGCCGACTCCCTCCTATCGGAATATAACTGCTGGAGAACTGAGTAGCAGACCTTCTGTTATCACTCAGATTTTCCTTGAAGTTGTTGAAAGAGGAAAGGTGTCTGAGGTAACCACAAACCAATCTTTTAGGTACAGAATCTAGCCAATCTGTACCCAGAGAGGGCTCTCTCTATCAAATTTAGCTTTGTTTTTCTAAGATATTAGGCTAGTTATAAAGTCCAGGGGTTCTGTTTGAATTTGGGTGGTGGAATTCAATAGCTGAGGGCAAGATTGAGTAGTTCAGGCCATTGGGCTATGGAGTCAAAAAGATGGCTTCACTGGATTAAGGTTCTAAACAAAATATGGTTTCACAGGGCAAGATAATCAAAACAAGGAATAATTATAGATCTTTAGAGTGAATGAGATGGATTCAAATGGATGAAAGGCAATTAAGAATCTTTCAACACATTCATAAGAGGGAAAATTGAGTGATTATTAACAAAGAGCGATTAAGTATTCTTTATTAAATAACCAAAATGCTTAAACTAGAAAAACAGGAGCAATTAAGAATTCCTTGTTTAAACCAGTTTAGAAGAAAA
Source organism: Pinus albicaulis (assembly GCA_034641835.2). Classification (NCBI taxonomy): domain Eukaryota; kingdom Viridiplantae; phylum Streptophyta; class Pinopsida; order Pinales; family Pinaceae; genus Pinus; species Pinus albicaulis. The sequence goes on from CM076576.1 coordinate 291,481,468, forward strand.
CATTTAGAATAACAATGATTAAAATCAGATTACATTTAAGTACTTTCTGATTTACTCCTTTTCATTAATCATTCGGAAATGAAACACGATGATATAATAAACATATATAAAAAACTTTAAAATACAAGAGGAAGATGACTTATTGATCAGTAGTCCGACACATGAATCCTATAAAAGGTCTTTCGCATCAATTCATCATCCAGTCTAGCCACAAAAAAATTTCTCCAACGAGACCTTATTCGAAAAAATTCAATGTTACGACAAAGTATAAGAATCCACCCCTTACTACTCCAATTGATGGAGTATTTATACAACAAAATTATACAAAATATCTCATAACAAATTGAGATATAATCTAGGATGACTAATGAGTATTTTACAACAAAAAATAGAGACAGATGGTCTCGTAGATAAGGAAAAATGATAACTGATGTTGTGCTGTTTCCTTCTTTTGAGAATGTGCTGGAGGCAGGCCCTATATTTTGGCTTGCTGTTGTCCTCTTCAATAATTCTATGTTGGTTGTTTCGTTTCACTGATACTCTTTAACTGCTCTGATACACTTTGACTTTTATTCATCTTTTTAACCTCCTTTATCATGACTAACTGTAGTTCATAATTAAAAATTCAGGTAAAGATAATTTTTACAAAAGTTCTAATAGTGCTTCCCACCATTTATCTTCCATAATTCTGGCCCTTTGCAGCTTTCTGAGAGTTTCATCAGTCTCTGTATACATAAAGAAAGTAGGTTGAGCAGGGAACAAATTCTTTACTTCATGCTCAAGATAAAACACATTTTCTAATCTATCATGAAGATTTTTTCCTATAGGCAATGTTTCTGTTGATGAAATAGTTCAAGCACTGGCCTGAGTGTCAGCATACTTGTCCAATTTCTCAATATAACTTTCAAGGTCCATCAATTTATCCTCTGAAACTAAAGGACTGGGAAAACCTTTATTTAATAAAATATCAAATCTTTTTCTGAAGGCAGTGATTTCTTCTTGCATGTCATAACATCTTCGTTCCAAATTCTACATCAGAGTTCTTTTGGTAAAAACTCTCTTTATTTCCAAAATTGTGCCTGTCCTGTCTTGAATGCCCAAGTCTTCAAGTTGTTGCTTGTTCTAAGTATTTAGAAAATGGATGAGTTTATTGGCTTCATCAGGCCTGTTTCCCAATTCTTCTCTTACTCTTAGGACTTCTTCTATAGCCAATTTGACTAAATCATTCTATTGCTGCATTATTTGAATTAAGGGCCAGACATCTTTTTTTGATTGGAGGATGTTGTCCCAAAGAATTTCATTTATTTCCTTTAAAGGCTTCTCCAATGTGAGATCCTTTTCTAATTTATGGACCAACTCTTCTAATCTGTTGACCTCTCTTGTTTTATCTACAACATTCATCTTTGAGAGGTCATATTTTTGTTCCAGAGAGGTAAGTTGCACCTTTTTCCTCTGTAGCTCAGTCACTTGGAGTTTCAATTCCTCCATTGATTTTGTTAATTCTTCTGGACTCAAATTGGTAGTATGCACCTGTGGCAATTCTGTTGGTTGACCTGTTGTTGTAGTACCTATAATTACCTCTGGTGTAGATGCTGGGACATTAGGCTGCTTATCTTTCAATGCCTTTTCAAGTTCTTTCTCTGTCTCATTAAGTTGCTCTTTCAATTTTAAGAGTAAGTCCATTAATTCTTCTTCAGAATTTTGCTTTATAATCTCAGCAGTCTAAGGATGTCTTGAGGCTGGTAGCTTTAGTTGTTTTCTCAAAGCTGCAATGTCATCATCTTTTTTCTTGATTAATGCTTCTATTCCCTTAACATCTTTGGGATTATGTCCCAATCCAATGATAATTTCCTCCAAAGTTTTAATCCTGTTGTCTTTAGCCTGAGAAGAGGCTTTTTCAAGGTTTAATTGATCATTTGTATTCTCCAAAGAATCCTGCAATTTCTGAGTCATCATTGATTTATCCGTTAGACTAGAATAAATCATCTCACCTATTTGTTTATGTAGCTCAATTTGATCTAAAGGATGAATATCCTTTGCTAATAATTCAAAATTGGTCCTGATGTAATCTGCAGTACGTCCCGAGGTTGTCTGCACTTTGGGTTTGAAGTGACTCATTAACATTTTTTCCCCCGCTAAATGTCAAAAGCTGACATCAACCTCTCGTCGATTCTTAGGGGCCATCTTCAAACACCGATTGTAAATTTGAAGTCCGAGAGGATCATTTTTTGGCCTTGATATTTATGAATGTTCTTTTGATGTCCCGAGCATCTTTCATCGGTGGTTTGAAAGATGACACTTCTGCACTTTGCTGCAGCTCTTTTTTCTGTAGAGTAGTTGATGTCCCACTGTTTGTACCTGTTTGCTGACTACCCAATTGTTCTTCTCCTTGACTATCAAGGATTTCATGAATAGATTCCACTCCTGGAAGAGGGTTCAATTTCTATCTTTTAGCATCTTGTTTTTTAGAGGATCCACCAATAGGAGTAGCTGCTTCAACATCTCTCTTTTTTCCCTTTTCTACATTCAGAGCAGTTTGTAAAATTGAAATTTCAAGCTCATTGATATGAGTAGAAGGAATCTATACTTGACCCTGTCCTTTAGAAGTCTGAGGTTGTTCTGTCATTGTAAATTTCTCTGTAATCTGTATGTCAACCTCTTTCTCCTTTCCTTTAGATGATACTGTAGCCAATGCACTGATTTCTTGCAGATTTTGTTGAGAAGTCCCCGCAGTAAGAAGGACCAATACACGGTATCCGTACCTCGTCCAAAAGAGTCTAGGTCAAGTATCTTTTCAAGGTCTTTCATTACATTTTCAACATTGACCTCGCTCACTATCCTGTTCTACCAATGTTCCTTCCATCCATTCATCCATATTAGCATACTCGTTCAATTTCCGAGATTCTTTGATGCATGTATGGTGATAGTTTGTTTTTCATTCTTCTATCACAAATAAAGCTATTTGGGTCATAGGGTACCCAATAGAAACTTTTTTTCTAATTTAAGATAATCTTCTAATATCCTTTCATCTTCCTTACGCTCGATTTCTAGAGTTACTGAGACAAAGGGACCTAAGCTGGATTTTAATCCCGAGTTGAGCCTTTTTCTTTGCATTACAAAAATGTACTATATCCGAGTTGATCATCTGCACTGAAATATTCTAATGCAAAGAGTCTCATTGGGACATACTTGGGCAATTTGAATGGGCATAAATCACACCCATAAACTACGATTTCTATGTGATTCCGATATAGGTACCGATCACCTATCCGGTATTGTTTGGAGAGTCGAAGAATTTTCCCCGATTTCATTACCGAGCCTAGGAGGAGAGACTCTTGTCAACAAGGTGGTTCTTTCGGGTGTACAAAAAATATCAATAAACTCATTATAGGAATAAGGAGAATTCGGGGAATTATAAGTGATGGCGGACCAAAATATCACATACCTAGGATTTCCTTTGGAATCGAGCTTTTTGACATGGAAAGGAAAAATTTCGATTAGTAATAGAGCATGAGATGGTAAATAACGTGAAGAATACTTAAACACTCTCTCATTCTCTAATCTCATGAACTCGATCATGGATTTTTGTCCGCAATGTATGTAGCAAAATTATATTTGACGACGAGGGAGGTTGTCTAGGGGGGTGAAAATAGACAACAATACTAAGGTTAATTGATCAACATATTCACTATTATTGAAGCCCATTATAAAGGATATCATGTTCGAGAATAAGTCTACCCTCATTAGTGAAAAAAGTATACCCATAAGGGGGAGGCCCTTGGGGCGATGTTACGGCAACATGAAGTTCAGGCAAAGATGACTCAACTCTTCATGGGGGTAATTTGGTAGATTTCTCAAGTAATTCTCCCATGGACGGGGAGTGAGGGTTTGATCGAGTTGAAATTACAACATCTAATTGATGGACTCGAGAAATTATGGGAAAAAAGAACATCCCGACTCGAGGGATAGAGCGCTCCGTTGATTGGGATCATAATTAACATGGCAGTGAAAAATTATTTCAGGAAAAATGTGGACTGAGGGTAGAAGATACATCGGAAGATTGGATTCCCATAGTCCAAAAATTTCAGAGTCATTCAGGTAGCTATCTATGCATTGGCAAAAAATTCTGAGAGGATTTTCACTAAGGATGAGGTCTTTAATTTGAAAATACCTATCTTCTAGAGGTAGATAGTCCAAATCTCTGTGAGGGGCATTCATAGGTGTGACATTCAAAGCTACCGTAATATCCATTTCTAGTTCTTGTGGATTCAGAAAGGAATTCAGGTTTTGATGAAAAACAGGGATAATTATAGGTTTGGGAATATAATTGCAAATATGGGAGTTCTAGGAATGAAAATAGAGACCAACTTGAACTCTGTTTCAGTATTTTTATGTGGAATTAAAACAAAAACCAAGATTTTGCAGAGTTCAGCGGGAATTTGGGTAAATACCTATTTTCCGGGAAATGAACAGTGACAAAAACAGGTGTAGGCAATGGCATATGAATTATGGATTTTTTAGCTGCAAATTTCTCAGCAAGGTGGCGGTTGACGGTCTTCACAGTTGGTTTTTGAATTTTTTTGCATGGGACACTGGTTGCTATGCAAAATAGTGAAAATGACGCACGTTGGTGCGTTTTATTTGCAAAGTCAAAGGCTAGCGGGATTTTAATTTTTTAAGCGGATGACGCAAGCAGGTACGGTAGTTTTGTCATAGGAGGTAAGCGGTAAGCGGTATACATCGCACCGCTTTTGGGGACAGGCGGTTTTCAGTGGAGGGCGAGCGATTCCATACAATACATGACATGTGGTGAGGTACTGTTCACAAAACTGCTCAGCCATCACGCGTTATTTTTCAGACATGGGGTTGCAGCGATATGAATAACAACCGTTGATCGTGGATTGGCTAATCGAACGACGGCCGGGAAGGGGAGATGACGGAGAGATAAAAGAGAGGGCCCATAATTTAATTACATTGGGGGCGATTTGATTGGTGGAGTAGGTTATTAACTAACCATGAGGGTTAATTAACGTCTTTTAAACGTAGCGGGGACGAAGGCTCATGATTAATTAGATATTTGACTAATTAATCGCAATTAACACCATATTAAGGTTATATTTCAACCAAAGGGGCGGGATAATAGTAATTGGGAATTTTATTAATTAAAATAATATGGGAATGGGTGGATTTTAATAGGGATTTAAATAATAAAGTTAAAAGTCAATATGAATATGAATGAAAGCGCTAAGTATAAAAACATTAGGTTTATGTATTTAACTTATGCTTGAAAGGGTTTTATGAGATATTGTGAAATTTCTCTAAGTAAAATAGGATTGTACTTAGGAAAGATTATTTTTGAAAGTGAATGAATGATTTATGAATGCTTTTTAGTACTTAAGCTTTTTTTCAATTATTGGGCCGAGGGTCTGGTCCCTCGAAAAGTCAAGGAAATGCCTTGAGCCCCTCTAATTTTCAAATGCCTTAGTACTTAGGGGAAATTAGTGAAATTTCTAGGAAAAAATGAGAAGGGAAGTTAATAATTTGACTTTGTTTTGCTTGAAATTCTTCCAGTGTAGTGTCTGCCTTTGCACTTGTGATGAATGTAAAGATTTAACACATCTAGAGTCATTATCCATCACATATAATTCTTCAACAACATCTACCTACCCTACCTACTTTACCATACCATTTTTTCTTCTTTATTAGGGTGCACTTAGACTGGCAAACCCTTATCACACTTTTTCTTTTACATGTAGAAATCTATCTAATTCTAACCTTATTACATCCAAGGGCTCAGATTAAACTGTTGAGCTCCTTTTATTTACTCTACCTATCTACTTATCTGCCAAGATTAAACAGTTTGGTCATATTTTATTCTCTATCTAAAACATAAAATTGAAAGATGAACTAGCCAAGCTTAAACTGTTTGACTGTTCATAAATTGTGGCATAAGATACAAGTTGCACACAATTTGTTTATTTACATAAGAGAAAAAAGTAGTGGCATTTAGACTTGCACACTTTCCTTGGCCTTTCTTTTGGTGGGGTTCATTTTCTTTCACTTTTTTGGCCATTTTTATTTTTTCACCCTTTGATTTTTCTTTTAGGGTATACCCTCTTTACATTTTTTAAATTTTTTGATTTTTGATAATATGGAAAACTTTTGCAACAAGGAAAGGTATGAAAATATTACATAGCCCATCAAGTCAATCATGAAATATGACACCTATCGGGTATAGAGTCTAACAGAGATACTAAGGCCAAGCTTGACAGGCAATAACCCTTATGAGAACAACAAACACTAAATACATTCTCTTACATAAGGAGAATGTAGGGAAAAAAATTAAACAAAATAACTTGATTCATCTTAGTAACTGTACAAATAAACATTTGTTACCGATGCCAAATATAACTCAATGAAACCAGTTAAGTTGAATACATTAGAACATAAGTGCTATGCCACCAACTAACAGTAAAAATATTATACCCAAGAACTTACTTTTTTGAAAAGTTAAGAAATATGAAAATATTTTGCATTAAATGAATTATTTGAGCAATAAGATAAAACTCTGTTTTGAATTTCAAAGTTTACATTTCATTCATCAAAATGAAAACTAGCACAAACACATTTATTAATGTGGTTAATATACCAAATAAGCTTATATCAACCACATTAATAATTATCAAGTATATATTGTAAAAATTAATATTAAAAATTAACTATTTGTAATTATTAACAATGATACAAATAATCATATATATATATATATAATACTATGTTTTTATCTAATATATAATTCAAATTATAACATAATTAACATAGTATTATTAATAATATTTATTTATTTATCATATTATATTTATATAATAAAAATAAAAATAATTATATTGTAGTAATATATATATGAATTATAAATTTTAAAATATTAATAATCCTTAAGAATAAATATTTTAAACCAAATAGATTAATAAACTGACTAATAAACCTACAGTTTAATATTATAAACCTAATGAATTAGTAAAGCCAATGGATAAATATTATAACCTAAAGGATAAATAAACTCAAAGAATCAATATTAAAAGTACATGGGATTAACCAACCCTAACAATTAACATTTTAAGCCCAAGGAATTGTTAATATAATAAACCCAGGAAATTGTTAATATTATAAATTGAAGGGTTTAATATTATAAACCCAAGGAATTAGCAAACCCAAGGGATAAATATTATAAACCTAAGGAATCAACAAATCCAAGAGGTCAATATTAAAAATATAAGGGATTTATAAACCCGGGAATTAGTATTTTAAACCCAAGGATTAGTAAACCCTAGGAAATGTTAATATTATCAACCCAACCATATTAATAAATGTAGTTAAAAAAATAACTTTATTAATATAAATCTAATATTAATTATAAAATTAATATTCATAATAATAATAATAAATAACTATTATAATAAATTATTATTATTATTATTATTATTATTATTATTATTATTATTATTATTATTTTATATTTATAATTAATTATAATTTTATTAAAATATTATGATAATCATTTTAAAATAATTATGTTATTACTCATTAATTTTTAATAATAATTTAGTAACAATAATAATGTTAATTTAATAATAATAAATAATAATTATTAAATAATAACAATTAATTAAATAATAATAGAAAATAATTCATTCATTTTTATTTCATAATAATGAATCAATTAACCATAATTAAATTTGCATTTTTAATATATATATATATATATATATTAAACCCTAGGAATTTATATTAAATCCAAGAATTAATATTATAAATCCTTTGAATAATATTACATCTTAGGAATATGAATCCTTAGATTAATAAACCAAAGAGATTAATATTATAAACCGAAGGGATTATAAACTCAAGGGAATAATATTACACCCAAGAGATTAATATTATAAACCCAAGGTATATAAACCCTAAGATAAATATTGTAAACCCTAAAAGTATCATGGTTGATCATGGTTGATTTTTGTATTGAGACAATCTTTGTCACATTGTGACATTGTACCATGGTATATAAACAAAGGTATATAAACCCTAAGATAAAATAATCATGGTTTACCATGGTTTACCAAAGGTGATTTTCATTTTGAGAAAATCTTTGTCACATTATGACGTTGGACCATGGTTGACCTTAATTGATTTTCATACTGAGACAATCTTTGTCACAATGAGGCATTGCACTATGGTTTATTTTCATATTGAGAAAAAATTTGTCAGGATGTGACGTTGGACCATGGTTGACCATGATTATAAACCCTATGAATATCAATCCTTATATTAATAAACCTAAGAGATTCATATTATAAATCTAAGGGAATAGTATGAAACCCAAGCGATTAATATATCATCTACGTAGAGTATTATGATCAATAAGGAGTCAATTTTATTCAAAAAATAAAGATTAGAATCAAATTTGTAGCGTACAAATTTTTGAGATAACTAATAGGAATCCATATTTGCATACCACACTCTAGGTGCATGCTTGAGGCCATAGAGAGAATTCTTTAGTTTTCATACCAGAGATTAATTATTCATGTATTCATGTGGCTTCTCCATGTAGATTTCCTCCTCGAGATTACTATGAAGAAATGCATTCTTCACATCCATATGATGCACCTCCCATCCTCTTGCTACTGCAATGGAGAGAGCTAGCCGAATGGAATCTATTTTTTACACTGGAGCAAAAGTCTCATCATAGTCAACAACATGTACCTGTTGAAAACCTTTTGCTACCAATCATGACTTATATCAACTAACTTGGCCATATGTTGCTTTCTTGGTCCAATAAGCCCACTTGCACCTCGCAAGTTTATGATTGGAAGGTAGCAGAACCAGATCCCAAGTTTGGTTCGCAATGAGAGAGTTGTATTCCTCATCCATTGTTTATTCCCATTCAATGATACAAGATATTTTTCTTATAGATTCATTAAATAATTACATATAACAGAGCACTTAGAATTATGAAACATGAGCACATAAGGCAAAGAGAAAAGAGAACATAGCATGCATGAGATCAAGACACCCAAAATTTGATTACGGAGTTTGTCCAATTTGGACTACGTCTCCAGGCCCTACTCAATAGTGAGGAGGCCTTCATTCATTAAGTGGTAACAAGAAGAAGGAGTACAAGTAAACTTACATAAAGCACCCTTATACCTCCAATCTGGAAAATAGATGAAAAATGGAGAGCTTTAATAGAGAAACAGACATCACCATTGAGTTCCTGTCGCCGAGAGGTGTAAAATCAACATAAAATTTGTCCCAAACTGACACTGGAAAGTTCTGCATCCCAGGGAATCTTTTTGATGCCCTCAATATTCCCTAGGCATGGTTCCACCCCTCCCCTGAGATCGTGGTTCCACTCCGCTCGTTCCTCTACCTACCGCACACTGTACAAATGAAAGTTCATATATCACTTAGTTGGCGAACCTTTCAGGGTCCAACGGTTTGGCGCAATGGTAAGAATAGGTAAATGGTTGAGGAGGGATCGGGGGATCAAATCTGGCCCCTCCCATTTTGGATGTATGTTACATATTACATGGGTGGTGGGTGGGTCCGTTTCACGCGGGCCAACCCAACCGCACCCCCATTTCTTGTTTGGCGTATATACATGTAGGTTTTGGGACCGTCGGCTCAGGGGCCGACCACGCGGGTCGAGAAGGTTCGACCCTTGCCAATCTCGTATTATATGCTACCATCGGTGGTTTTGTAAGTGGGCAGGTTCGACGGGTTCATGGCCGTTGACCCATGTGCATTCGATGGCGATTCCAGGGGTGGCGGGGTTGACATCTCGCCCCCAACACACACACACACACACATATATTATAGTTATGGGGTGGCGGGGTTGGTGGCCCACCATCTCATTTCTTTATAATTTTTTTGGTTTTTTAAAAAATTATGGCACATTTTTAAAAATTCTTGAACCCAGAGTTTATTGGGAAAAATAAGTATCCAAAAAAATTTCTCGCTTCTCGGGTGCTGGGTTCCCTTTCGGTTGACGGTGAAATTGCGAGAAACTTAAACCTGGCCCACTGCCTAACTTTGAATTTCTCTAACTTCTTCATACTACCTCAGATTGAAGTGTCGTTTAGACCGTTGAATTCAGAACAAAGAACACTTAGACATGGTCTTGGTCTTGTTTTCATCTGGCCACTTTGATCTTTTTGAGCAATTTTGAATCTACTTGTCCTCTGAGATCCTCCTGGATCAATCCTCCCCATTGAGGAGCTTTTGGACCACCAAAAGAAATAACACAGCCAACACATTGATTGTGTCTTTGCTAAACCAGACTTTCGATCACCTGCACACAAATATGGTACATCCTTTGCAACCATATACAAACCATACATGACTCAATCAAGCCCACACTTTCCAAGATTTTATAACATGCACTCTTTGGTCAAGGATTACATAATACAAATCAATACTTCATCTACTCATAAGGAAAGGCCAAAAATATCATCGTTGCATTTCGAAGCAATGGAAGACACATCATCACTTTTACATTTATTCGCAATACATGATTTAAAAACGGTGGCCATAACAAAATAATACCTCAAAAAAACCATCTTTTACTTAATAAGATAAATGGATCATCTCCCTATGGCAGATTTCTTGTGGAATATATTCGATTACTGGATCCTTCATGGGTGCTTTTTGGGCATGAAGCATTTAACATGCAGATTTTTGGTGTTCATCCTTGTGGCAATGATTCTTCCTCTTCCGGACTTTCTAGATCATCTTGGAACGCTTCCTCCCGATGTGCCTCTGATAAGTGTTCATGGATCCCATATTGTCGTTGGAATGTGATGAGGCGCTCTCATCATCTGTTGTTGGTGGGTCACTGGTGGTTTTGGAGCATTCCCCAAATTCATTCCTGACATACCTAAGTCCTGCATGACGAGGTAATTCTTCTACTTTGATAGGGTTTATGATTCCTTGGTCATTAATGTCGAGGCCCTTTGCCTGATACCCCATTTTATTTAAAATTTTGGATTTGATGCCTGTAGTATGTTTTTCAAAAGCAGCGAAATCATCATAAAGAAAAGTATATGAAATCGAAGGATCAAATATTACCTCGAGGGGGTTATGCTGCAACTTTTCCAAGGCCTCGTCCTTAGCTTGCAATTGGTGTAGCAACCTTTGTTTTTCCTTTTCTGCTTCTTGTAGGAGTATCACTAGCTCTGTATTATTTGATTGATCTCCTCAAGTTCCTGGAGCCATGTCACATTGGGCGACCTTTTCATCTTTGGTACACTATATATTGAAATTTTTGTTTCATCGCTCGAATATGAACCCGAATCGATGGGTCCATCTGTTGTGATTCCAAGAGTTGCAATCCTCCTTTTGTATCCAGAATATGATCCCAAGTCAATTTTTCTTCCTTGTGCAACTCCCACAACAATGATTTTCTCATCTTCCTCTAATTCAGACTTTTGATCTTTTTTCATGGTGGCAACTCTCTTCTGCCTCTCCTTTCTTTCATCCCTCTTAGGTCTCAGCTCAAGGTGTAGTTTCTAGCAGTTCTCTTCATCGTGTCCCTATTTCTCACAATGTGTACAAGAGGGCTTTGTTCCTCTTCTCTTAGCTGTTGCGGTTCTTTTTAAGTGGTCATTCTATTCATGAGTCCCCCTATTTTCAAGATGCATGGACTTCACACTGGCCTCATCAATAGTAGCAGGCTCAAACAATAATAATGAATGCCTTATGTAACCATGTAAAGAACCGATATACTTAGTTACAATCTTTGGTGAATCTAATGAAATTTCTAAGTTTAATGCTTGTTTCCTAAATTCTTTAGTGAATTTTTTCACATTTTTGCCTTTTCCTTGCTTTAGGTGTTGCCATTCCATTAATTATTTTTTCTTATAGCCCAATGGGTAAAACTGAGTTTTCAATAAAATTTGACCATGAGAAGAGAAGGTTACCCAGATTGTTGTTGCCTTGCAATTTTCTCTCACAATAAACGAGAGCGGTGCCACCCAGTCGAAGGGATGCCAACTGGATCTTTGCATTGTCTTTCTTTATCTGTTGAATTCAGCAGTAGACCTCAATCTGTCTAATCCAATTTTTGAGCTTCTCCACATTACATTCTCCTGTATACATAGGCAAGTCAAACTTTACATATAGTTTAAGGAAATGTTTCTTAGATGTATGCTTATGAAGTCTGTGAGAATGATGAGAATAAGAAGAGGAACTATCACTAGGAGATGGAAAGCGAGGGGCGCTTATCCACCATCTCCATGATTCATTGATCCATGATCATCTGCATCTTTCTTCTCGGGCTTGTTGGTATTTTCATACTCTGTGAACAATTTGTCTACTTTCTCTGCCATGTTGTAGAATTCCTTGCAGTAATTCCACTCTTCTTCCCAACGAACTTCTTCAGCTTCCATGTCTCTTCTTCATGGTGCACGTCCTACTTTAGGATAAAAGGACTTAAGCTTTCCTTCACCTCTTTGAAGCTTGTTTCTGGTTAGCATGTACTCATACAATTTACATCAACAAAGACCTGCTCTGATACCACTTGATCCAAGATATTTTTTTTATAGATGCATTAAATAATTACATATAACAGAGCACTTAAAATTATGAAACATGAGCACATAAGGCGAAGAGAAAAGAGAACATAGCATGCATGAGATCAAGACACCAAAAATTTGATTATGGAGTTCGTCCAATTTGGACTACGTCTCTGGGCCCTGCTCAATAGTGGGGAGGCCTTCATTCATTAAGTGGAAACAAGAAGAAGGAGTACAAGTAAAATTACATAAAGCACCCTTATACCTCTAATCTGGAAAATGGCCAAAAAATGGAGAGATATGATGTAGAAACGGACATCACTGTTGAGTTCCTCTCACCAAGAGGTGTGAAATCGACATAAAATTTGTCCCAAACTAACACTAGCAAGTTTTGCACCCCAGGGAATATTTATGATTCACTCAACATTTCCTGGGCATGGTTCAACCCCTCTCCCAAGATCGTGGTTCTGCTCTGCTCCTTACTCTGCCTACCTCGCAATGTGCAAATGAGAGTTTATATATCACTTGGTTGGTGGACCTTTCAAGGTTCAACAGTCTGATGCAATGGTAAGAATAGGTAAATGGTTGAGGAGGGGTCAGGGGATCAAATCCTGTCTCTCCCATTTTGGATGTCCATTACATATTACATGGGCGGTGGGCGGGTTTGCTCCAAGCAGCCCGACCCAACCGCACTCCCATTTCTTGTTTGGCGTATATAAATGTAGGTATTGGGACCACCCGCTCGGGGGCCGGCCACATGGGTCGGGCGGGTTCGACCCCTGCCGGTCCCGTATTATATGCTGCCTCTGGCAGTTTTGTAAGTGGGTGGGTTCAACAGGGTCATCGCCATCGACCCATGTGCATTTGATGGTGGTTCCGGAGGTGGCAGGGTTGACAAACTGCCCCTTAATATATATATATATATATATATATATATATATATATATATATATATATCTATATATATATATATATGTATATATGTATATATGTATATATGTATATATACATACATACATACATACATACATATACATATACATATACATATATATATCTCTGTGTGTGTGTGTGTGTGTGTGTGTGTGTGTGTGTGTATTATAGTTATGGGGTGGCGGGGTTGGTGGCCCGCCACCTCATTTCTTTATCATTTTCTTTTTTATTTTTTAAAAAACTATGGCCCATTTTTAAAAATTCTCAAACACAAAGGTTATTGGGCAAACTAAGTATCCAACAAATTCTCCCGCTTCTTGGGTGTTGGGTTCCCTTCCGGTTGACGGTGAAATTGCAGGACACTAAAACTTGTCCCACTGCCTAACTTTAACCGCAACTTTGACTTGCTCTAACTTCTTCATACGACCTCAGATTGAAGTGTCATTTGCACTGTTGGATTCAGAATCGATAACACTTCGACATGGTCCCAGTCTTGTTGTCATGAAGCCACTTTTATTTTTTGAGAAATTTTGAAGCTACTTGTCCTCTGAGATCCTCCTAGATCATTCAAGACTCCCATCTACTTTTGCATAATTATGTGGATTAGATGTGTGCATCATAAAATCATGCATGGGAATGCATGGCTTCATAGATAAGAGTTCTTGTGGATCTTCATCAAACTGAGGTATAGAGGAAGGATCATCAAGGATATCACTCATGCTACACCATTTTTGTGTTGAAGGTAGTTGAGAATCTTCCGAACTACATGAGGACGTATGATATCGATGTTAAAAAATTGGTGGTCCAACATGAGTCATGGGAAAAGTCTCATGTACATCATAATTCTGATCTGAAGTATCATCTGCATACTCATCAATGAGAGGTGAGGGAAACTTGGTAACCGGTTCATTTGCTGGTGCATGCAAAATATCTTTGTCAAACTTTACACTCCTTTCAATAAAGATATATTTAGTGTTGATATCAAGGAATTTTTACCCTTTGACTTCATTAGAATATCCAAAAAACATACATGCTTTAATATCCAAAAAACATATTTTATTTTCTTTGTAGGAATGCGAGTCAATGCTCGAGATCCAAAAATGTGGAAATGGAAAACTTCAAGTTGCATGCTAGTCCAAGCCTCAAAAGGTGTTTTTCGAGTAACAAATTTGTGAGGATATATATTCTAGATGTATGAGGCACAATTAATAACTTCACCCCACATTTTGACGAAAGATATCTTGCATGCAACATGCAATTGACCATCTCTTTCAAAGATCTATTCTTCCTTTCAGCAACTCCATTTTGTTGTGGAGTGTAAGGAACTATATGATGAAACTGTATGCCTACTTCATTACAAATATTCTTGATATATTTTCTGACATATTCCTTCCCATTACCCGTGGGGAGTATCTTGATGCGATTTCTAGACTAATTTTCTGCATGTGTTTTGAAAATATTTAGATGTTGAAAAAATTCTGACTTGAGTTTCAAGAAGTAAACCCAAGTGAGTATCGTGTAATCATCTATAAATGACAACAACTCATTGAAAGTAATAGAAATGGGCCCATGAGATCGCTGTGTACAAGTTTCAAAAGTGAAGAGGCTCTCCATGTATGCCCCTTCTCGAATTTGTCTTGTGGATTCTTTCCAAAAGCAAATCCATTACAAACACCATTTGAAAGTTTAATGGCCATCAATGCTTTAACCATCCATTTCTTGCTAAGTTGCTACATATATATGAAATTCAAGTGCCCAAATATCTTGTGCTAAATTCTACTTTCTTCATTTGCATGCGTAAGTAGAGGAATAGAATACGATTGAGGAACACAATCAGAAAATGTATACAGACAAGATTGATCATTTACCTTGCCATATGCAATCTTCAAGTTGGTTTGCATATCATAAATGTTCACTGAATCCAGTTTAAATTCCACTTTCCTTCCAATGCATGTGTGTGTCATCTGATACACTGAAATAAGATTCATAGAAAGCCTTGGAATGTGCAAGAAATTCTCAAAACTTCCATCTTTGAATTGCACTCTTCCTTGTTTAGTTGCTTTAATCGTATAATTTCCCCCCATGAGAATAGGAGGTCCTGAGTATGCATGTAGAGAAGAAAAGGATTACTTTAAAGAATCCATATAATGTGAATCTCCTGAATCAATGATCCATTCTTGTGGTGTAGAATTAAGAGAAATCAAAGAATTTCCATTTATCCCTTGTTTCTGATGGTTTTTGCACTGTCTTCTTCTTGGCACTTTCTGGAACGTGATGACCAAGATTATTTTGTTGAAGAGTCTTTGCCATCAGATCAATAGTCTTCTGCATGTAAGAGGATTTAGGATGATAACATCTAATACAATAAGGACACTTGGAATTTCCTTTCTTTCCCTTCTTACCCTTGGAGTTGGAAGAATCATCTAGAGGCTTTGGATTCCCTCCCTTTCTTGGATCAATATATCTTTCCTTTCCTTTTCCTTTGGATTGTTGATTCAATTTCGAGTTAGACATTCCTTTCTCATCCATGGCAAGTGCATGTGCATTTGGAGAATTTAATGAACCCATTTTGATGAGCTTATCATGCTCATGAATGAGAGACTCAATAAATGCATCAAGTTTGGGCATTTTCGATTTATCTGTAGTTGTAAGTCTAAGTGTATGAAATGTAGAAACGAAAAAAACATATCCAGGGCCTAATTTAGAAAAAATAGAAAAGATCAATGTAACAGCCCTGGTAAAAAAATCCATGTAAAATATATAATAACCATGGTTGATGGGACACTTATTCCAAGCTGAGTGGTGGGAAAAACATCCTAGGGGGTGTTGATTTGCTTTATTATGGCTAAGGAAATTAGCAAAGGAAAAGGAAAAAGATTTGGAAAGGCAAAATGGCATTAATTGGAATTTTACTTATGAAAATAATGGAAATTAGGAGAAAAAGAAGGTGAAATGTCACAGGTTGCATGTGAGGAGGAAAATGAAGAAATTAGAGGCATCCATGATAAAAAGGATGTTGAGGATCAGTTGGAAATATTTTTTTTCTCATTATTATATCTCTCATGCTCTTGGACACTTAGAGTATTCTTGGAGCACTCTTGGTGAGTGTGGCATACTTGGAGATTTGGATCAAGAAAGCAGGAAAGAGGAGCAAGCAAGAAAGGAGGAACATGAATAAAGCAGCTACAATAGGATTCTTGGCAGTTATCAATTTTCATGTGTATTTTCCTTGCTAGATTTGGCATGCATGGTATTGCATGTGGTTCTTTGTTGTCTTGGCATGGGTTTTTTCTAGGTGTGACAATGTATTCAACCTAGCCTTTCCATTTCTGGATATTCATGGTGTTGTGGAGTTCTCAGGTTTTGGTTTAGCTGGATTACCATATTGATTCGAAGCTAAATTAGGTGGATCTATGAATATTATTATTATTTATGACACAAAATCAGTTTATGTGTTGCCTCGAATCAGGGCCTAGTGATTTGAGTTTGGATTGCGGTAAAGACTGAGAGGTGTTGGCTCAGTTTAGAGCCTATTGATTCAATATTAGATTGTGGTAAATACTGAGAGGTGGTTTCCCTTCATTAGGCCTAGGAATCCTTACTGGTGAATGGGGGGATATACGTTAAATCCTAGAGGGTGGTGTCTCGGTTTAGGGCTTGGTGACCCTTGTTTCAGACTGTGGGTTGCGGTAAATCCTGAGAGACTAGGAGACAGGAAAATTCCTCACAGTGTAGGTGGAGAGAATCTGGTGATATCCATGCCTGTATTGACCTAGTGATCAAGGTAGATCACGGTAAATCCGGTTATGCATGTTTTATTGATGAGGGTGAGGTGGTATAGCATTGGGATGCCCTGGTTGGTTCCTTCAGTTTAAGTCCCACTTTCATGCTTTGAATATGGCATGGGGGTGATTGGCTGAAGTAGATTTGTCTTAGCCAATATATGGTCGGGTGGAATGTGGAAGTCCCATCTCCGGTTGCTTTTTACATTTAATAATGAAGAGCTCATTTCTATGGTATCCGATATGAATATACATATATATTCTATTGCTCATATATCAATGGTATTTATCTTGGTGTTATGTTGGTTATAATCATGTATTGTGACAATGATGAGGTATGACTCTCTCCATTTTTTTACTTGTAAATTAATATCCAATGTATATATGGTAAAATTTATTGTATAATATCTTATGGTGTAAGGGATCAATGCTTCTTAACCATTCTCAGATAATAAATATACCCCTTTGTTTACATTTTTTGTTTATACCTGTAGATGTTATGTGTGTGACATGTTTGAAAAAATTCCTGTCATGGCTAAGTGGGGTCAGTTGAGTTTTGGTTGATGTGATTTCTTCCATTTATTTTTTTATGTTATTTACCCCCTTCTGAAGTCACAAGAAGTTCTGGGCAGTGACCTGGGCTTAGGGACTGAAAATGTGGCACAAATATTGGAGCAGGGCACATAAATCTCTTGTTTGAGCCTGAGCCGCTACCTTGACAAGGATAGCCTATGGCTCTAGACCCTAGAACCGCTCCTTTGCCTTTATATGCCCACGTATAAGCCTCAAAGGGGCTAAAAATCAATCCCCCTTCAGGGAACATGGCTTTGGAAAGTTAGGTTACCTCCTGGGGATGTCAATGATGTAGTGTAAGGTGTGTTTTTGGTGTTTCCATCGGTTCCACTTCCTTAAGGTCATCTAGGAGGTTGAATCTCATATTAGTAGCCTCTTGTCAAATGTTTACCCCAGTTGTCCTGTTACTTGGGTAGATGTGGGAAGAGGGTGTTACAGAGTGGTATAAGAGCATGTTTCAACTCTCAGACCGGATGGGTAGTGTGTTGATCATGTTTTTATGTTGGTTGCATATGCATTTAGTATGCTTGATGTATATATGTGCCTGTTTCATCCATGTTGTGTTGGCCATGGTGGCAGTGGTGTCTCCATGGAAGGGTTGATGGTGTTGTTTTCGACATGTGTCATCATGTTTGTATGGTTAGTTATGTGTTGTTCATTCTTATGGATTGGTCGTGTACGCTTGCTCTTTTGTTTCTACATATTGTACATGCATTTCTTGTTTATGCTAGGTCACATGTTGTTCGTGCTTAGGTGTTGTCTGTGCATGCTTGGGTACATGTCGTTACATGTCGTACATGAATTAGTTGTTCATGTTTGGTTACATGTTGTTCACACTTATGTATTGTCCATGTAAGTTGGCATGGTTGATATTTTCATGCATCGTGAGGTCATTGTATGAAATTAAGTCATCATGATGATATTGGTATGTTATGATGCTAATGTGTTGGTTGAGATAGAGCAGGAGATGCAGATCAGTAAAGTGAAGTTGCAACAATGAACTTTGGGGTAAGAGAAGAGCGTCATACAATCATGTGGACATGTGATTCATGATTGTTTTAAACAATAGGGTTACTTATATGTTTGTCATTCTATTGTTATTGTGGTTATGTGTGTGATAAATGCTATTTGATTAGTGTAGTCAGATGCACATGTGTCAAATAGTCATGAATGATAGTAACATGTGGTTGTATGCATTATTGTTGTTGTGTTATGTTAGTTAACTTGATCATTATGTTATATGATTAACTTGTTGATTTTTTTAATTAACTTGATGACTGTGCTATATCTATTTTATGATTAATTTACATGATTAACTCGTTGTTGTTATATGTTACTCAACTTGATGATTAGGTTTATAGCATTAGGATCTTGATGTTATATGTATCATGTTAGTTTGGATTTTCCTATGCAAATGGTTAGGGTTATCACATTCCGATATGAGTTAAAATGTTGTGATATTATGTCATACTAATCTAGGCTGACTATGCATATATGATTTCATGCATGAATGACATTTGTTTATGAGTCATGATATGAACATGTTAGTTAGTTACTGTTATAGATATCATGGCCTTATTTATGATTGATTTGATATGTTGTGAAATTATGTCGTGCTAATCTAGATTGATTGTGCTGACAAGATAACCTCCCTTGAGATACAAGATGTCATCTACTTTGTACTTGAATTTTTGATTAGGTTATCTACTTGGTGTTTGAGTGTTGGTGTCTATTATGTCATATATCTATTGTTTTAATGTTTTATTAGTTATATGATATGAGTTTGCATGAAGGAATTATCTTGTTTTGAAATAATTGTGCTAACGCACTATATGTTCAGATAATTGATGTGCACTTGGGTGTAAGTAGGTGATAATCTTAGCATCATGTATTATGACTCATGACTATGAGTTGATTGTTGATTATGACATGGTTATAGACCTGGTAAATGTTGATTCCAAATTAATAGATATGGTGTCTTGATATTTGGAACATGTGAATGATATGTGTGTGTTTAGTTACAGGGTAGCGTGTTTTGGCCCAACAAGGTAAGATAACTAGTATATCGGTATATTTATTTATGCGCTAGCAGTTATGTGTTTATGGTAGTATGACGCAAGGGATTTCATGGGAAAAGAGGCTACCATGACATATTGAAGAGTGCTCGGGTTGATATTTCCTTGGAAGTATTGGAAACCATGGGGATTGAGTCATGGTGTTTGTTGTTGGTCTTGTGCTTTCGGTCTTTTGTGATTTGGTTGCGATTGATTTGTAGTCTTGTTTTCATCTAGTGCATGGTCATGCCACTTTGTTGCAGTGTTGTATCTCTTTTGGTTTTCATGGATTTATTCTCATTTTTTTCTTGTTATTTCCTTTTGTTTGAGATTCTTAGGGATCTGTTGGGAAAGAGGAGAATTTATGGAACTTTGGGAGAGCTAGATGAAACCCAACAGGTAATGTAAGATTCAGATGAAGCTTGGCACATGAGTAAGCATAGCAGAAGGTAATATTATGACAAACAGATGGATTGGATGAGTCCATTGTGGTAATTGAATGGTGGCAGGACAATCATGAGAAAGGTAAAATAAATGGATCTAAGATATTGGATGCCTTTGCTACATTGGGAATTGTTGTTCCCAATACTATGCATATTGTGCATGGATAAAGAAATTTCTATCAACGTAGACCTTATGATATATGGTAATAATGTTGAAATTGTGATGATGTCTATATATGTATATATGCATGTATGAATGCCACTCTATGATGAGATCGTGAATGCCTTATGTTGATTTTTATATATGTACATATGTATGTATGTATGTCATTGATTTACAGGGTCGTCATGGATCTTGATGATTTTATGTTGATGGTTTATATGTATGTATGTATGTATGTCACTGTATGACAGGGTTTTCAAGGATAATTCTTGTGGGGAAATGATTGCTTATGTATGTGAATGGCATGAAGAGGTTCCTGGCTATGAGGAATCAAGTGGCAGAGTAGCCTTGACAGATATATGAGGTCAATATCATGTGGATATGATTTAATTTTGCATGCTTGTATTATGCCTATGTTAATGTTATGGATAGGTAATGTTGAGGGGTACATCAACGAAGTGAAAGTACTGTGATCTGTGATATGGTAGGATAAGCATGGATAGTGAAAATACACTAGAAGAAGAATTTCTTGTGGGATCAGTGTGTGGTTTATGGATGTACAATGCTATTGTTGTGTATATATTGTGCATGTTGTATATTCAGTGATTGTACCTATGGTGATGTGTAATTTTTCATACGTAGTATTTTGTACATATAATGTTGTATATATGGTGTTGTGTACATATGATGTTGTATGCATGTTGTATTTGTGTGAATATTGCATATGAAATGCTAGGTATAGATGGTGCTATGTACATGTGAGATATGTGGTGTTGTGTACATATCGTACTGTGTGAATTTTGGTTGTGCAATGTGGTGTACATATGGTGCTATTTGCATGTTGGATATGCAATGTTGTGTATGTATGGTGCTATGTGCATGTTGAATATGCAGTGCTATGTACATATGGTGTTGGGTGCGTGAGATAAATATGGTTCTATGTACATTTGGTGTTGTGTACATAATTGTACATATGGATTTGTATGCATATGGTGTTGTGTACATGTTGTACATATGATGTTGTCTACATGTGGTGTCGTGTACCTGTCGTGCATGTGATATTGTGTACGTGTAGTATTGTGTGCAACTTGTACAAGTGGTGCAATGTACATTTGGCATTGTGTACACGTTGTGTAGGTGTTGTCGTGTACATGTGATGTTGTGCACATGTTGTGCAGGTAGTGTGTCTATAGATGATATTGTGTACATGTAGTGCATATGGTATTGGTATGCATGGGGTATCAGGTGGATTTCATACATTTTGTGTTGGGGGAATGTAGTACTATGTATGTGTATGGTGTTGTCGTGGTATCATGAGATGAGTATTAGTTGTGTTGTACTCTGTATATGTATATGCATTGTGTTGTATTGTACATCAATGTAGGTGTATGTGTTGTATGTCAGTGTACGTGTATGTATTGTGTTTTATTGTACACCAGATGTATGTGTATGTACATGTATTGTGTTGTACACTGGGTATAGGTGTATGTAATTTTTTCCTGTTATACACTCGACGTGGGTGTATGCATTGTGTGGTATTGTACGCCTTGTGTGGATTTATGTGTTGTGATGTACAATGTGTGTATATGTACGTGAGTAAAGAGAATAAATGGAACCGGGTGCTTGCTGAGTGCAACAACCGATCTAGTGTGTGTACAGAAAGAGAAAGGAAGAATTACAAACCGATGAAGGATAAGTATCGATATTTTATTTCAGCCTTGTTATGTGTATGATTTGTGATTCTGACTTATGATGGTTACATGTGATTTATGCTTATGGTTTATGATGATTTCATGTGATTCATGATTTTAACCTATGATGGTTTTTTTTTTAGCTAACCAGATGTGATATGTTTATACATGATGATTTGATCAAACAACCGGTTTGACTTTTTGTGATAGGAAGTGAAGAAAATTGCAAGTGTACCTTGTTGACAAGCTACCAATGAGGTATGATTTGCATTTCTTTCAATTCATTTTGAATCTAATGGAAATTATGTGCTTGGTACAGGAAGCATGCAATGCCTGGTTTGGCATGGTTGAAGTCAATTGCAAGAACTAGAAGTGATAGAAAAAGAAATTAGAACATGTAGCAGTATGTTGGTAAAGCACTTCAGGAGTAGGGCCATTGTGGGACACTGGTAACCAAAAGTGTCCATTTATTTCCATGAGCATGTTATGACCGATATGATGGTTTTGAGGTAGGTATATGCCTTGGTTTTTGTATTTTCCGATGTGAGGAAGCCTTGCCAAGAGATGGATCTCCCAAGATAGGGGATGTCGGGGAACTTGGAAGGTGAGTCTCTTCACGGAAGGGTTACTGGATTGCCCGAGGGACTACATATCAGATGGATTTGTTTTAGTCATTAACATTTCCAAATGGAATCAAATGCACATTCAGAGTGTTCCCTGGAACAATGAGCCGGGGACAGTTCATTGAGCGTACAATAGTGTAGGATGGTAGCGATGGACATTGGATGCATATTTGACTTGGCAGTGGATTTTGGACTTCTTAGAAACGAAGTGAATCCTGGTACTACTTTGAGGGTGGAGGTGTGGGCATATGGATTCCCTTGTTGCTGATACGAGCATTGTATCATTTTATTTGTTGGTTGATCAAATGTGTATATCATTGTAAATATCATAATGAGTTGTGTTATAATGCTCCAGTACACGGTATGATTCTCATGATTATTTTTTCTTTTGAGAAGGTTATTCATTGTAAATACTGCAACGAGTTGTGTTATAAAGCTCCATGGGAAGTATGGTTTCTTTTCAATAGTTTTGCTGAGGTATATATGTGGTTGAACACCGAGGATAGTGTCCCCCAAGGGGGAGGGTTCTATAATAGCCCTGGTAAAAAAATTCATGTAAAATATATAATAACCACGATTGATGAGACATGTATTCCAAGCTAAGTGGTGGGAAAAACATCCTAGGGGGTGTTGATTTGGTTTATTATGGCTATGGAAACTGGAAAAGTCAAAGGAAAAGGGTTTGGAAAGGCATAATGACATTAATTTTCATTTTACTTATGAAAATAATGGAAATTAGGAGAAAAGTAAGGTGAAAGGTCCCAAGTTGCATGTGAGGATGAAAATGAAGGAAAATTATGGAAAATGGAGAAATTAGAGGCTTAAATGATAAAAAGGATGTTGAGGATCAGTTGGCAAGATTTTTTCTCTCATTATTATATCTCTCATACTCTTGGACACTTAGAGTATTATTGGAGCACTCTTGGTGAGTGTAGCATACTTGGATATTTGGAGCAAGAAAGTAGGAAAGAGGAGGAAGCAAGCAAGGAGGAGAAGGAATCAAGCAGCTATAGTAGGATTCTTGGTAGGTATCGATTTGCATGTGTATTTTCCTTTCTATATTTGACATTTATGGTATTTCATATGGTTCTCTATGGTCTTGGCATGGGTTTTTGCCAAGTGTGACAGTGTATTCAACCTATCCTTGCCATTAACAGATAGCCGTGGTGTTGTGGAGTTATCATGTTTTTGTTTAGATGGATTACCAAATGGATTCGAAGCTGAGTGAGGTGGATATGAAAATATTATTATTATTATTTATGACACAAAATCGGTTTATGTGTTGCCTCGGTTTAGGGCCTAGTGATCCAGGTTTAGATTGCGGTAAAGCCTGAGAGGTGTTTCCTTGGTTTAGGGCTTAGTGATCAGGGATTGGATTGTGGTAAATCCTGAGAAGTGGTTTCCCTTGATTATTCCTAGGAATCCTTTCTAGTTAATGGAGGGATATATGGTAAAGCCTAGAGGGTAGTGTCCCGATTTAGGGCTTAGTGACCCCTGATTCAGACTGTTGGTTGCAGTAAAGCCTGAGAGACTAGGAGACAAGAAAATTACTCACGGTGTAGGCAGAGAGAATATGGTGATATCCATGCTTGTGTTGGCCTAGTGATCGAGGTAGATCATGGTAAAGCCAATTATGACATGTTTTATTGCTGAGGTTTAGGTGGTTTAGCCTCAGGATGCCATGGTTGGTTCCTTCGATTTAAGTTCCACATTCATGCTTGGAATATGGCTCGAGGGTGATTGGATGAAGTAGATCTGGCTCAACCAATATATGGTTAGGTGGAACGTGTAAGTCCCATCTCTGGTTGTTTTTTACATTCAGTAAAGAGATAATTTATCTGGTATCTGGTATGCAAATATGATGGTATATATATATGGATTCTATTGCTGATATATCCATGGTATTTCTGTTGGTGTTATGTTGGTTATAAGCATGTATTGTGGCAGTGATGAGGTATGGATCTCTTCATGTTTTTACTTGTAAATGAATATCCAATGTATCCATGGTAAAATTGATTGTATAATAGCATATGGTGTAAGGGAGAAATGCTTCTTAACCATTCTCAGCTAAGAAATAGACCCCTTTGTTTACATCTGTTGTTTGTGCCTATATGTGCAATGTGTGTGACATGTTTGATAAAATTCCTATCATGGCTGGGTGGGGTCGGTTGAGGTCCAGTTGATTTGATTGATTCCATTTATTTTTTTTGGTGTAATTTACCCCCTCCTGAAGTTATAGGAAGTTTTGGCCAGTGACCTAGGCTCAAGGTCTGAAAATGTGACACAAATCCCGGAGCCAGGCACATAAATATTTTGTTTGATCCTGAGCCCCTACCTTGGCAAGGCTAACCCACAACTCTAGACCCTAGAACCACTCCCTTTACTTTATTTTCCCACGACTCAGCCTCAAAGGGGCTAAAAATAGGTCCCCCCTTAGGGAACAGGGCCATAGAAGGTTGGGGTACCTTCTCAGGATGTCAATGATGTAGTGTAAGGTTTGTTTTTGGTGTTTCTGTCGGTTCCACTTCCTTAACGTCATCTAGGAGGTTGAATCCCATATTATTAGCCTCTCCTCACATGTTTACCCTGGTTGGCCAGTTACTTGGGTAAATGGGGGAAGAGGGCGTTATAATCAATTAACCTTCCTGTTTGGATTTTTTGATCCCACAATCATGTAATTGTAGAAGCAATGATTTTAATTTCATAAATAAATCTTGAATGTTCTCAAATTTGTTTGGATCTAAGGAATTTAGCTTGTTTTCGAGAATATGAGCCCACATCTCATCCTGCTTTCCAAATAAATTTTCGAAGGTTGTCTAGACCTCATTCAGAGTGCTACATGTGTCCACATGGAAACAAAATTTTGGAAATATGGACAACAATAGAAGACCAAAATCCTCGTCCATCCCGTTGAAGTATTTGGATTTTTCAATGGTGGAATTGGGTTCAGTTTTTGTATTCATAACTATCCGATAGAAGCCTTTGCCTCTGAGGTGAAGGAAAATCTCTAGTTTCCATTGTAAGTAGTTATACGAAGTAAGAATAACTGAAGATGATAACTCCATTCTTTCACCTTGTAACTGTAGCAACAATTGCAGCGGTTCTCCAATATTTTGATATGCAAATCAAATCTCCAAACATTTTCCAATTGTTTTATCTTCAAAACTACATAATATAGTTCATGCACCTTCTACAAACCCCTGTAGCTCTAATACCATGTAAAATTATTAGAGAAAAAATACGAATCTAGTTAAATAATAATTGCACAAACTTGCAAGAATTGAAAAAATAAAAATTGGAATTGAAAACGATGATGATGATGTAATAAAATATTATTTTATTATTTCCACTATTATTTTATAATTTCCTTAGGAAGCTCGTTTTAGACCTCAAAATTTATCTAATGAAGCTAACTATGTGCATGTACAACAACAATAACAAGACAATTAACAAGTGAAATACAAAAAAATAATCCCCACCAGTCGGGAACCTTAGGGTACCTATTCTGAGAATGGCCAAGATGACATGAAGTATATGTGATTAAAATGTAGTGAGAGGGGTTCACCGAAGAAGTTGTAGAGCACCCCCTCAACAGAGGATGGAGAAAATAATCTCATGTGACACCCGCGAGAGAGGCAGTTACACTCTAATTGCACTCCTCTGCTCGAGACTGTTAGATCAACCCTAACCCATGGAGGCCATTAATTTTGGAACCCTTTATAGGGCACATGGAAGGCATGACAACTGTACAATTTTGAAAATTTGATCAATCCAAATTTAGCCACATAGGTAGACAACTTAAGGCATGAGTAATTCCAATCAATGCCAAATATTAAAATCATAATGTATGCCAAACAACAAAGTCACATTATATAGTAATGTATTGAAGGTTTGCCTTGGTATAGTTGTTACTCATTCCATGTTTAATTTAATATGGTGAAGTGGTAATATTATGTGGTATATTTATTTTTTAATGTAGGATTTCAGATGCTCCATGTATGGGTTAGGATCCCAAATATCCAATAATAAATATTAAAGATGTCAATTCATATCATAATTTAAAAAAAAAAAAAATCTAATGAGGTATGTTACAGGTGGTACCAAACCCAGGTTGACTACATTGTGGCCTCATTGGGAAATCAAGAAATTAACAAAATTGTGCTTTTGTTCCACAAAGAAAGAGATAAATGAGGATATGAAGTGTAAGGATGCCTACTACATCTACCAGAGTCCCTATCAGTCCCATTTCAATACCAGTATAAGGGGAAACCCAGAAGGTGGGTCCAGCTAGGAGAACAATCTTTAATTGGTACGATGATGTTAATGGAGGTTGTGTAACAATTATAGACAAAGGTGGAAAAACTAAGAGTTAATAATGAAAAACTAATAATAGATCAGGAAAGAATCATTAAGTGTTTAACAAATCGATAGAATAAGAGGAATTCAACCCCAAACATTGACAACAGTAACCAAGAAGAGTCCCATTGATAAAGGGAAAACAATATGCCTGAAAGAAACACTACATAGGTGTCAGGAGGTGTAAGAGGATCAAATTCAGAAAATGGGGAATCTAAAAATATCGCCCAGGACAAGACACACAAGGGAGAAAAATGTTGAATTTCCACGACCTTGGATCTATGTTAGATTATTAAAATCACTGACGTTACCAAACCAAGAATCTCAACCATAAAATACTTTGCGTAATGGAAATATGAAGCAGTAAATCGCACATGCATAAATATACACAATTTTTAAAAAAAATTTACAATAATGTATAATCACCAATATTCGTTAAATTAAACTAGATTTGAATAACACAACAATTTATGGTGCACATGATACAATGACAAACTTTCTACGCAGAGTTAATGTTGTATCTTGTCATGTCGGTCCTTTTCACCTGTACTTCTCACTAGTAGTGCCTTAGTCCATCAAGGCCACTACACATCAAGGCTCTAGGAGGTTTGCAACCTAACACTATTGCATGTCACTTTTCTAGCATGTACATGGGTTGATCCAATCTTCTCTTTGGGCTTACCAATTCCTGAGCTACAAACTGCCAGGCTAGTAGTCACCGTTGTCCATCAAGGTGCTACACTTCGACACCAATCTTCACCCTTGACCTTCTGCTCCTCTTCGTCACTTCAAGATATCTCATATAGGCCCTCGACCATATTAATGGAACCCAATACTACACTACGGAACATTGTCCTAATTGAGGTTTTTCCTTCCTCAATACAATCCCAAAGACTGCAACGCTGATCTAAAATTTGGTCACCAAAATATGACCCAACACATACCAAATGCTATTTTTTTGACTTCTACCTGCGACCCAATCAAGGTAAGATATATTCGTTCTCTTCCTCCTTTAACAAGTCCTTTTCTTAAAGTGTGTGTTGCAAAAATGGATACTTTTAAGACTTCACCACACCCTTTATTTATACACCAATAAAGGGGATCCATAATTGATTTTGGACAAATTACTCAAGCCTAAATGACTTGTCCTTGTCCAAATAATAATGACAACTTCAAAAATTCATATCTCCACTTCTACAAATCGAAATTCGACAATTCTCAAAGTATTGGATTCTAATTTCGGCCCTCTATCATCTCATGCCATTAGATGTAGAAATGTGCTCCCAGAAATGCCCCAAACACGATCGGGTGCAAAACCCCATATGTGGGTTCCAAGCCCACAAGTGACCCTTGTGGTACCTTTCCGTCCAAACCCTAAACCCTAGGGCTTGGAGTACCTACCAAGCTATACAAATAAACACTCCCTCTTAGCGAGGGAGGTACCTTGAATAATAGGATGTAACTCATCGTCATCAACTGAAAGTAATATTCAAGAGGTTAATATAGGTACAATATTCAAGAGGCTAATAAGTAATGCAAGGATGTTTATTTTATTAGAGGAACAAATCAGGAGACATCACTTCTACCTCTATAACATCCATGAGCAATCTAGTATATGAATACTTCAACTTGTTTGAATTTAAAAGGAGGATGGGTAAATCTTCTTTCTTACTCTAATGACACAACAAGCAAGTGTCGAAACAAAGAGTTATGCTACCTGATTAGTAATATTGAAAAACTGAGAGAGAAACGTGCATCTTATTGAGATAAAGGGTCAATATTTCTCTCTTGGAGCTTTGGTCAAGGATTTAGTTGAAACCATAAAATAAAGGAACACTAGGAACTGGTTGGATTATGAAACTTTGTAATGTTTTTTTGCATGAGGACATGAAAAATATCCAGTGTGGGGGAATGTCATTAGGGGAATTTTGAGGTCTAAAATGGGCCTCCTAAGGAAAATGTACAATCAAAATTCATTTTATGAGAACCAATCACATTTTAGGGGATGACATCATCCCAAATGGTTGAGGTGGCATTGCTTGAGTTAAAGGTACTTACTTTTTACATTCTCAATGGTGGATAAAAACTCATGGTTAACCATGGTAGTGTTGTAAATTCTTTTAAAGTCATAAAGTAAAGTACTAATAATAGATGTCATTTCACACTTTTTGAATAAAATATTATTATTGTCATTTCATATTTTTTGAAAGAAACAAATCATATCCTTACATGATCTTCATGTCTTTACACATTTTTCAATCAAAATTATATTTGTATATTTTAATGTATTTATTTTTAAATTATCTATTAATCTCATTTTTTTTCCTAAGTAAAACTAACTCTATTATATCATATTTAACAAAAAGTTACAAGGTCCGTCCTGAGTAATGGACAAGTCCATTCCAGAGGAATAATTCGAGATTTTGCTGCCAAGAGCTGGACTGCCCCAAGAGGGGAAACCAGTCCTTAGAGACAACAGAGATAATGTTGCCCAAAACGGGAAACCAGCAGAGAGAGTTTTAAAAAAAGAACAAAAAAAGAATAGTATAGCTTTCCTAAACTTGAACATGCTGAAAAGAGTTGAAATGGAAATTCTAAGGAGGACCTTCATGCTTGTTGTTGGGGGAGGGAGCTTCTTCCAGGATTCTGCAGACATAGCCAAAATCTATAGTGTCTGAGTTGGACACGTTTGCGGCAGGAGAAGAGCGTGGCTATGCTGGGAGACCAAGACGCTCCACCGAGGTGTCCATCTGCAGGTCATGCCACTGAGTGGCTTCACACACATGGGGGCAGTCTAAATTTCCATCATGCTTCTGCTCTTGGATGTCTTCAACGTCCGGGTCCGAGCTGCCATCGTTGGAGTCGCTGGAGTTGCCATTGTTGCTAGAAGCGGGATGCACGGGAAGGGCTTTCATCTTTCGTAGGATGAAAGCCATCTCCTAGGATATTGTTGATTTGTGAGCTCATTTGTTGCTACGGGAGGTGGAAAGGAGAAGGGTGGGGGCGGGAAACTGCAAGGAGAGCTGCACACTCAGGACAGCAGGAGGGGGGTTTTCGAGCGCATTCCAGGCTAAGGAGGAAGGTTTCAAATCGCGGTCGAGGGAGAGAGACAAAGGCAAGCGAGAGGGAAGGCCCCGCCCCCCTACTCTCTAACACCTCATTCTATGACGACGGGGCATAATGGTGCAAAATGGAGAAGCTTTGGATAGGAGGGGGGAGAAGGCAGAATCAGGGGAGAAGCTACAACTATCATGAACAGAGGAGGGGTTGAGGCAAAGCTCCTGAGACAAGGCAGCAAGAATGATGAGGAACTCAGCAAGCAAACTAACGAACCATAATGTGGAGGGAGAAGATGGGGTGGTGAACTTAATAGTCATGGTGTGAATTAATGTGAGGGCTCCCTGGTACGTCACCTCAAGGGTGGCAAAGGAGGCTTTAATGGTCGTCTCACGCCAAGAGTTAACGTTGCGGGAGTCCCAATGGACGATCACGTGGGTGCGTCGTGTGTCCGTCCACATGGCCACCCCATGTCTTCTAACAAACACCCGCATCCAGGGGAATATTAATCTCATTTTATTTAACATTATAATTTCAAATTAATTATAGGTTAATAGCTATACATATATATATTATAATAAATATTATTAAAAAATTAACCTTGTAATTTTATGATAAATCAAATCTATGAATAATATTATTATAATATTAATAAAAATACAAACATATTAAAACTAAAGAAAAATGTATATTAGTTTTGTATGATGAAAAAATGTACATTAGTTTTGTATGTTAAAAAAAGGCATATTAAGTTCAATATAGTTTGGGGCAAAAAAAAGTCTAAAATTTCAATGTATATAACTAGCAATTGCACCACATGTTGCAAAAGAAATGCCTTAAGGAAATAGAATAGGAAAGAGTAGCTTAAAATAAATAAGATGTTGCAGAGAAGGAACCATCATGTAGGAATGATTGGAAAATTTTGCTTCCATGGAAGCATGTCGTGGAGGTTTCAAAGATATTGATGATAAGAGTTATCAACCAGAAAGATATAGTTGTTAAACTCAGAAGCCTCTTCTGGATTTAAAAAATTATAAACTGATAAGATATAGCAAACTTCTTGGCACAATATGTCAGTTTGCAACATGACCAAATAAAACAACTGAAGTAAATACTGTCATATGGTTTTCAATGCATTTATGTAATTAAAATAGAGCTAGGAACTTTTGAAGTCTACTTCATTGAAAATTAGAAACATCTTCATGCATGTTGGCATCAACATAAAACTGAAATGATTAGCATATATCATTGCAGACATGGTTACAATTTTTCATGGATTAGGTGGTATGTATCAGCAAGAAAGGAACTATTCATATTTCTTAATGATATACTCAAATTTATTTCACAATACTAATCAAGTGTCTAAAGAAGCCATCATCACTTTCAAAATCAGATATTTAAAAATACAAGTTGTAAAATTTGAATTTGTTTCATAAAATTTAATAGAATCATGTGCTCAGATCTAAGATATAGTTCTTAAACTCTGAAGCCTCTTCTTGATTGAAAACATACTAAACTCATGAGATATAGCTAAAAAGAATATATATGTGTGTGTATTTTAATTTAATATATATATATATATATATATATATATATATATATATATATATATATAATTTTTAATTTAACAAATAATTATATCAAGAAAAGGCAAGGACCATGTTATAGTGAAATCTTACTGCAATATTGCTTCCTTGAACCTCACAAATTATGAGGGCTATGTTGAAATAAAGTTAAAGACCTTCTCTCATCATGCCAACATGAATGCCTTATGAATGAAGAAATAGATCGTGATTTTCTACTTTCAAAATCAAATGTATTTTTGGTGTAGTTCCTCCATATTTAATCTTTATCACTTCCTATTGAGTCACCTATGTATTAGTTTTTCATGATCTTTGAAAATATTCAAAAGATTAGTGATCTCCCTAGTGTCTACCATGTTCTTGCTTTTTCAGTGTCGCTGATATGAATTTGGTTTCTTTTCTTCTTTTTGAAGATAGTAAAAAATGTATGGAGAGGTGGCTTTCATCACTTTAAGAGAAGTAAAAATAAGGCTATTGAGAAAATAAATCCAACACCGAGATAGATTCGGTAGCATTTATAGAATTGAAAAACATGTCTTGTTCTCTAGTGTTGGCTACTCAACATAGATTTCTTGATCTTGTGTACAAGAAATGAATTTGTATTTAGCTTATATTACATTAACAATGAAATTTCCAAAATTCATGGCAGGCTTTCCATCACATTTGTAGAGAAAATTATAACACAGTGTCACACGTTTCTTATGAGAGCTAAATGCTCCTATATGCACAATGGATTTCATCACTGAAGAGCAATAAAAACAAGTTTATTGTGAAAAAACTCCAACACATTTGTAGAGAAAATTATAACACAGTATCACACTTTTCTTATCGAAGCTAAATGCTCCTATATGAAAAGTCCTTTGCATTAGCCGAGCATGCAGAAAAAACGAAGAATCACATTTGTATGGAGGACGCTAGAATTCTTACTAGAATTGACCATTTCCATCACCGGAAATTTAGGGAGGCAATTGAGATTGAGAAGAGGTCCCGCACATTGAACAGGGATGATGGATGGAAAGTGAGTAGTTGTTGGATTCCATCTCTTCACTCCTTGTAGTAGTCCTTTTCTTTGTGTTTTTATGTTTTTGGTATTTATTTATTTATTTTTTATTTATATTTATTTATTTTTTATTTATTTATTTATTTTATTTTATATTTTGATTTTATTTTATTGATTATTAATTAATTATTTAGTTTTAGTTTTTGAATTTGACTTGAATTCTTCGGTTTTTATTTGGTCTTTTAATTTTTGGTTTTATTTTTATTTTTATGATCTAGTCTTTTTATTTTTATTATTATTTTGTTTATTTTATTTTTCTATTTTATTTATATTTTGGTCTATGTATGTTAATTTATTTATTAAAATAAAATACAAATAATTTTATTTTATTTTATTTTATGTTATTTTAATTTAATTTTTATAAAATGTTTTTATTCATTCATGTATTTATTTAATTATTTTTTTATTTTATTTATTTATAAATTATTTAGTTTTAATTTTTAACTTTGACTTGAATTCTGTGGTTTTTATTTTACCTTTTAGTGGGTCTTTTAATTTTTAGTTTTATTTTTATTGTTATGATTTAGTCCTTCTTCTCCTTTTTTCTTGTTTCTAATTTTATTCCTTCATATTTATTTATTTATTTATTTTATTTATTGATTTTATTCTATTATTTTATTTATTTTTTATAATTTATGACTTTGACTTGAATATATTTTTTACCGTTTTTAATTTTAAAGATGGTTAGTTATATTTTTTATTATTTTATAATTTTTGACCGTTTTTAACTCTTTGGGGTTTTGACCGTTGCTTCTCACTTCTTAGTTCGAAACGCATCGGTTCCAAAATATATTATGTGATTTCCCAGAAGATTTATATTTAAAAGGAGTAAAACAAGTTTATTGAGAAAAAAAATCCAACACATTTGTAGAGAAAATTATAACACATTATCACACTTTTCTTATCAGAGCTAAATGCTCCTATATGCAACAACTGTGGCTTTCATCAAGAGCATAACAAACAATTTTACTGAGAAAACAACTCTAGCACTGAGAGAGATTTGGAAGCAACTGTTGAATTGGTGAACATGTATTGCTCTATGGTGTTGGATATTGAGCATAGATTTCTTGATATTATATACAACAATGTAAATTTTCATGTAGTTTATACTACATTAACCATGAAAATTCTCTTTTCACTCTAAAAGAGCTTTGCATATCAAGACATTTGATCTCTCTTAGCTCTTGATATTGATCTAGGCCATCTTAATTCCCCCCTTTAAATAAACTACATTCCCCATGAATACCATGAGCTGTTTTTATAGTTTATTATTATTTTATTTTATTATTTTTATTTTTTATTGTATTTTGACCTAGTTAAAGTGTTCATTACATTATGTCAATCTTTTTATTTTTTATTTTTTTTTTAAATGTTAAACATGGCATAACAAGATTTCTATCATACTTTTTTGGAGAGCATTGTGACACAAAAATGTAATATTTAAATACATAAATAGTTGTTTTCCTTTTTTATAGTGTTTTTTATCCATGCAATTTAAATTAATTGGTTTGGGTGGAAATTAATTTTATGATATAAATTTTATTTAAATCTAACAAATTTTTAATAACATCGTTTTAACTTAAAAGTCTCCAAAACCTAAATACGTATCTTAATTTCCCCCTTTAAATAAACTACATTCCACATGAATACCATGGGTTGTTTTTATAGTTTATTATTATTATATTTTATTATTTTTATTTTTTATTGTATTTTGATCAATAGTTATTTTCCTTTTTTATAGTGTTTTTTATCCATTTATTTTAAATTAATTGGTTTGTGTAGAGTTTAATTTTATGTTATAAATTTTATTTAAATATAACAAATTTTTAATAACATCATTTAAACTTAAAACTTGTGGATCTAATGGCCTAAAAAGTTTCAATCGTCTAACATTTGATCCAATGGCTCAAACATGGACACATTGGCACCTAGGGGAGTTGTTTGCAAATAAGAATGAGTTGTTTTCAATCTTTTTATTTAATTCATTTTTATTTTTATTTTTGTGTAATTTGACATAGTCAAAATGTTAAACATGGCATAACAATATTTCTATCATACTTTGTTGGAGAGCACTGTGACACAAAAATGTAATATTTAAATACATAAATAGTTATTTTCCTTTTTTATAGTGTTTTTTATCCATGCAATTTAAATTAATTGGTTTGCGTGGAGTTTAATTTTATGATATAAATTTTATTGAAATCTAAATAACATCGTTATAACTTAAAAGTCACCAAAACCTAAATACTTATCTTAATTTCCCGCTTTAAATAAACTAAATTCCACAGGAATACCATGGGTCAATACCATGTTTTTATAGTTTATTATTATTTTATTTTATTATTTTTATTTTTTATTATATTTTGACCAATAGTTATTTTTCTTTTTTATAGTGTTTTTTATCCATTTATTTTAAATTAATTGGTTTGTGTGGAGTTTAATTTTATGTTAGAAATTTTATTTAAATCTAAAAAAAAATTAATAACATCATTTAAACTTAAAACTTGTGGATCTAATGGCCTAAAACATTTCAATCATCTAACATTTGATCCAATGGCTCAAACATGGACACGTTGGCAGCTAGGAGAGTTGTTTTCAAATAAGAACACCTTAAGGCGTAAATATTATATTATACTTATAGATATAAATTAAACATATTTAATCATTTTTTTCTTTAATTTTAAATACAACTAAATTAATTTCATTATGATTATATTAATATTATATATTATTATACATAATATTATGAAAAATAATCTAAATGTTATAGAATATATATTATATTT
The DNA here is from genome assembly GCA_034641835.2 of Pinus albicaulis. NCBI lineage: Eukaryota > Viridiplantae > Streptophyta > Pinopsida > Pinales > Pinaceae > Pinus > Pinus albicaulis. The sequence continues at coordinate 291,517,141 of CM076576.1, forward strand.
ATTTTTATATTATGTATTATATTTATAATTTAATTTAATTTATTTGAGTACAAAAGACAAATGCATTAGTTGTTCAATGATAATGACATTTTATTGAAAAGTTCATTCTTATTTATAGTCACACCAATACAATTTTTTTATTAATTTTATTTGGTACACCTTTTCAATTGAATTTAACCATGGTTACATTGATTGTGTGTAAAAAGTAAAATGCAAATTCATAAATATTATTTTATTGGTTTAGCTATTATTTTATTATTTCCTTAGGAGACCCATTTTAGACCTCAAAATTCTCCTAATGTGGGTCTCCAATTTGTCATAATTTTGTTGATGAAAACATCCATTTTTGCATCATTTCATTCACCCATTGTCATCATTTTAAACCATATTTCTTCATAAACGCATCAAATTCTCGCATACATGTTTACATGGTTTATTATTATTATTTCTATTATTTTTAATGAATTAAGAAGAATTTTGCATGGTTTTACTAATGATTGTTTGGCAAATTCAAGTTTATGTAGTTTAGTCAAATTTCTGTAGCTATCTCCATGGTTGAGGTAGTAGAAACACTCTAGAAGGAAATATGACACTTGGGCTTGGTTTCTAGAAGCTCCAATATGGATTTTTATTGGTAAAACTCTACCCAACTCTCATGTGTGGACCTCTAGCAAAATATCAAAGGAAAAACACACCAGTTTTGATCAGTCAACTTCAAACATGTTTTCTGAGCAAAGGAAAATGAAAACATGAGTTTCTTTTTAGCATGGGCCCAATTAGGTTATTGATGAGTATTTTTCTCAAATTCATTAAGAGGCTTTTGGGATTCTTTGGAGTCTTATTCTACAAATTACATGGATAAACAATTTTCCAATTCGTCCTTCAATGCACAATCTCAAAAAAGATTGGAAAGAGTTGTTCTTTAGCAAATTCGTGGTAGGGAGATCATTCTTATCATATATGGGCAGATATTTGATCCAAGGATCCATCAAATAAGATTGGATTTTATTTTCAAAACTGATCTCATGACCAAAACTCAAGCAAGAAAATTCTGAGTTTGTTAATTGTTTCAAAATTCTATAAATTGCAGTCTCTTTGATGAGAGGGGGGAGAAGATGTCAAGGATGCATATTATTTTGTAATTTTTTTTTCTTCTGTTAATTAAAGAAGAAAACTCTATTTTTTTTAATGAATGCAATCTCTGTTATCGCGCAATTCTAAATATGATTGGCGATTCTAGTCTTGTGATATGAGTTTCTAATAACTCACACTCATCCGGAGGCCCCCCTGAAGATGTGTGAGAATAGTTAGATGTATTTCATTATGAATTAATTTCTTTATGCTTTGCATTACTGATTGAATTCCATTCCAATTAGATGCTCTTCTATTTCATTTTGAATAGGATATCTACTTAATTTTCTTTGTTCTATCATAGGTTGAACGCTTAACAACAAAATAAAAAAACCAAAAACATTTATTTTATGCTTAGTATCAGCTCTCATTTTGAATACACACATCAATAATATTATGCTATGTTAATTACTCTTTTAAGATTTCTCTTTAAAGTATTTCAAGTCTATAGAATATTTTTTCCTTCACAAGTAGACATATTTTGATTTTGTTTTAAAATTCAGATTAAATTTGTTTAAAAAATTCTTAGAATAGATTCAACATAAATTTGCTTCAAGATTTCATAAAAGAGGCTTCTTTAGTGTAGATTTCCTTTTTAAGCACCTTAGAATATTTTTGTCTTTCAAAGATCCATATAATAAAAAGATTTCATTTTTCATTTGTCTCATATAATAAATCTTGAATATTATCTTAGTTTTTTTTAATTTATTTAATTCTCTAGCTTTTGGGAAAGAACATGTGCATACTTATCATAGTGATTTTCATAAATAAGTTTCATTTTCTTGTCATCATTTTGAAATCTAGATTAAATAACTTTTTAAAAGATGAAAGCTAATCTCCTAGTACATACGATGTAGTGTACTTCTCAAGCTCACGTACCCAGATTGACATATAAATGAAACTAATTTAAGAGTCAATTAAATTACACAACAGGCTCCAATGCCTCCAGTACATGATGCACTACATCACTTACTATATCATCAGTAGATGCGGGCATGGAATAGGTGGACACATAATTAACCTTTGGCAGGGGAGATACAACTTTCACATAAGGACCATTTATGGATGTTGGTTGATCCCATTAAAAGGCTCACTAATCATATGTGACAAAACGACCTATAACAAAGTGCCAGGAATCTAATCTGAATGATTAGATTCAATTGAGGAATTATGATATTGGTCAACTAATTGTTTCTCTAGAAGATATGGATTTGTCTTCAATAGTGGGAAACAAAAGCTCATTAATGAGTTGATAACTACCTGCCACCTGTTGATGAGGTGGAGGCAGTTATTAACCAACAAAATAGTGGCAGATGAGAATTTCTAAATATTTTGTTTTAATTTCTTCTGTCTCATTGTGAGAGCATAAGAGACTGAAGAGAAGAAAGAGATAGAGACAAAGAAATTGTAGGCCTGGTATGTTCGGAGGGACACTAGATATTTTGTTGTGTCAAGGTTGGGAGGAGCCAAGTACATGATTTTTAATTTTCTAGATAAATATTTCAAGTCAGTATCTCTACCTTTAGTATTATTTTTTATAAAAGGAAAGATTTGAATTATGTTTTGTTCTTCATATTTTTATCTAGTGGAAAAAGAAAGAAGAAAATCAGTCATATGTTTAAATGTAGTTCTTGGAAGTATTAAAGGAAAATGAGCTACTTGTATTTCTTTTAAACTTTAAAATTTGTAGAGAAAAAGGAAAAAACATAGAGTGCTAATTATGTTTCCATTTTTATATTCTAATCATTGGAAGAACAAGGATTATCTATGATGCATAATAGCTCGTAATGGATGAGTTCATTCCTAAATGACATTGTGGGGATATATAAATATAGATGAATATGAAGAGCAAGTAAATATCTGAACTACAATAGAGCACTTCTGCAATATAAACTATATGTTTTGTTAACAAACATAAGAATATGCATTCAAAGAGTATCTAAAAATCCAAAGAGAAATGATTAAAACAAATTCATAATAGTATTTTTTGTATAAAAAGTAATAGCCTTATACATAATTCAAAATATAAATAATAGAGAAAATAGTACAATTTGTAAGAATAGGTGTTCCTCATGACTATACTAGTATGGAATTAATGGAGATAAGAAAAGAAAACATATGATTTTCCGGAATCAAATATCAGTGAGGGAACTGAGCAATATTCATTTGATTGTTATAGAGTTTTTAGTTCAAACACACACACACATATGTATTCTCAAAAATCGCTACAAGATGTTATGATAAAAAAGAATTTATATGAAAACAATTTGTCCATGGTTAGAATAAACCCTTAGAAATTTTATAACTGAATAAGTAAGTATCATACAACAAAATAGTATATGGAAAATTGTGTTTTCACAGGAAATTACAATTACAATAGAGGCTCAAAGCCTCAAAGTGTCTCTTCCATATTTAAGGAAGTTAAATTTGGAGAAAAAAATAAAATATAACATCATAATAACCATCAAGTAGCAACATAGTCAATTAATTATAGAAAAGTTGTTTTGAGCACAACAACCACACCAGGAAGAATAGTGAGGAAAAAAGGTGGAAATCTCCAACTTGGTGTAAAGACAAAACAATTGATTCAGATTTGGGTTGAATCTGAAAACAATGAAGGAAAAATCTCGTTGAACTTGTGAGAATATATTACCTGAAAAATACAAATATAGAGTGTTTTAGTGGTAATCGAATGATAGTTAGAAATCATGGAAGGAAATGCCAAGATTAAACAAAGTAAACATAAAGAGGGTTTTAAAATAAAATTACCTTAAACAGATTATGGTCCACATTATACTTCTTTTTACCTATTTTCAAGGGTTTTGAGGAGAGGCGTTGAAAAAGACATATTGTCCAAGCGACATATTTATATGCTCCATGCCAGAATAGAGCTGCCTTTTGGACTCGCCTGTACAGGTCAGGATTATTATATTTGGACAATCTGGTTGTCATGGGGGATTTTAACTCCACTCTTCAAGCTAATGAATCATGGGGACCCAAAGCCAAGCTCGATCCTTTGGCAAAACAAATTGGGGAAATCTTTGACAAATCCATTTTAAAATACATTCGGCCATATCCACTTATTCCTACCTAGACCAACAGAAGAACAGATGGTGAGTTTATTGGGAAACGTCTCAACAGAGCTATGGTGGCGGAAGCTCTGATTAATACTCATGGGAATCCAAGATTTTTTGTGTTGGTGTCAGATATATCGGACCACATGGCCATTCTCCTCTATTGGCATGTTGAGAATTGACGTACAGGGGTGCAATTTAAATTCAATAGAGCTTGGTTGGTCGACTCTGAATACTGTCAGCTTATCAAAGACTGTTGGAGGGAATGCGATGAGATGGGAGGCTTTCTGGGATGGGACCGATTTCATACTAAATCACAAAGGGTAAAAATAATTACTAAGAATGGGAAATAAAGAAAAAAGAGATGCTTATGGCTGAATTGAGGATGATCTCAGATAGCCTCAATGGTTTATATGTGGAGTTTGTCAACAAAGCACCCAATGCAGAGACATACAAAATTATGGATAAGCTGCAAAAGAGAAGGATTGAGATTCTCAAAATTGAAGAACTTACATGGAAATTAAAAAACATAATCATTTGGCTCAAGGAGGGGGATCTCAACACTGAATTCTTTCATAAAAGTGCCAATGATAGAAAAAACAGAAATTCCATCTGGCGTATTCAGAGGGCTGATGGAAGCTATGCAATCTCCACTTCTGAGATTCAGGAAGAGGCCTATAAACATTTCTCGACCTTCTACCAAGCGGATTCGGATATCGACGGGGCAAGTCAGATTTGGGTTCTTCAGCACATTCCAAAAATGTTTGATGAGGAGGCCATCAACAATATAAATTCAAAAATTTCTATGAAGGAAGTGGAACAAATTTTAAAATATTTTGCACATGACAAATGTCCTGGCTCGGATGGTTGGCCGGCATAATTTTATCTAAATTTCTTTGACATAATGGGTGCAGAGATTACTGAGATTGTGGAATAGGGAAGATTGTTGGGACACATTCCATCAAACATGAACACCACTTTTATAGCGCTCATTCTGAAGTCTTCTGAGCTAAAGGGTTTCGTGGACTTTAGACCGATTGCTCTCTGCAATTTGATATTCAAAATCTCATCCAAGATTATTGCTAATAGATTAAGAGACACTTTATCTAAGTTCATTTCCAAAGAGCAATATGGGTTCCTTCGGGGAAGGTAAATTCATGATGCTATTGCTATTGCCCAGGAGGCAATGCACTCCATGCATTCGGGGAAAAAGGGAGCTCTTATTATGAATATTGATTTGCTCAAAGAATATGCCAATGTAGATTGGTCCTATATTCATCTTGTAATATTGAAGGTGGGGCTCCCTATTGTTTCCATTAGATGGATTATGGCATGCATCACTTCAATCTGCTATGCTGTGATTATCAATGGAAATCCAACTTCCTTTTTTGAAGCTGGTCGTGGTCTACGACAGGGGTGTGCTCTATCCCCGCTTATATTTATACTGGTTATGGATGGATTCAAGAATCTTATGGATATGGCGATGAGAGCTGGATATTTTTCTGGGTACTCCTTCTCAGATTCTATAAGTATTTCTCAGTCACTCTTTGTGGATGATCTTCTTTTATTTGAGCGGTTCAATAAAAATAATTGGTTCTACATTCATTACCTTCTTACCCGATTTGGAATGCAACTGGGCTTCTCATAAACAAAGGAAAGTCTTTCCTCCTTTGTGGTTATGGTGATGAGGATGAGATCAATTTCATTGCCGATTTTATTGGGATCAGTTCTAAGAAGGCTTGTGAGGGATTTGTATACCTGGGTTGTAGAATTAAGCCGCGTGGTTACAAGGATAGGGATTGGATGTGGTTGGTGGATAGATTGAAAAGTAAAATTAATAAATGGACTTATAGATGGTTATTAATGGGTGGATGCCTCATAATGATTCAGCCTGTACTATCTCAGCTACTTGTATACTAGGGGCATCTATTCTATATTCCTGAACATATTGTCGCCATTATCAATCAGACCCTTTCACAATTCTTATGGGGTGGTGTTGCGCTGCAAAAAAGCATCATTTGTGTAGGCTTGATCTATTAAATCGTCCAAAACAACATGGTGGATGGGGCATTCAAAACACTAGGGTCTTCAATAAGGCTCTGTTGATTAAGTCCCTGTGGAGAGCCATTACGAGGACGGGTGTTTGGACTGATATTATCAAATGCAAATATCTATCAGGTGATCCCCTTCTTAATATATACTGCCACAGTTTATTTTTCCCTAGGGTCATTTCGGCCATTTGGAAATTTTTTAAGAAAGTGATACTTTGTATGGCAGAGAGATTGTCTTGGCATTTTGGTGATGGACAATGGATTTATTTGGGATATGACTACATTTTTAGTTTTTCTGAGGAGGCTCAACTTAATCCTTGGCTTCTTCACTATCTGGCTCACTGAGGCATCCTGTATTTCTCTCAGACGATCCATTATTGGGCTCATGGTGCCCCTATACTAAAATATGCTGAACAGTTGGGCCTATTTGGCCCCAATGAGGAGGACTGGGGCTCCTTCACGGATGCCATCTGGGCGGCTGGTATCTGTTACACGCTGGGGGGGGACTGCATTGTGCGGGTTGGGACAAAAAATAGTGATTCCTTGATCGTTAAAGATATATACGAGTATGTCAATATTAAGACTTATGATGAGTTCCTATCCAAGGAGTTCTGGCCCTTCTAGCATAGGAAAATTCCCAATAAGATTGTTCTATTTGGATGGCTCGTATGGAAAAAGAAGATTCTCACATGGGACTCTCTCACCAGAAGGGGTATCTATGGGTCGGGTAGATGTGATGTCTGTCGTTTGCATGAGCAAATGATAGATCATTTATTCTTTCAATGTCCTATTGTTATCTCATTATGGAAGCTTTTCTGTTAATATTATATGGACCCAATATGGACTCCAGAGGACTTCATGAGTATTGCTGAAGCCTGGGACAAGATCTCTGGAAAATTTCAATCTCTTCCTTTCTTTTTTATATGGGAAGTCTGGCTTGCTTGGAATAAGCTCATATTCGAGGATATGCCTTGTTTGGTTCATCTCATTCCTGTTGCTATTATGAGATGGATTGATGAAAGGGAGCCAGCTATGGATAGTATTAAGGATCGCTCCCGACGATTGAGACCTCACCCCATTTCGCTCCCTGCCATTTTTTTTTATGGGGCTTGCCTAGATGGCAGGTTGGGATGTGGTGCATGGATTAAGATATCCCAAGTGGAAATAATACACATATATTGGAATCGGGGTAGGGGCACCAATAATAAGGCGGAATTGATGGCCTTATGGGGTGGTTTATTGGATGCGCTAAACATAAATCTGAAGGGTGTAAGCATCTATGGAGACTCTCGACTAATTATTGATGTCATATCAGGCAAAGCGGAGCTAACTTCTCCAAGTTTATAGGGCTGTCTCAAGAGGAAAAAAAATCTTTGGCATTGTCTGGATAAGCCACCTTCACATCACATTTTTAGAGAAAACAACACAAGAGCTGATGGTCTATGAAAAAAAGGCATCAACACTAACTTTGGGGTTTTGCAGGTTATTCAATATAGAAATGGGCAACAAATCTGGGACACTGAGATCCCAATTCCATAATTAATGGAGTATTTTCATCAAGTGAGGCTGCTAACTTTTCTCTGTACATTTTCCTACTCTTTTCATTGCATGGAAGACTCACTTCCTATTACATAGTCCTACTAGCAAGCGAGCCTGTTTTTACTCACACTGCACAGGACACAAACAACGTAGCCGAGACAGTTTATTCAAGCGAGCCTGTATATCTCTCTCTATACACGATTTCAAGTGAGGCGGATTTGGGCTCAGACAGGATTCAGGCGAGGCTGTTTTTGTGAATGTTCTCTTCCTGAAGGGATTATCCTATAATTAATTATGTTCTAATATGGGACAAATAGATTAGCCAGAATCTGTTTCAAAATATGGTTGTATTCTGAACCAGAATCTATTCAATATGTGGCCTATTGTAGAAATGTGGTTGGTTCGAAACCATAATAGTATCAGTATGTTGTTAAATATTGCTGGATAAAATAGTTAAACCTGCTGATGAGTTTTTTGCTCTTATGAGGCTGAACGTTATAGACTCATGTCTATCTTAGGATGGAAACACAATGTTGATATTTTCCCTGCTATGTCCTTACCAGCTTCAAATATACTATACTTGGTATGAACTGTTTATAATATAATAGACGACGTTTTTTTCCTTCTAAAAAATGAATTGTAAGTATTGCAATATAAGTAGTAGGTGAGACAAGAAAGGGTTTCAATCCTAATTTCCTTTGCCAAAGTCGCTGAAAATTTTAAGAGAGTCATTCCACTCAATAAACGAGAGACCAAACACCATGATGTTAAAATCAGACTCTCATATATGTAATATAAATTATGTGTGTGAGAACACCAAAGAAAACTAACCCTAGAACACTAGTTGCAGAGCAGCATGATCGGTGAAAGAAAACAAGGGAATTGAATGGAGTTTGGTAAACACAAACGTACTAATTAGGATTCCGAAAAACCCTAAGTTATTTTTCACCGTTGATTATGCGAGATTCAATCTCAAGCGTTGGTTCGATAGGTAAAAGGTATTATACGTAGATACACCCACAAGTGCCACGCGCAAGTGTAGATTATTCTGTAGAGTTAAAGATTTACTGCATAAACCTTATCACAGATGGTGAGTCGAACGTCAAACTTAATACCACATTCAAAACAAGAGAACGAGACCAACCTTGGTAAAAAATTTCTCATTCAATGCAAAATAACATTATGCACATAATATGATCGTGATTATTGTAAATGAGATTTGGTTATAATACAAGTTCATTATTATAGACTCATTAAAGTTAATAGCAGTGGGAATGATGGTAAGATAGATGTTTACATGTAAATATCGATTAATAAATGGAACAAGAACCATAATTTTATTGAAATGCCATTAGGGTATATACATTAGTATAATGAGTTACAAACTAAACTATACACTGGATAGTTCCAACCACGTGTGAATAATGATCAATACATACAAGTCCCTTTTGAAAAAAAGATAAAATATAAAGAGGAATAACCCGTATGTAACATGAGATATAAGGAGTAGTTCACATTATCTATAGTTTAAATAGGAGTAAAATAATAATATATGAGAAATAGGGAATGATCAGTTCCAGTAGTAATAGAGACAAGGAATTATTTTGAAAGAATAAATTTCTTAGTGAAACAAAAAAATATTGTTTATTATTTAAAAGAAAAAAAATGAGTGTGTGAAGTACATTGCACTGGGTATATAAGGCTTAGATTGCTAAGAAATATGAAACACCATCGATGTATATTAATCCAAATTCCTTCATGTGATTTAATCAGTAAGAAGAGGAGAATCAAGTAATATCAAGGGTCTCTTACTTGGAAGAAAGATTGGTATTTATGCCAAGGACCTCTGAGATCTGGGTCATATAACTCACCAATTGAGAAGAAAAATATTGTTACTATCAGCATGGGTTAAAAAACCTAAAAAAGAAGAGAAACTATACATATTTGAAGATCTAGAGGATTTGTTATGGGAAATTAACTGCACCATCCTCCAAATATATGGTCTCACCCAACACAGTAGAAGTAAGAAGAATGAACATAAATACTTGCAATACAAGTACTGAGATGTCTTTGCATGACTCTCATAAGAATTTTAGAGGAAAGTTATTAAAACCTTACCTCTACAAGAAGTGTCGAGCCATGGTTAGTTATTATACAAACCTGTCGGGGCATGTCCATGGGAAATTCCATAACTAAAATTAATCCCAACAACCTAAAGCAATGCCAAATATTCCCAAGGACCTACAAAAGAAATACAATGGCTAGTTGAAATTAAAATTTGAGTGAAATAAAAACATCCACATTGATAAACAAAGGTATAGTCGAAATTTCACTTGAGGGGCAAGTTCGAACCCCATAATGGAATTTTGTCCCCTAATAGCTACCTAAGGGTGAATGACATAAGCTAAGAAGTCAGTTTGATAAAGTAACTAAATGCAACAAGGATAGTAATGTAAGACTAGCAATCCTTGCATGACATGAATAGTTAATAAGGCATAACAAAAGAAACTATTGTAAGTGGTGAAGGAAAGAAAATAATAATATAATAAAAAATGAGGGTCTTTAAACCTGAGGGTCACAGCACTAGAATGTGCCCTCAATTATCACAAACCTTGAAAAAGCCTGCGACCTATTTGGAGAATCCGAGCAGGGGAACTTTGTTGAAGGGTAGTGGGCCATTATATAGCTAGAAGGGGTTTCATAATAACATCACGAGTAATCAAAATGAAGAAAAAATTCAGAGAACCTTCCCAATAGGGACAAAAAATACTATAAGTCTTGCGCCTAAAGAGACGGGGAATTTGTAGCTAACTCCAAGGAAAACAATTTGACAACATACTTATCTGAAATTGAGCGTGCTAGTACTGCACAAACCATTCTCCCAAGGAAGAAGGGAAAAAGAGTCTAAAAAACCAATACACTATGATGAGTAAACCTGCAAAACACAGTTAAAAGGCGTGGTATTACGATTCTATATAGGGCTCAAAGAAAAATTGTAGAGTAACAATAGATCATCACAATCAAAACCAAACACTCGTTCACAACGCCAAATGATGAAGGTTGGAGGAGGGTATATCAACCAAAATATTTGAAGGGTCATGAGAATTGTTTGAATAGGGAAACGCGTCAAAGTCGTTTACTTGTAATGCCACCACGAACCTTAACTCGATGGCCGACAGGTCGGAAAAGGATTACATGACATGCAACTCATGGAAACATTAAAAGAGTGGTAGGGACGACGTTTCTATTGTTATAACAATGACTTCACGTGATTGTGGTGAGGTGGAATGCGGCCGAATAATCCGTGTGGCATGGTCCAAGTGGTGTGTTAAGGGTGCACAATGGGCATACTCCTAACATATAGCAGAATATGTAATGTTTTTAATGTTTAAAATATATATGATTTTTAGTGGGAAAAGTATGTATATATGACTTGCACATCCATTCAAGGATGGTGACACATAAACAGATATTACACCCCCACTAGTTATGATGAGAAAATGCCCACTTTTATCCCATAAAGTTACCATCATTATGTGCTCCAACATTGGGAAAGACGTACTATTTTTAGCGTGAATTACTGGTCGTCCCCTAGATTTTTATCGTGGGCCTGCCTCTATTCATTCAACATGTTAGGTGTTAGGTGTTAGGTGTGTGTCCTATATTTTTAATCACATAATAATTTGTTCTTAATGAGAAAATGGAGTTTAATTTATAATCAATAAATGGTTTTAGTTACCAACTTACCTGTTTTGGATTGGATTCATTTTAAGTCAAATGGAGGCACACAAGCCCTGGCCTTGTCGTTGCGCAAAAATGAAAGGTTTGACATGGAAATGGATATGGGAGGGAATTTATGTATAATGTGGCCACAATGATAGGATAAACTTCGCAACCCAGCCCAGAGTTCGAACGATCAAGACTCACAGAACTTGTTGTTTGTATGATTGATATCACCCGTAAAGGAAATAACAATCATTATACAATAAGAGTCCCACCAATCGAATTAAATATATAAATAAATTAAAAATATTATTTAAAAAATAATAAGATATAATATGTGATGTTAAATTATGGAGAAGATGCAAATTTTTTGGATCAACTACAAACTAATAGTGGTCAAATAGAGGAATTGATTGCAATATACACTACCTACAGGTATAATAATATACAAGTTAAACAAAAAAAAATTCATCCAAATTGAGGTATGAGAAGTGAAGTTATCATTTATTTAAAATTAGTTATTTTGAGGTTTTTCTTATGACAACCCTAGAAATTATAGATAAGATATCTTTTAATAGAGTGGTGCCAATATTTCGATCAAACTAGTGCTAATGGTTGTAGAGTGGCTATGACATTTCATAATTATAGTCACAATAACCAATCAAAGTATCTTCATAGTTAGAATTGTTCTATGTCGAAGTGGTTTTCTCCCAATAAATATGAATTTGACTGGAATATATGATGGCCGTGGTGTCAAATACTACATGGAATAGATAAAATCTAAATATCCATTATTTTGGAGACTATCTCTATCAATTAACTTAAATGATAACGCTAGCATATGGTATGAAGACTTAACCATTAAGAGATAAAGACATTTTCCAATGAAGAAAGTGTGAAACTATACTTAGATGGGTGGTCTTACGCGAAGAAGAAGGATAAAGGGAGTACAAGGGTTTATTTTCATGCACAAACTTCTTATTACAATTTCATGGATGTATTTTGTAACACCCCTATGTTAATTGTGATATTTATAAACATTTAATGTAATTGAGCATCTCAACATATTAACATAATTAAATTATTACTAGAAAAGTTGTTTCCTATTATGATAATGATATCTTAGGGTATGAATCTGTGTCTAATGTTCATTATTCATTAATGTTTACTCAACACCAAGGTCAGAGTAATTAAGTATTAATGCTAGATTAAAGAATCATGATTTAAATTAATTAATAAAAATTAATTGGTCATAATACTAATTAATTAACTATGTACTAGTTCAAAATAATTAATTAAATTATAATGTTATTAAGGGATTAATTTATCATAATTATTAAATAACTAATAACTATAATGCTCGTATTTAACATTTATTAATTATGAAAAACCCGAGTGTGGCGGCCCTTTTGTTTCCCCTCTTATACATGTTACTATGAAATGTAATTCATGTAAATAATGTGGAAATGCAAATATTGATTGGGCCAAAGGAGTGGACACGTATTCATAGTTCTAAGGAGGAGGAGTTTCTTGTAAGAGTAAGCCACTACATTCACTTTATCACCTTTCTCCTTGAAGAAATTATAGCCATTTTGGTACAAGAATTAAAGAATGTATGACCTTCCTGAACAAAGGATGAGCCATATAGTCCCTAATCTCGAGGAACATGTTGGTGTGATCAACATGCAAGAAAAGGATGGGAAAATATGGGTGAAGATTCTTAGTTATGCATGAGAATGCGAAGAAGGATGAATTCTTGGATGTGCAGAAGGAAAATTGCAAGAGAACTTGCTAAAGGAGAGGCTCTAAATCTTAGTGTATGCTAAGGCTTTGATGCATATTGAGGAGCGTGGTGTAAAGTTGAGATTGTCTTGTTTAGAAGGTAGAGTCACTATGTGCTTTGTATCAAGTGTAGATTTTGTGCAATCATGAACTTCTTGTGGTCTTTTAACAAGTGGAGACCCTGAGAGTGTGCTTTGGATTCCCATGGAACCTAACAGGTGGAGGCACAATGTGCTATGGATTCCTGCAAGATAGTAGGTAAAGACACTATGGGATCTATATTCTTTTAGTGTGAATTGCGTGGAAACCGTGGGCTCTAGATTCTTGTAGTGATGGTTAGATGGATCATTGTGCACTCTAAATTCTCTGAAGTGTTTGATTGGGCGGAGACACTGTGTGTTCTCAACTCCTGAGTGTCAGGTGGAGGCATCATGTGCTCTATATTCCCATATGATTTGGTTGACTTATATTGGTGTAAATTCCCTTGAGCACTTGACTCCTCAATCTCTAAATAAAGCTTGGGATGTTGAGTTGCAAGAAAGAGTATAGTGCAGTTGGCCTATGGTTGGGTGTAGAGTTGAAGTCCCTCCCCCATTTTACATTCATTTTAGTTAATAAAATAAGTATATTCACTTGTACATATGTTTCCATATGGATGGAAATGATATTGTTATATGTTATGGAAATGCATGTAATAGTACTTTAATGGACGAATGAGTTATTCCTAGTTGTTATAATGAAATGGTTATGTGAATGTTCGCATAGTTATGAGGCATTGCAGGCCCATGTGGTTGTGATAATTTCATGAGATGTAAAGTTATTTACTTAGACTTATATGAATGCTTGATGTGTACAATTGTTTTTTTTTTGTTATTCAAAATTCATTTCATTAGATTATCATCAAAGTGCAGAGTAAAAAATACATCTTGACAAGACCCTTTCTCTCAACCCAAACAAACTTGTTGATATTGGGACTTGGAGGATAAAGTGAGCAACCGAATCCATGCCTTATTATCTAGTGGCCTATAAGCCATGACATGCATACAGTAAAAAACAATTTAAACACAACATAAAGCAACATGTTAAGGAGAGGGATTGGTGGGAACTATAAGGGGAGCTGCAAAGTGGTCAACATATTAATGCATATGAAAATCAATGTGCTCCACCCTCGATTCCAGACTGAAAAGGTGGTCGGTGGTGCGCCTTTGTTGGCATCACATGTAGTCCAATTTTTCCATGATTCCATTTTGGCAAAATTGAATGTCATTTATGTAAGCAACCAACTCGTTGTGGTCATCGTACATATAATTTATAAGGATGTCTAGGTTCACTTGGATGTTCCAAACTTGAGCAGTGATAGAATCCAACTTTGCTGGTGCAACCACACGACCCAGAGAGCCTACAAAGCCCTCCTTTGTCTCTTTCCTTCCCGACAAATCTGATGATATTCCATTGTACTACTCCAGCTACTCTGCATACCCCATATTTTCACTCCCACGACGTTGCCTCCCTCGGTGGCATGTCATCCCAGCGTACCCATTGCTCTTATAATGTTGTCGAAATTCTCCAACCTCCCACCCAAAAACTTCAACCGACATCAACAAAACCTTAACCACTATCCCCAAGGATAATTGAGGGTCTCTCCAGCATCTGTCATAACTGAAAAAATACTCCCCACACCCCAAAGGAATGATGCGAGGAATCCTTAACTCAATACCTTTGGATAGATTCGTGGCGTCCAGCTACCCCTTCCACAATTTCCTTGGTGTGCGTCCCCTGATATGCCCCACCCTTCACAACAACAGTTCCTCTCCAGGATTGAGAGAGACAATGGCCTTGTCACCAATTTCGGACAATCCACAACCATAGGCCACCCGAACAAATTACCCACAACACAGTGATTAAAAAGTGGATATTGTCCAGAAAATTTCCAAGGCCTGAGAGCCTTGGATCCTCCCCTCTCACCTGCATCGCATCACACAACCCAATTAGACCGATGAGAATAAAAACTGATTCATTCTCCCTAGGCGTTCCAAGGTCCCAAGGGCCCGCGAGAAACACCACCACACCCTAGGTTGCACACCCACTAGTTGCTTCTCCACCTCTCTGCCAAGGCCAAGACCTCGGTGAGGCGTGCAGGATATCTACGACCCTTACCACATTGCAAAACAATACCATCTCCCACCGTAGCTAAACAATGATTGGTCAACTCCAAGGGCAGGGTTTAATATTCATTGTCTCAGGTGACAACCTTCCACGCTACCCCGCATTATTACATCGAATTAACATGGGGTGAGGACACACACGGAGGTCAGACAGGCTCTACCATCGCCTCCTCCACCACTTGCCCATATTTAATGGCACCCCCATCAAGGATCTTAAGGTCCGTGTCCACAAGATCTTGGATATCCTGAAGATGTCATGGATCGAGGTCTGCCTTGCTTCTTAAACCCCCTAAGGAGGAGGTAAAGTCTTTATGATTTCTTAGTGATCCCCAGTTTTCCAGCCAATCCACCACCTTGTTTCTAGACCAGAGGACATGACTAGTGGAGATATACTTAAAACTAGACAAGAAATATTTGACCCTTTCTAATTATTATTCCAGTCTCCAGCTCCGGGTGATTTTTGAAATGATCGATCCATTAATAATATTTTCGGTCATATGAATGATCAACTTCGAATATCCAACTATATAAATCTTGCTTCTATGTTAATGTTGTGCCAAAACAAAGCTGATGTTCACGATTGTTAGCTCAACCACATTATTGGTGGTGAAACCACTCTATCTTGCAAAATACCCTACCG
This sequence comes from Pinus albicaulis, assembly GCA_034641835.2. Lineage (NCBI taxonomy): Eukaryota > Viridiplantae > Streptophyta > Pinopsida > Pinales > Pinaceae > Pinus > Pinus albicaulis. The sequence continues at coordinate 291,533,246 of CM076576.1, forward strand.
GTCGTCCTACATGATCTCGAAGAACCCCACCATAACCTTCTTAGATTGGGTTTCCTTTGGAAGCTATGTTGTAGAGGTAAATCCCCTACGCGGACAGGGGCGATCCCTACCTTGAGATCGGGTCTAGCAACAATCGTATCACGCTATGGCGCAAATTCCTAATTGCAATAGACCAAATTGTGAAGAAGGCCTACCTTAAGTCCAACGCGAAGATAACGCTCCCGTTTCCTTGCTCCGGAAGATCACAATTTTCCCACTTGTTGCAATTGAACACCTGCACACACAAGAAACACAACGAACACACAAGCGTAAACTCAATATATGAAATTATGTATCAGTCAGAGAAGATACAAATCATGATCACAATGTATGAACAATACGAGTGGAACCATAACCAAAGTCATTTATCATTAATTAATACAAAGAAAGATACAACCTGGCTCTGACGCTGAATCTTCCTTCGGCGGGTCGACAGTGGAATACGTCTTGGTAAAGCTCGTCAGGAATGGGACAAGCCTCTCTCTTTGATTGTCTTGAAAATAATCTCCTTGCTACTGATTTGGCTCTATATGGACTGTCAAGGCTCTTTCAGCATTCTTTAAGCTATGAAGGCTCTTGGAGACTAGCTTGCAAAGGAAAATGGCAAGCTTATATAGATGGTGGAAGGGGAGTTGGGATCCCTGCAATCATGGGATTGGCCCTATCCTCAAGGAAGCTTCCATGAGAGGTGGAAAACCACTTCCTCTACATGGAGATCCGGAGCCAAACCTCCCAACTCAAATTAGAGACCAATTTAGGAATTGGTTGGAGTCAATATTCTGCCATTTATTTTTAAAAAACACTCCTTAATAAGCCTGACACGGGTACAACACTGAGACAGTGCGCTAGCTGGCGTGCCCTCTTTGGAGGATTTTCCCCATTGGCGTGAGGTCTGAACTGTTTAGTTGCACCAAGGAAAAAAAGGCTATTTTTAGGGTTTTTCACAAGGAATTATCTTCAGGGGAATGAATGTATTTGTTTAGGGGAATGTCATGAAAGTGGTTTCAGGTCATGTCACTGTTCACAGGTCATGGAATAATCCCTCCAATGTACGGGACGGGGAATTGTAGGGACGATGAAAAATTGCTGTGTAACATATGCCCCCTAAAGCATGAGGCCTGAAAAAGAGAGAGGGGTGAAATGCTTTACAAGAACGTGTCCAACTGAAAACACTGCCATCGAAAAACCTACGTAGAGAAGTACAATTGATATCTCAAATACATGATATATGTGGTATGGGCACATCCATCCATAACAGAGTATACAATAATTCAGATCCAAGGCATGGACGCAGCCATTCAATGAGGATCGATAAATAGAATCAGGCATGGTCGCAGCCATCCAATGAATGATTCATGTAACCAATCATAATAATCCACATAATTGCAGCTTGGATTTTAACAGACAAAATCCAGGGTCTTGTGCTCCATCTTGACCTGAAAAAAGTACAAGTTCAAGCATGTGAATAAGTGAGCTGAAGTCGAACATGTAAGAACATCGTCTGATTACCAGCCAATGATGAAAGATGTTAACAGACGCGATAGATACCACCAATAGTGACAATGGACCTCAAGGTACTATAGGTACAATCTACGGCATGTGAATCAGTGAGCTGGCATCGAACACCTGTAGAATCACTCGATCGGAGGTCAATGATGAAAACCTCACGTCGAATGCGAAGAACCTGCCATTGAGGCATGCAAGCTCCAAGGTACCAGAAGGGAGTCTCTAGATAAGCTTCCCGGATAATGAGCTGAAGTCAACAGGAAGTGACCTTGATCAAACGTGGGCCATAGTGTTTCCCACATCATCGACGTGAGACAGAGGAAAATAATGTTTGTGAATCAGGATTAGATGAGAACCAGAGGAAGGTTGAAACTTTGCAGAGGTCGACTTCTCTTGAACATATCGGCGGCACGACAGTGGATTTGGCAGTATTTGACATCAAAAGATCAGGGGTCATGATGACGAGGCAAAGAGCAGATGAGAGGTCAAAAGGGATTACCAAAACCCACGGAGGCAAACAGATAATGAGGTGAGATGTCCCCAACCCGAGACAAATGCAGACAAGTGCCATGTTCAAGAGCGACATACTGCTGACACGACGATGATATTGGTTCCATTTCCCCACCATTTCTCGCGAGTACCCCAATTATTTTTGAAAACAAGCTTGAAGGGGATAGCATATGCTTGTAATATAAATCCATCCTTCGGACGAATCCATCCTAGTACATTTAACGAGCCCTAGGAAGGAAAATGAAGCTTGCATGAATTCACTCCGGAACTGTGGTCTCAAGAAATTCTTCCTTACGCCATGCTTACGAGCTCAACCTGAGCTATTACAATACTTGGTCAATATATGGGATGAAAACGAGGAAGTGTTCAAACTTCGGGACCAAGTGCTAGAACTTGAGGTCTCTGATGTCTATTTCATAACCGGACTGTCGCGCAGAGGCTCAGTGCCCATTATGACTAGCAGTAGACCTTCTGGAGAGAAGATGGATCAGGTAATGGCGAGAGTGTGCCTAGGGGCACAGACAGGATCGGGAAGTGGGAAAGTGGACATCCACACTGTCCGCGACCTAGCACTCAGAGTAGTGCTTCACACTATTGTGCGGGCTGCGGGATCGCAGGAACCGTATGAGGCAACCAAGGCGCAGCTCCTACTAGCCTCCGAGTGCATGAATCCTACACTGTTCGATTGGGCCACTGCAGTGACAACCAATATCACAAGGCAGCTAACAAAGTGTAAGAAAGCCAAACTGAAACAGTTTGGATACGGTTCCATTCTGGTGTCGTTCATCTTGGAATGACTACCCATTTTCCAAGGCCAAGGGGCAATAGTTGTTGAGCCGATACCGAGAGAGCTGCAGATGGCACGCTAGGCAGCAGTTATGCCCAGGTCAGGAGGGGGCCAACAGATGTCCTGGAGGCCCGAGTTCTTTGTGTGGTTACGGCATCAACTGATCGTGGTCGAGGATTGGCCCTATGCTGGGACCGATTTCACTGGAGATCCAGATCTTCCTCTTCCAGAGGGGGAAAAATGGGACGAGGAGCTAGGTATGACTCTTTTTATTTTTATTTTTTATGTATTTATGATTTTTTGTGATAGATGTCCATTCTAACAATAGTTCTTATATGTATGCAGATGTTGGCCCAGAGAGGCCCGCGGGCATGTCGCCCATTGCACGGAGGACCCCTCTTGCGTATGAACCTCAAGCTGAGGGTGGCGAAGGGAGTGAGCTGATCCAGAACCTGGAGGGCATTGCCTAGGGGATCCAGGACTACGCATAGTTGGCAGATGTCCCATTAGCTTACCAGCGACACACTGTGGGGGTGCCTAGTCACCTTCACCGACTGTTGAGACGATTGGTGCGCGCGGTAGCATGTTACCACGAGCACCACGCTGATTAGTTATCTAGGGCTTTTATATGCATATTTTTTGAGAGAAATGTTGTCTCCGGCTGTTATTAGACAAACATGTATATTTTTTGACTTTATGTGATGTACACAAACTGCAAACTATTTGACATATATATCTATATATCTATTTCTGGATGGATCTTTTTACATGTGATGATGTTTTTACAAGTTGCGCAAATGTCTATCTAGAACCATATTAGCTACTGCATCTGTTAATGTATTCGTATTTCTGGGTATGTGTTGATATGTGATATAATCAAAATTTCTTTCTAGTAAATGAATACGTAGATACAGACATAAAATGGATGGGTTTCTTACTGAATAATGACCATTAAGTTGTAATACTACAAGTTGTGAGTCCAGATATACAAGTAATTCACGAATATCGAGGTCCACAGCCTTGGTTAATAATTCCAATACGGCACTATATTCCGCGATATTATTTGTAGCAGGCCCCAGACACACACCTTGCAGGTTGACCAACTCACCAGCAGGATCGTAGATTACCCAGGCTGTCGAAGATAGATTCCTGGTACTGCGGGAGGCACCATCCGCGAAACCAAAAAATAGAGTAATGGACATCTGCACAATCAGGAAGACCCGATCAATAGAAATATGCTTACATCGCACACCAAACCACACATGCACACAAATGAATATACACACACCACACCAAAAATCAAGCGTATTATTTTTTAAGGTACAACCCATTCCTAGGCTACGTCAACAAAACTCCTTCGTAATCAATGATCTCATAGGCCCCATTTTTCAATACTCGTTTTACTATATAGGGCCCATGCCACATGGGTTGGAATTTTCCTGCTCCAAGTTTGTCGTGCGCTTGGTCGTATAGGAGGACAAGGTCCCCTTCGACAAAGGAACGTGGAGAAACTGATTGATCAAAGTGAGCTTTGACCCGCTTCTTCTGTATTTCAATGATTAAGGAAGCCAAGCGGCGGGTTTCATCCAGCCGTTCCAAATACAAGAGATGTTCTTCTTCAGGAGAAGTGTCAGGAAAAATTTCCACAGCCAACTTTAAAGAAGGAATTTCGCATTCAACTAGGAGAGTTGCTTCCAGACCATACACCAATTGGAACGGTGTAAATCCGGTCGCACTCTTTGCTGACGTCTGATAAGCCCATAGAGCTGAGAATAATTGGAGATGCCAATTGGACTTATGAATACCAATTTTCCATTGAAGCATTGTGACCAAAACTTTTTTCACAACCTCAACCTGGCCATTTTCCCGAGGGTAATATGGCGTTGAGCTATCATGTCGCAAGCCCAATCTTGATGTCAGCTCGGCGATCATGTAATCTCGAAAATGAGTGCCATGATCGGTAACAATAGCCTGAGGGACCCCGAAACGTGCGATAATGTGGTTGAAAATAAACTGGGCAGTTGTCTTACCGTTGGCGGCTAGTGTAGGCATCGCTTTGGCCCACTTAGTAAAGTAGTCTACAACGACGATTATATATGCATGCCCCCCGGCCAAATGAGGGTTACACGTCATGAAATCTATGCCCCATTTCGCAAAAGGGCCTACGGTAATGATAGGGTGCAGAGGGAGGGGTGGCGTGCACATCTTGCATTGAAAAACCTGGCACGAATGACATTTTCGGACTGCAACAATACAGTATTTGAATATTGACGGCCAGAAGTAGCCCACACACAGAATCTTCTGGGCGGTGGCATATCTGGACATGTGACCACCATAGGCACCACTGTGACAGTCATTCAAGTCTCTTTCAACCTCTTTTAGGGTCAAGCACCGGCAGAGCACCGAATCTACTCCAACCCGGTATAAAGTATCTCCTACAATGCGGTAGGGTTGAGACTGATGCCGAATTCGACGTCGGGCATCTTTGGTCAACTCAGACCAGAATGTTGAAGTTTGAAGATACACAATGATTTCGCCATACCATGGATCACGAGTGCTGATAAGGAAGAGTGTTTTGTTTGGGATATGATCCTCGGAGTGAGATGGGGTGGAGTCTGTCAGGAGGGAGCAAATGAGATCCATAAAAACTAGTGATTTGGTCAACTTAGCAGTGGTAAACTCTAAATTGAACTCCTGAAGGATGATGATCCATTTGGAGTACTTGCCCCCTAGTAATTGTCGAGATAGAATGTACGTCATGGGGTTGCAATCTAAAACCACAGTTACTGTACGCAATAGGATGTAGTGGCGGAAACGCTGCACATCTTGCACTACGGCTAATGCAAGTTTCTCGACGTGAGCGTATCGTGTTTCTGTGTCGAGAAGATTCCGTGATAGATAATAAATAACGTGTTTATTTCCATCATCGTCATCCTGCACCAGAACCATAGCTATGGTGCTAAACGCGGCAACCAAATATAGAGTAAAGTCACGGTGATAGTTTGGAGGACGAAGCAATGGAGCATTAACGAGTAACATTTTGAGATTCTAGAAGGATCGCTGGGCAATCTCGTCCCAATGAAAGGGAACATTTTGCTTTAAAAGACGCGTGAATCCTTTGGCCACTTCCGTGTAGTTCGGGATGAAGCGTTGTAGGAAATTAGCTTTTCCATGCAGACTCTGCAATTGGTGTAACGAAGAGGGTGATGGGAGATTGACAATAGCCTCGACCTTTAGGGGGTCAAGATGAATTCCTTCCTTGGAGTCTATGAACCCCAAAAGACGACCAAAATCCATGCAAAAGACACATTTATGAGGTTTAAGCCAGATATTATAGCATCTACAGTGAAGGAAAATCTGGCGGAGGTGTTCGGGATGGTCCTCTCGCCGAGCTGAATGAGCTGGAAAATTGTCTAGATAAGGTTGAATGATATGGCGTATGTCATGGAATGCGTAAGACATAGCACGCTGGAAAGTAGCTCCAACATTCTTTAAGTCGAACGGGAGATTTTTATAAGGAAAGGTACCCCACGGACAGATGAATGCAGTCTTGTGTTGATCGGCAGGTAAAATATTTATCTGATTGTACCCGAAAAAGCTGTCCATCAGGGAATAAACCTCACTCCCAGCACATTCATCAATGATTTGATCTATGAAGGGAGTGGCGTAATTATCCTTAGGACAGGCCCGATTAATATCATGGTAATCAACACAGACTCTTATAGTACCCTGCTTCTTATCTACAGGGACAATATTTGAGACTCATTTTGTGAGGGGAATCGGGTAAATGAAGCTCGCATTCAGAATTTTTTCAACTTTTGCTTTAATGGCAGCGGCTTTGTGAGGATGCACTGGGCAAAGACGCTGGCGCACGGGTTGCGCACTGGGATAGGTAGGAATCTCGTGCACTACTATGCTGGGATCAATCCCAGGCATTTCCTCATAGGACCAAGCGAACACGTCTCTGAATTCACTGAAAAGATCAGTATAAACTTGTATCTCATCAGGAGAACAAGTCACTCCCACATGTATGTTCTCAACTATCCCTGGTTTGACGGAGATGTCGATCGGAATGGTTTGAGTAATGTTGCTCAGGTTTCCCTCCGAAAGGACCTCATGAGTCAATATAGGCGTCTAGAGAGGAGGAGTAGGAACCTGAGATGCAAAAAGATCTAGACAATCAGACATTGCCCCTAGGCTGGGCATGAAGGAGGAATGATGATGTACATCGCTCCAAGGCAGCTCCTCAAGAGACATTGTTTCAAAAATGGCTTCATCAGAAGGGAAGATCTCTTTAAGAGGATCAGCCGAGTCGGCCTCACTGAGCCAGGGGGATTGGGAATATATATCTAAAGCCATGCTTGAAGGAGCATGTTGAGGAGGAGGATCAGATGCGGTGATAATTTCACAGTAATTAATCTCTACTGGAGTTAAGGGCATCGATTCTCCAAAATCAGTCACCTGTTCAGGTGAAGGGATGATCCATGGGTCGTCAGACCTAGAGATCATATTAAATTGAATGGTGTGCGGTGGTGGCGTGGGAAAAATACCCCTGAGGACAGGGTCCTTGAAGAGACCGGGCCCTACACTATCAGGGGGATTGGGGATCTGATCCACGTAAGGAACGTTGTTCTCAGAGGATGAGGTGAAGAAAGACAACTGATCCACAGTAACGATTTTTCCCTCATGAGGAAACTTAAGAAGTCGGAAGAGGGTGGACGACACACATAACATGGCGTGAGTCCAACTGCGGCCGAGAAGAATATTGTAGTTAAGCTTGGGGTCAACCTATATTATCTTGTAAAAACATGGCGAATCACTAGTACAAATGGTGAATCACTACTACAAAATGGTGAATCGTTGTCTAGTGGAGTTCGGGTTGTTGGTTCCAATGAAGATATGGTAGTTGAACTAGGAGTAGAAGGAAGAGAACCACCGAGACCAAGCATGGCACATGGTGACTCATGAGGGAAGTAGTTCTCGTGCAGTTTGGAAAACACGTTCTTCTAGTTCTGCTAAGTGTAGTGTTGTTGCTCATGCTACTACTAGCACTGATATTGAGGTTGGAGAGGAGTTTCAACAAATTGGGATCTTTGCAGATCATTTTGTTTCAACAATCCTCCAACACAAAGGCCCATGCCTCTGTCGATTTCTTCAATGAGCAGAACAAGTCGAACAAAAATTAAAACACCAATAACTAATGAACAGAGTCAATACGACAATCCCAACACACCTCCAAACCGACAGTTGTGTCTCACTGTCTGCTACGCACATCCAAACCGACTCAGCTCATGGCAAAATTTTCTCGTGGGAATGGATCGGGGAATTCGAGGGGGCGGTATCATAAATTCATGAAGCTCAACTCATCCCTCCACAGTCCAATGCAACAATGGAGGTCGTCTCTCATCCATGCATATAATCACCAACAAGCACCAGCAGTTACACAACTATTACACAATCCAGGCCTCTCACAACAGTGGCCTCTCACAAGTTTGACCAACGACGGTGCTTGACTAAAAACTTTAAAAATAAAAGTTTGACCAGGAAAAGTAGTATTCAATTTTTTATCTTGTAATTAAAGAATTCAACATCCCAATATATAAAAATACCATCAAACGAACATTATGAACTCCACTCATAAAATAGTTCAGGATAAGAGAAAGTGTAACTTCTCATTCCATTCATAACACAACTCATGATAAGAGAAAGTGCAACTTCCCATAATGGTAAAACAAAAGGAGGAACTTTAATAATGATAAAACAATTCCAAAGTGTGGGGTATCCCACTTTTTATTCACACACCAAACAACCCATCAACAACTTACTTGCACTTGTCCTTGCCAGAAATCAGGAAATTGATTTTACATTAGAAATTAATGAAAAAAACTGCATATGGTAGAGAGCCTTAGTCACCGGCTAAAATTTTAATGTTGGTTGTTATGGAAATCAACTTATTACCAACTATCCAAACCTTGAAGTGAAAATTACATTACAGTATGTACAAAAATGGATATAGTTTGAACATGTAAACTCCCCAAGTTTTCTTGTACCCCTCATTCATGGCTGTTGTTAAGCTGTAACATGGGAAACCCCCCCTTCCCTTACAGTTTGTTGCTTAGGGTTGCACAGTTTCCATATCCAACCATCAATCCAGTCAGCTTCTTATTATTCAGACGTTGTTGGTAGACCGTTGGTTTTTCAAATCTGTTAGCAAATTATGAAAAAAATCAAATAAATAATGAATTCATGATTATCTTTGGAGAGTATCTATGTATGATTAATTTCATTGTGACATAATAGCTAAAGAAAAAATATCATTAGGTAAGCAACCCAATTTAAATCTTGAAGATACATAATCTTCAGTGATTTCAATAACTGAACAATAATTAATTTCTTTGTACCTATTAGGGAACGGTATGAGGTGTGGCAAATGGAGCACATTTTAAGTCAAATGTAATCTTCATAATTTTATAATATAATACAACTCTCGCTTACTTACAAAAGAAAAAAAAAGCATATTATAATTTCACTATCAAATATCAAATATCAAAAGTATGAATTATTTCTTTCATACGCCCCCTTCATGGATTCTAAATCTTTGAGTTGTTTACATATTTAGTCTTTTACACACATTTTTTTTCCAAGAAAAAACTGTGTTTTCTATTTCAAGTGTGAAAGAAAAATATGCATGGAAAAGTCTGTGCTTTCATACAAAACTACTAGTCTAAATACATTGAAACTTAACCATTGGATTTACCCCAAATACATACCACATCCATCTTTTGCAATCGGTATACACTATACATGACAACAAGAGTTACAAGTCAATTAGAGCACTTCCCATTGTTCTTCTAAGTCAATAGAGGATTTTATATCTCACTGGGAAGCTTGCTTCCCCCTTGAACTCCTTGAACAAGAGCAAACCTTTTTGTTGTGCCATAACTTTTTTTGAGAGTCCATTGGCTGATTTGTTAAATTCTCTATACAGATGTTGCAACGGACTAAAGAGTGAACCCTGTCTCTCTAATTCTATGAAGCAAAGGAGACAACACTAAATTAGTGATTTGTCACTTCTCATTAAACCAATGCAATTTTCAACTTTGAAACTCCTGGTAGTTGCAAAGATCTGATTTGACACTTCTCAATAAACCAATGCCATTTTCAACTTTGAAACTCTTGGTACCTACAAATATTTGATATCATTTTCTAAAGCAAACTAAGACTTCAAAAAAATCTACAAGGCAAATAGTTCTATCCTCTTATTTGAACCCTTGATCAACTCCAAACTTTAAGGTAGAGTAACGGGTGAGATAAAAACAAAACAACACCATATCCGCATCTTCTGGAATACCTTGCTCCATCAAAAACCCTTGCTTCATTATGATTTATCTTAAAATCCTTTGGCTTTTTATCTTTGCAACTTTCTTTATAGGAAATTCTAATTATATGTGTTGCCAGATTCTCTATCTTATTCCAACCGTCCACTTATTCTGCCAGATCCTCAAAAGTCCACTTGTTCCAACCATCCATAACCCCCACATAATATAGCTAAGAAGAGCTCAAAATTGACTGTGTGCAAACCATGTCTCAAGACCCTGAAGTAGAGACCCAGAATTAAATTGTCCTCGGCAATTTAAACATTGGAGAACATCTTGCCATACATAAATAACATATGAACACGTAATAAAGAGGTGATCCACAAATTTACCTTAACATTTGCAGAAAATACAGCGATTTGGTCCCTGCCAATAGCACTTTTGTCCATTGTCGCAGGTCAGAATTTTGTTTGATAGAGATAATGAGGAGAAGGTTCTAATTTAAGAAATCTTCCAGATGCTTACCTACCATCAATGTCTTTCTTGCAGCAAATCCATGTAGGATAAAGCCTCATAACCTAACTTTTATGTAAGGATACTTGTGGCCTTATTCCAAAAGCATACTATTTCATCCCCTGAAATCTGTAAAGAAATAAAATTGTGACATAGTAATGAGATGTAGGGAGTAGATTCAACAAAAAAAGCTCCTTGGAAGTTCAGATATTCTGCTACTAACCAATTTGTTTACCATCTTCCAAGAACACCTTGAACCCCAGCATTAGCCAACACTGACGCTTGATTTGATTTTATATCGACACTTCTGCTTAGATAATAGGTTTGATCATAGTGGCTAAAGGGGGAGAAAGTAAAGACTTGTCATTTACAAAAAAGTTGTGCAGATTATTGCTTTAAATCACTAGATAAAAATCGGTTGAGATCTTATTTACTGCTACATTATTTTGAATTCTAGATCGTGTTGATTTTTGCTGTGTATCATGGCCACCTCCACCTGAAGACATTGTGAATTACTTTATTCTGAATTTCAGATTTCTTTGAGCTTAAATTCGATGCATTGACATGAACAGAACAGGCATACTGCTTGAGACCACTAAAGATTCAATGCAAGAAAGGCTATGCATACCTGAATGCTTCGACGAACTTAAGTTGGCTAGTGATCATGAGGAATTAATTGCTGAGTAAAGAATGGCGGGGCATACCTCCTGGAGTCTCCTCCGCATTGATTTTTTGGCTGAGTGACTAAGCTTTAATGGCGGTGCACTCTTTGAGAAACATTTCAAATATCAAATCTCGTGTGTCTTATATGGTTTGACCTACTATGGACGACATATTCACCTAGCTAGCTCAAGAAAAATGAGATCCTTCACACCAGATTGTATTTGTTCATCTCAGGTAATTGTTCATCCAGATCTTGCCCCATGAATGTTTCCTTGATAAAATGTGAGGGTTTAATAATGGAACCAATAGCTACCAAGATAGATTATCGCCAATTCTGAGACTGAAAGGGACTTGAATAAAATGGGAATGTATTTTGATTAAATAGTTCCAAATCTAAATATTGCTTGGAGTTGAGAATCAATAGTAAATTTAACTATTTTCGCACTATAGAAAAAAGTGAAGCCAGGAAATAGAGTTGGATAGCTAGAACCAAATCCAGAGCCAAAGGGCAGAGTTGAGGTCCATGTTCCAAAGATGCTGATAGAAGACACATTGATCCAAAGTTTGGTTTCCTCAAGCTCTGGTTTCCAAACGTGCTCAGTTTTCCACACCTGATACGATATTGGGATTACTATACCAATAGATTAGATCCTCTCCAAGGGATTACTATACCATATTTGTACGTTCTAGAACAGAGTCTATTTGGTATGTAGATCTCTCACCCTCACCTTTAAGATATGTAATGGTAGATCCTGAGCTTTTGTATGTGATACCAGGTCCCACAATCAGAGATGCGTTGATTGTCACCATATTCAACCCTCTGTCCATGGCCAGCACCCATGCAGCCCTCTCTGACAGTGTCTTGGCTAATGTGTACCATAACTGTGAACAAGAAATATTGCATAATTAGAACAGGAATACCACAGATACCCTAACATTGGCTATCTATTTCTGCACTTGTTTCCCTTTCTTCTATCAACTATGTTGAAGATTTTGAAGCATACTACAGCCATAAAACAACACCTTATGAATGGATTGATGAGTAGCAATTTAGCCCTTGAAGACTTCTTTTCTACAACACATTTCCAGCGAACACATAAGGATCAAATGCATACATTAGGCCCTTTTCATCTCAAGTACACACCTTAAAGATGAATGTATCAAATTTTTTCTTCATCTACTAATTGGTAGAAAATGGTAAACAAAAATATTCTACCGTATGAACTACTTCAAAGTAGTTGTTTGTAACATACAAGTTCTCTCATTTATCCAAATTCCTTATGGCTCCATTAGCCCATAACTGATAGGCACCAATTTCCTTCCTTCTCATTCATTCCTTGCTTTTGTCCATTTTTGTTTCTTCATCCTATTTCATACACTACAACCACCACTCATCTTATTAAATCACCTTGTGCCCCCATTCTATAGCCTAGCAATCCTACCCTTTAGGGATGCCCCCTTGGGTTGAAGAAGAGCCAGCCAAAAGAGAAAGGAAAAGCTACTCAAAGTGAGTAGGTAATATTCTTGCATTGTAAAAAACTAACACCATCGTGATTGAGACTTTATACTTTTTGCGGGTGCTAGGTTTTGTTGTAACAACAAGGAATCACAGTGTAGATGAAAGATCAGATCTTAAGCCAATTTTACAGTTCAAAATGTAAATAATTACGAAAACAAGATATAATCAAGAAATGTAAAAATCATTACCAATAAAAAGGCATATATAAGTAGCAGTAAATGTGTTCAACGTAAGTTTACATACCAATTCAGCTCTAGGCAATAAATACATCCCAAAATATTAAAAATATAAGGTGATAATCACTAGTGTAAGTAGGGTAGCAGCAAATTACATATACAAATTCAAAGCTCCCTCAAAACAACTAAGGAATCACACTAAAGAAGGAAATGTGCGATAATGTAAACTTACCAGAACTTTCCAAAAACTGGAACACAAATTTATTAACCAATGACTTTTTCATAAATGACTCTGATATGATGCTGAGTAACAACATTAGTATCTCATAACATTAGGCAGTTGCAGATCCACTCCATCCACTAGCTTCCACAATATCATTTAGAAAATAGAATGTATTGTTGAATAAAGGTATAAAAGAGCTTAATGTCTGGAGTCATGGAAAAATAAACTTAATTTTCTTCAAAATTTGGAAAATTAGACTAACAATAGTGGAATGAATAAATGGTGAAATTGCAATGCCTTGTATGAGGTCATTGACTTAATGTTCCTGCATGATCAACTTCATCTAGAATTTATTCAATTTATGCATGAAGAAGCTCACTCAGCATGTTATCGACTGTCAAGTGATTCAAAACCACCAATAACCAGGAAAAAACTAAAAAGGTTCACCCTAAAATTAATTTCTTCAGTGTCAAGATTCAGTATGCAAGCGCACATAAGCAATGGACGGATGTGTGTCACAGCAAAGAAAACAAGAATGTAATTATTGTGGATTAAGAGGATAGCTTACTAGTCATGCTGAAAGAATTATCAGACCCCAACTAAAAAATTGTTTTAAGCCATAACCAGCAGCACAGATGCTCAAGAAAAATCGTTAATAGTTGAATTTCATGGTTCCATGGTCTGTTCATCACATTCTAAATACCATCTATAGATTTTAGCGGGTATCAAACTCTCAATACTTCAAGAAAAACTATCATACTGGAATTTTTCGAAGGAACCTCATATGAATACTCAAAATGGGTTAACTGAAATGTAGGTTAGTGACTACAAGAAGGCCATACTAGGAAACATGGTAATGAAGATACATAAGTGTTTTAAGCATACTTACAGAGATTAAAATTTTAGCTCCTGTATTAACTCGTAACATTATTAAAGTTGAGAAACTTGACCACAACTAGCAGAAGATGATGTTATTTAACATAGGACGACTAGCAATTCTAATACAAGTGTTTTCTTGATCACTAAATCTAAAGCATTGTCGATACTACATAAAGGTTACTTAATAATAGAGAAAGTATACTTACCTCAAAGAACAGATACTGCAAGCGGATTGAATTTCTCAGTCCAAACAAAACCATGCAAAAAAACAGGAAACAAGATATGTACAATGAAAAGCACTTTATGAAAGAGACATATTTCCATAATTTGGCCACATATACAAGGAATGCATGCAAGAAATATAACATGAGCAAGAAAGGCATCAACAAGAGGGAAAACAATACTTAGATTGTCTCAATGTGTACTTCCAGGAAGATTATATGGACTGAAAATCTGTATGCCTATTTTAGAATCAACTAACTCAACTACATTTTCCAGAGCTGTCTCTGTATTTCCAGGTGATTCATCCTGCTGAATTCCAGCCTCACCACACAAATCCTCATCTTGTTGATTTGGATCTAAGCACTCGACATTTATAGTATCCAAATCTACATTATCATGCCTCTCATGAAATTCAGAGACTTGACTAACAGTTTCTGAATTGGGCATCATAGAAATAGAATGTGATTCTCCTTCACATTCCCTCACTAACTTCAAGGATAGGGAACTGGAAATTTACAGAAATGCTGCAGCTTTATTTGTGACAGAAATATCTGTACAACTGTCTATTGGTACAGGAAAGTCCCTGGAAGAGTTTTCAGTCACTCTGAAATCAATGTTTCCTGTGTGTTTATTTGACATTGTCTTGTGCTCTTCAGTATTCAATATTGAAATATTTTGTTTTATAAGGGAAGGGGCATTATTAACTTGCAATGGACCTACAATGTTAGCTTGCTCTTCTGACAAGACTACTGCATCAACAGGATCCACAGGTGCTTTTGAGACATGCATTGAATTAATGCCATAAGTAAGCTCTTCTGGAGAAACTATGGTATTAAGATTTGATTCTTCTGAGAAGCCTCTCGGATCATGATCATCCACCAGTTCTGGGTCAGTGACACCATCTTCAGGTTCTGCTGAAAACACCCTAGTATTAACATCATCCAAAGGATGTTCTGAACAACTTTTGGAATTGGTATTGCATCCCAGTACCAAATAATCTGCATCCTTTACATTCACCATTGGTTCTTTCACATCAAAAATTGGGTTGTTTTGACTTGAACTGATAGAGTTATTCATTTTTGCATCATCTTGAAGAACCATATAAGGGTTTTGAAGAACAATTCCTTTGAAGAACCATATAAGGAAAGCTCATCAAGAAGGAAGGATGGCTTTATTTTTCAAGATTGGTCTACATTATAGGCTTTCTTTTTCAAGATTGGTCACATTCAGAAACATTTCTCCTAAAAATGCTCTACTTTCTTGGTATTAATTGTAGGCTTAATATGAATTTTTCTGTATTTGTAAGGTAAAAATGTAACCGTTGAATATTAAGCATAGGTGATGAATTTTATGACAAGACCAAAATCTCAAAAGCATAACAGTGATATATTTCCCTATTGCTACATTGGAGTACTTCTAATGTAAGGCACTGGATATTGAACTTGAAAGCTAAATTTGTCATACATTCCTTCATGTCAGCGTATTTATCATCTAGGAGGGATATATGAAAAGTTTGGAAGGCAATATGGTAATACAAATATATAGGATATCCTGTAAATTAACAATGGGTGTATAAATCCAAACTGAATTCTGGTTATCCATGATCTATTATACACTAGTATGATTATGATCCATGCTTACAATGACTGCTCACCTCAAAACCTAATTGACAAAAATACATTTATCATCCCCATTAAAGAACCTCATTGCTTACTCCTCTTACCCATTTATCTCACACCTCCATTCATCTATATGAATGGGATCCAGCCACATTGAGCCAACATTATTGGTTAAACAAGCAAGGAAGTAGTTACTGGACAAAGCTTTACCCCTTATTATCACTTTGCAATTCTAGGACAATTTTCCCTGGACAAAGCTTTACCCCTTATTATCACTTTTCAGTTCTATGACAATTTTCCCTGTATCAAAAAGAAGAACCTAACTCTTTCTTGCGTACATAAAAAGATATCAATTGATTGTTAGGCATTGATTGATATCCAAATCAATCAATGTTCAAGCAATCCAATACAATATGATAAAAATTATTTTTGTAGTCATGGTGTGCAGGTAACTATTTGTGCGGAAGCAACAATACATTTACGAGAGATGAAATATGGACTTATCTCATAATGTTGCTGAAATAATCCCTCAACAATATGAAAATATTTGTCTAGAACAGTTACAAATGAATAAGAGAGTTCAATACCTAGAACAACAACTTCAATACCCAATTTCAAATGAAGATAGGCACCAACCACATTATATAGCATCTGTGACCCCTGCAAGTTGCTTTTCTACAACCACATTTATGAGGCAGACAAATGGTGATGGAGGGATGAGCACTATGAATATCTTTGGTTCTCCTTATGCATGTCAAAAGTCCAATGTTCCAAACTTTGGTGGAAAAAGGTTTGAATCCAATTTGAATAACTGTAAGAAAATTTTTGGAGAAAGTACAGGGTGCTTTAGGACGACTCCTCTATATACTTCACATGATTTTGTTGACAATAAAAGTAACTGTTTACATCAACCAGTCTAGGGAGGAGCCCATAATATCCAATATAGCATTCAATGCATTAAATAAGATTTTAAGAAAATGGGATATCTAAAATAGAAAAACACATTTTAGTTTATGAAGGTCTCTTAAAACAACTATTTTGGACTATAATATGTGTATTGTCCTCTCTGAAAAAATTCATTTTGATTCAAATTTACCACATTACAAGACAAAGCATGGAGTATACAGAGATCGATCGGGAAATGGGTGTGTTGTGTCATCACCTTTGATATGGGTAGAAGCTCTTTACCTCATACTGAACAAATTGAAGAAGGAGAATTTAAAGTTTGATAAAATCTGGGCTAAATCTGGAAGTGGGCAGTATATCGGGAGTGTTTATTGGAGAAATGGTTCCCTGGAATCCATTCTAAAAGGAGTGAATCCAAAAGATCCTTTGGTTTTCTAGCTTCAGGTTGATTTCTCCACAAATGAATCATCTATTTGTATGGACAATAGTACAACATCATAGTGCAGAGAAATTGAGAAGGTTTTTGGCGCAATACTTGAATTAGATTTTCTTACTGGGTCTTGTGCACATGAAAGATACACAGGACCTCAGATACGGAAATTATATCAGAAAAACAAGGATATCTATGATAACACTGAAATAATTTCTCTTGTAATTTCTTTCATGACATCCCTTTTTATTGGTGGCTATGCCAATATTGATGAAACCGATGGAGCAGGGATGAATTTGATGGATCTAAGAGAAAGAAATATGTCTAAGGAAGCCTTAGAGGCCACTGCTCCAAACTTGGAAAAGAAACTTGGACCATTGGCTCCATCATATGCTATTGCTGGTAATTTAAGGTCATATTTTGTAGACAAATTCATGTTTGACAAAAATTGTTTGGTTATCCAGTGGTTTGGAGACAATCCAAATAGATTGGCAAGTTTAGCTTTGAATCATCCTAGAGACCTTGCAATCAATTTGGGTACAAGTGATGTGGTTTTTTGAATTAGACCTGAACCAAACCTTGGCCTAAAAGGACATGTTTTACCCAATCCTGTTGATCCAAATTTCTATATGGGGATGCTGGTTGAAAAAAATGGGTCGCTAACACGAGAAGAGGTTCGAAACTGATGTGACAATGGATCATGGGACATGTTCAAGAAATTTTTATATAAAAATCCTCCTCTGAATGGACACTCCACCTCCAGACATGATGACCATTATAACTGGTCCTTTGGAAGCACTGACGACTAAAGTTACAAGTTCCATTTGATATCCAGGTAACAATAGAATCTGTCTATCATGTGATTCTGCCTCTCGATTTAGATCTAAGCCCGCAAACAGAATAGTTGCATCAGCTTCTTTGGCTGCCTTTACTGCTGCAGGTATCAAACCTGAATCGTTACATGCCACGTCCAAGCATCCAGGTCGATATACAGCTTTAGCGTATTTTCCCAACCCATGTGCAGGTGAGATGTATTTACAAGGAATCCCTACAATGCAACAACATAACATTACCCTACCCTTAATAATTTCATTTTCAAAACTTCATAAATCTAGAGAATTATCAACTGTAATTCAAATGAAAGACAAACAGAAAATGTACCTGCATATTTGCCTATCATAGTTTTTGTGGCATCAGCTTGAGGTCCAATCACAGCCCAATGTTTAATCTCATTTGTTGATAGGGGCAATGATCCATCATTTTTTAGAAGAACTATACCTTCCCTGGCTGCTTCAACAGCTAACTCTTGATTTTGAGCACTGGAGACATCCTTGGGCCCCAAATTGGCATAATACTCATCTACCTCAAAGAAAGCTAATCTCATCAAACCGATGTACATGTTTATCAAAGCTTTATCCATATCCGATTCCTTGGCCTTCCCCTGCAGAACTACGGATTCTAGATAATCCGGATAGAACAATCCACAGTCCAAGTTCAATCCTGAATCGAAGGAAAAAACCATGAAATGGAGTGAATTATTCATTGCTATGAGACACTAGACTGAGAAGAATATAAACCATTGCAACATTGTCTATATTTCAAAACTGCGCTCAAAACAGATGCCACTGCATCTTTTAGAGTTTCTCTGTAGTTCTAGTCATCATATAATACTTCAATAGAGTCACAGTTAGACACAATGTACCTAAAAAGCATAAGTTAGAATCATGGCAACCAGTTGAAGTGTACCATAATCATAGCTTTCAATTTCTAAAGTACTCAATACTAATATCACTGTTTTCTTACCCATTGAGATTCCATTCCCCTCTGATGGTTTCACCCAAAAGCTTCGGATCTACGTAGGTGGGAATTCCATCAATCTAATTGTAAGAACACATTGCACTACTAACATCCCCATCTTTAAAGCATGCCTCAAAAGGAGGCTGGAAAGTATCCATCATGTCATGTTGAGTGACCTGCATCCATTCCAATCAAAATCAAAATCAATTCAAATTTAATGTTATATTTTCACACTCAAAATTAAATCGGTATAATTTATTTCTTTCATACAGGCTTATAACTGTCATCAATTACCCACCTGTGAATTAAAGTCATAACGAGTGTAGTTGTTCCACTGGTCGAGATCATAAGTAGTGTAATGTTTGCAACAGGCAGCAACTTTCAATTTCCCAGATGAGGGATCTGGGTGATCCTGCAAACCTCTGACATAGTTCACAGCGTATCTGCCAACAACAAAAGGGCCCTCTCCCGGAGTTTCTAGGGCATGACCCCATCTTGGATCTCTTAAAACGTTAATGTTAGGAATCCAATATGTCAAGCCTGCCAAGCCAACGTTTTGCATGGCTCGTTCTTCAGTGGAAGCCACTTGCATTCAATGCTATTCTATTCAATTCAAAGTCTTAATTGTCATCCCATAGATCCTTTCAAAAATAGTCTAGAATTGAAATTTTTGATTGGGCACTGGGTGCTGAAATGTATACTAATTAATAAACAATTAGTACTTACATCTCCAATGGTTCTCCATAGATTTTCATTAAAAGAAGAAGTTGTTAAAATGACAAGAGGAAAGCTCATTGCAGTAGACACAAGGCCTTCGAATTTGACACCATAACCAACGTTAGACACTCCATGCAATGCCTCAGACCACCATTCATATTTGGGAACTCCGAGCCTTTGTATTCCAGTAGCAATGTTTCCCATCTGGTTAGCTTTCTCAGCCGAAGTCAACCTACTCGCCAAGTCTTTTGCACGCTCTGCAAATGGCAATGACTTATCACAATGTGCTAGATCCTTCATATTCAATCCCAAATCTTGAAATCTAAAAGGATCACACAGATATTCAGCAAACACTGCTATGGCATATTCAGCCCATTCGAGTACAACAATAATTACTAAGAACACAACCATATAACTCCGAGCCATTGTCAAACTGAATGACTAGCTTTTGCAAAGATCAAGCAACAGATTCAAATGCACGCCCAATAAACATATGGATGTTTTCCAAGTTTTATGGTTTATGGTGGGCTCGCAATTCCAGGAAAAGAAAACATGCTATTAAAAAAGTGTTGATAAACACTGGATCCAATCCAGGTGCCATGGTACAATAACAATATTGCAAAATACTTCAGATGTTCAACTATGGAAACATAATTTACATTACAACACCATCACGACTCTTACACAACCATATTTATGGAAATGATTTGATGTTGGGAATCTCTTAAAGGAAGACCTAGCATGGTAACTATAATAAGGTGAACTGCTTCTCACTTCTTCAAAATATTATTCCTTCTCGTGCCTTCAAAATCTAGATATTGAAAGGAATATGTGCCAGTTGCAGCCACCCTGCTGAATCTGTTAAAATTATAACCATCAACATGAAGAGAACCATTGGAAAAACTCCATTCAGAATTCCCCATGTCATGCCCATGCCATGCCATGAATCTTTTTGTAGCAGAATCCCGCAAGTAGTAGTAGTGACACCCTGTATTTACCTGATAGCTCCATTTATTGGAGAGGAGGTCCACTCTAGAACTTGCCAATGCTCTCCTAGTATTGTTGTACAAATGTCGTATTGTTTTAAATTTGTACAAGGAGAGATACATTTTCAGTATATGCATCTTTTCAAATCTGGTAGTTATAACTTATATGTCTAAATAAAATATAACCCAAAGAACCATCTTGTTCTATAGGCATGACAAATCTGGCCAGATATCAATTACTGGCAAGTTGTCCATGGATGTTATGAAGTCAATTATGACTGAAACAATTTTCACCCTAGATGAACCTTGACCTAATCTTACTTTCAATCATGAAATGCGGCCAGAATGGACAAGACAAAGGGATGAATTGGCTCTGGATTATAAAAAAATCTAAGCATTGAACTGTGTATTAAACTCAATCCCAGTTCAGTGCCACACACAATTCACAACAGTAATAAACACCTGCACAACTAGGAAACCTATGATAGCCCGACAGCAAGATCCCTAGAACATATATAGTATATAAATCTCAAATGATAAAGGGTTGGGAATAATTGAAGTGTTCAGACTCTGTTTTTTCATTTCCTGAAATTGTACTTTGTTTCAGTAAATATTGTTGCTGTCAATTGAAAAGAAAACAGAGAGAAAATAAAAACTTAAGAGAAACACAGCAAATAATCATTCAACACAATAAAAGCACATAAACACATTGAGATTACTTGATTGCATAAGCAATTTTGATTATCTTTAGAGATCTACATGCAGCACATTGCATGCAAAGAACTGCTACATGTTATTTAATCCCGCAACTAATCTTATCCTCACGCATGATAATTTTACCCACCAACTTCACTAAGATGAATCTATATAGATGGAAATCTAATTTAAAGGGTCATGTATTTTTTTGGTTAATAGTATTTTTGGTTAAAATGGGTATAGTCAAATTTTGAAGCAGATTTCATTTCACTGACATGTGTGGCAGATCTATTTGATTATTTAGTGTGAATTTCAACAACAAAAACTAGTCGAACTTTCAGGGCATCCAAATCCAAACCTGATTGTTAGTGAAGGCCCTTCGGTGCTGAGGAGGATCATTGTGATCGAGTAAGCTTGCAGTAGTGCCCCCTGGGACAACTTTATATCCCGCTGGATTTCCAATCTTTGTCTTCTTTGATGGATTGATCACATGAAACTTAGATGGCTGATATAGGCTCAACTTAATTTGGGCATCCTTCTCTGTTTTTGCTATGTGTCTCCCTGCTTTCCAAAAACATTTTCTTGGAGTTTTTCCATTCTTCACCGTTTTCTTGGCCATCTTGACCTGAAAAAAGGAACTGTCTGTACCATCAACATCCATGTCCAGGTAGAAAGTAATATAATGGTCATGGATGACACCAATTGTATTATGAGCAAGCAAAGTCCCATGAATCTCATCCTCAGATCTGATCTGGTTGACATTCTCATATTTTGTACCTTTGATCATCAAGATCCCACTTAGTCCAACTTGTGTGCCAAATAAAATGGTCAAAATCTTAGCCCTTCTAATCTGCGCTTGAGTAAAAATAACTTGACAAGTTGCTTTCTCCAGGAAATATTTCAGAGTTTCCTACCTTAATTCGGATAAGGCCATCAGTCTGAAATTCCAAATCCACAATATAACCTTTGGTCTGACTTCTCGAATCTGTCACACTAGATTTCACAAATTAGAAATACAAACAATATGCCATTGCAAACAGAATCAAGAAACTTTTTCAAGGTTTATACATGTGCCAAGGAAACAATATACCAGTGCAAACAAAGGCATCATATTTTTTTCTACGTTTATACAAGTGCCAAGAAAAAATCTAAATGCTAAGGAGATTGTCAATGAGTACCAAGCAACAACCTAATCTTACCCACCAAGGAAACAATATACCAGTGCAAGAAAAAACATCAATTTTTTTCAACGTTTATACAAGTGCCAAGCACATATCTAAATGTGAAGGAGCTTGTCACTGAGTACCAAGTAGCGACCTAATTTTACCCATCCTAACTTCGTTTATGGAGATTGGAAGGAGATATATGGACAACCAAGCATTAGATGTATTCATATTAAGTCTAGTCTTTATAAGAACATTTATTACCGCCATAAGTTATAGTCTGTCCATGGAGATTTGATACTTCCTTAAATGATTCCTAATCACGTGGATCAACAAAAGTTAGAAGACACATTTCTGACACATTTCTAGAGAAAGCATGCTTATACCAAACAAGACTATAACTCTAAAAGAAGTCAACGGGGCTCAAATTATAAAGCTGTGGAATAAGAGCAAGAGGAATGCAGAAGCAGCTCCTCCCTATGAGGTCCTAAGTCACAATAATTGCAAGAGGAATGCAAAAGCAACTCCACCCTAAGTCACAATAATTGCAAGAGGGAATGCAAAAGCAGCTCCACCCTATGAGGTCCTAAGTCACATGGTTTGGGTTCCACAATGATTAGGTTTACGTAAAATTTGAATGCTTTTATAAGGTTTAGATGAGGTTTGCCATTATGTTTCTCTATACATTTTATCTATATTTACTTCAAACTGAAATATAACATAAAATAGGAAGAAATCAACATTAAAAATGTTATTATAAATTTGGAAACTGTGACAATAGATTACAAGCTTGAGTTGTGACACAAAGCTATCAGCTTGAGAAGTGGACTTGATCAATGACTAGAAAGTTCCATAAAGTTCATCGAACCTCAAATTTGATCAATGACTAGGAAGCTCCACGAAGTTCATCGAACCTCAAATTTTTTAGGTTCCACAAATTTCAAACCTCGAAGTTGAAATTTGATAAACCTTTTGACATATGGTCTAATAAACAAGAAGAGTATAACCCAAAGTATCTTAAAGGGAAAGAAGCCGGACAAATAGGGATGAATACAAAAAGCGGGAGGAGAAGGAAACCCTTTTCTATTCTATCTTGAAACAAAAGCATCTCTTCTAGCATCCAAGGCCAAAGAATCTCTGTAGAGATAGAGAAGTTGGAGACAGGGACAGAAAGCCTATGAACTTAGTTGATGATAGTCCCAGTTACTCTCAGCAAAACTACATAGAAGACTTCAGTGCAAGTTTGGAAACAAAGATTACATAGTGGAATTTATTTTAATCTGTATGAAATTGGAAAGCAATTTCAAGAAACAAAAAACTATTTACCTCCATGCCTAAAATTGGACACTCTGTGTGGCGCCAAGCTATGTCGCCTTCATATCGCTCAAATATGCAGACCATGTTAGGTCTTACATAAGGTGTTCCATCATCGCTAGGCATGACCCCGTCCATGTAGTAGGCATTTCTTGGACAGTCATTGAGTGGATCAAGAGACGTAGCAGTCAGTCCAAATCCGTATTCACCTGCATCCATATAGGTTTGAAAATACCAAGCATCACTAGGCACAAAGAGCTCGGAGGTAAAACCCTTGTACAAAACCCTCCTCAGTTTTCCAGTGTCTGGATCCTTAATAGCTTCTTGTGATATGATCACCCCAGCACGAGGATCAGGCTTGAGATGGAACACCCAACTCCCCCATTTGACTTGATGACCATCAAATTTAAAGCTAGGGCCTTTGGGCTGCTCAATGGAGATAGGATTAAGAGGGGGCAACAAAGGATACTTCTGGGCAGACAGTCTATAGTCTGTACCCTTTGGCTTTGGCAAGGGTATATATTTTCCTTTTTCTGTGATTTTCAAGACCTCCTTAGAATCCATATCAGCTAAAACTATGAGACCCTCAATGGGTCTCATGTAGAAATTTTTTGTCCCTACGCTTGAATAACAGTAAATTTTTATCAATCTTCGGCCTTCTTCATCAGGTCCGAACCAGCCCAGAGAAATAGGCCGGCATGAAAGGTCACTTACGTTAACCCCTCTCTTCCCTATAATTTCTACGAATATTTTGCTTTTCAAAGGTACTTGAACGACCGAAGTCATATCCTCCATTGTCATAGCAGGATACCCATTTTCATGACTGATTTTATTGTCAACAATCTGGCCTGATGCAAGGTCTACAATGAGTTTATAAGCATGCCCATTGGCCCAAGCTATTATTGTGGCCTTCCTTCTTGGAAGGATACTTCTTGCCTTCCATAAAAGGATTTGTTCTTTTGGGGGCTCTTCTAGGACCACAGAGTGAAGTGCAAACTTACCATGATTGAAAATTGAAGACTGCTGCAGAATCTTCTGGACTTTCTTGATCTCCTGAAAGGTCAAAGGATCCAGTGGATGGTTTGCAACTTCTTTTTCGTGATCAACTTTCTGCTGTAGCTTAGGATTTCCTTTCTGAATAAGCACACCATTCTGCTGCTTGGAACACTGTTCTTAATGGTGCACCAGGACCCATACTCAAAGCAATCCAGTTCAACCTTTGCCTGAGAAGGCAAACGAACCCAAGTCCTAACAAAAATCACCAGCAACAAAGATCCCGTGAGAATAAACAGGAATTTAAGATATGTTGTGAAATCCATGGCTTACAGGCTAACAGGTGACACTGCAGAACTTTGTTGAATCTCTGTACCTATGCAATTATATTGGGTTTCTGGGCTTCTAGGGCTAATTAACTAAATTGACTGATATAATAAGCTCTAGGGCTTGCTATTTGGGATGGTATCTGCCATACCCTCGCTCAATTTTGTTTCTATTTTACATTGTCATGCAGAGACCAGACGTCCTTCCTAGTTAAGACATCTCGTCTAGGTTTTCTTTTGCAATAGAAATGAATTCTTCAAAGAGATCAAAATTCAGTTAATATAGACTGTATGAATCTGGCCCCTTCCATGTCAGGGTTTTTCCAGCAATACCAATGAATTCTTCAAATATCAAGATTCAGTTAATAGAAACTGTATGAATCTGGCCCCTTCCATGTCTTCTGAAAGGAAGCTCTGATAGCTTCAATTCCTGAGGAATTCTTCAAAGATCAAAATTCAATTACAAATATTCAAAATTAAAGTTAATAGACATTGTCTTGTACAATGAATCTGGCCCCTTCCATGCCTTCCCAAAGAAAGCTATGATAACTTCGATTCCTACGGATTAATGCAATAGGTTCTACTCTGATACTGAAAAAGAAAAAACATGCACAATCATGGTAAAAGAGGAGCCAAACTCTAAAAAATAAAATCCTGCAACCTTTGGAATTGAATGCACATCCCAACACCAACATTCAACTTCCACGCCCATTTCAAGCCCCAACCACCCCGGCGAACTAGTGAAAAAATGGGGAGAAATCGGTGATCGGCGAGCCTATGCACATCACAGCACCAACATTCAACTTCCACACCCATTCCAAGCCTCAACCACTCCGGCGAACCAGTGAAAAAATGGGGCGAATCACTCCAACCCCTCCCTCTGACCCTGTAAATCCAGGCGACCCTATAAATCCAGGCAAATGCCATTGAAATCTCTCCAGCAATAAAATCGAGGGCAAATTCCATTGTTTCGATTTTGTGCGAATTTTTTTTGGTGGGCTAATATATAATAATTAATTATTTTAAGATCATCAACATAAATAAAAAGGATGGTGAAGGACTTACCCACTTTCTTGGTGTAGACAGTGTTGTCAGAATGACACCTAGAAAAGCCATTATCTAAGAGAAATCTATCCATTTTGGCATACCAATCCCAAGGAGCTTGTTTGATACCATAGAGAGACTTCCAAAGCCGACAAACAAGGCTGGAGTATTTTTGGATAAAGCCAGGGGGTTTTTCCATGTAGATTTCTTCATGCAAATCTCCATGTAAGAAGGCGGATTTAACATCCATCTGATGGACTTCCCATATAAAGGAGACAGCAAGGGAAAGAACAAGGCGGATATAATTCATTTTGGCAATAGGGAAGAAGGATTTAGTATAGTCAATGCCTTCAACTTGTGAAAATCCTTTAGCGACAAGACGAGATTTATGTCTATCCACTTTTCCATCTGGTCCAAACTTTGTTTTGTAAACTGATCTGCATCTGACAAATTTTCTTCCTTTTGGAAGAGGAACAAGATCCCAAGTATCATTTGCCAATAAGGAGTGATATTATTCATTCATAGCTTCATCCCAATCTGGATCATCAGAGGCTTATTCAAAGGTTTCTGGATCAGGATTTTCTGGAACTTGAGCCAATAAGGAAGAGGCTCTTTCAAACTGAGAACGTGTATGTCGTTGATCGGAAGGGTCACCTGCAAGAGAACCTGCTACATCCCAAGTAGAGCGGACCCATCTTGGAAGCGGTGGAGTAAAAGGAACAACTTCAAGAGGTGGAGGAGGATTATCATCCTCACTGTCATCATCTTAACTAGAAGGAATGTTATTAAAAATAGAAGAGAGAGAGAGAGGTGGCACATATGCTGAATCAGGCTCGCAGGCCAAAGGTGGCACACTCGCCGAACTAGGCTTAGAAGACGATATATTTTCATCAAATTTTACATCTATTCTAATGATTACATTTTTTTATTTTGGTTGAAGAAGTCTATATCTTTCAACATATTTAGAATATCCAACAAAAATGCATTTTTAACTCTTGGGTTCTAAGGCTTTATGTTTCGCATCTAGAATATGGGTCCAAGCATCACTTCCAAAAACACGAAAGTGACTTACATCTGGTTTGATTGAGCTCTAAGCTTCTTCTAGAGTTATATTCTTTAAAAACTTAGTAGGAGTGCGATTGACTATGTAATTTTCACAGTTAATGGCTTCTGCCCAAAAATTGAGACCAAGTCCTTTAGATTGAAGCATACAATTAGCCATTTCTTTTAAGGTGCGATTATTCCTTTCAGCTACACCATTTTGTTGTGGAGTATATGGAACGGTATGTTACGATTGAACGCCATGCTCAGTGAAGAAGTTGATAAATTTGTTGTTAACATATTCTTCTCCATTGTATGATCTTAAATTAAGAATTTGATGTCCAACTTGTTTCTCAACAAAGGCCTTAAAGGCCAAGAACATGTTAAAAAATTCACTCTTGAGTTTTAATAATTATACCCAAGTGCGTCTGGAAAAATCATCAATGAAATTTAAGAAGTACTTGCAACCAGAGATATAAACAATAGGAAGTGGACCACATAAATCATTATGCACAAGCTGCAAAGGGGCTGAAGTGTGCTAAGAGGCACATTTGTCAAAACTATCTCGATGATGTTTTTTGAGTACACATCTGGAGCAAACACCATCTCGGTGAGATACCATAGGAATACTCGTCACCATATTTTCCTTACATAGAGTTTGAAGAGAGCGATAGTTTAAGTGACCAAATCACTCATGCCAAAGTTTTCTCACTTCATCATTATGAGCAACAAAAACGGAGCGAAGACATGATGACCCAAAGTTGTCAAACTTATACAACCTTGTGGAATCATCAACAATGCCAGTAGCTAAAATATGTTTAGGATCTTTGAGGTTCTTGATTACAACATCATGAGCTGAGAATTATACTATTTTCCTTCACCTGAATGAGTTATCTGATAAACAAAAAGAATTTTGCATGACAATTTAGGAACACATAGTACATCATTAAAATGACCATTATCGAGATGAATGGTTCCAGATCCTACAACAATAAGAGATATATCATCACCAACATAAATATGTTTGGTGTTATAATCATTTAAAGAAGAAAACATGGCTTTATTTTTGGCCATGTGATAAGAAGCTCCAGAATCAATGAGCCACTCATGAGAATGAGAAGAGGAAGATACATTTAATGCATAACCAGATCTTGATGCTTGACAACCACAAGCAGAAAGTGACATTCCTGAAGATGAAGGTGAAGAGTGCTCCAAATTGATGTTGTGCTTCTTCATTGCTACTTCTAAGGCTTCCATCTTCTTAAAGCATTTGGACTCTATATGGCCATCACGATTGCAAAAGATGCAATGTCTATTTTTCTTCTTTCCTTTGTTTTTATATGCCTTATCATTTTGGTGAGTTGCTTTTTCAGTTTGCGGCTGGAATTGCTTAGGACCATTGTTTGGTTTCAGACCATACCTTTTATGATACTACTTCTTGGGATTATTTTGATATGATTACTGTTGGGCTACTAAGGCTTTCTTAGAAGTGTTTCCAGAAGTGATAAGACCAAGGTGTAAGAGTTTTTCTTGTTCTCTTATCAAAGAATCACAAAAAGCCTCAAAAGAGGGGTTTTTGTAGGTGGTTCCTGAAGAAATGATGGCTTCTCTAGTGGAATGGAAGGCGGAAACAAATACAGAGTATGTAGGACCAAGCTTAGCAAGAATGCAACAGATGAGGCTACCACCTTCCTTTTTGACCTTACAACCTTTTAAAAGAAGTCTAAGGGTCTTGAATTTGGACAAAAAAATTTCAATAGAGGAGAAATTATTGGGGTCCAAAGTAAGCAACTCATTTTCAAGCTGATGGGCCCTGATTTGATTTTGAATGCCAAAGACAATATTTAGCTTGTCCAAGGCTTAATGAGGGGTGTCATTGTCAAGGATATGAAATCAAATATCTTGAGAAATGGACATTCCTATCAACCCTCGTGCTTGATCTTGTTTATTTTCCCATTTAGTGACTTTATCATCATCAGAAGGTTTAGTTTCCACTCCTGTGGCTATTCTATAAAGTCCTTTACTTCTAAGTATATCTACCATGTGAGGTAGCCATTGGAAATAATTGGTGCTGTTAAGAATAATTGGGCATGCACTTTCCATTTTTTTAAAAACTGAAGATGAGAAAAGTTGAAACTAACCACTCCAATGGAAATATCTCTAAAAATTAGGCTAATTAAAAAAAAATGGCTCGAAAAATGGCTTCCGGATGAAGAAGTTATGCCTTTTTGAAAAAAACGAGTTGAAAATGCTGAATAGTTACAGGAACGGTTTGAAATTTGGTGATGAAGTTCAACTTTAAAAAAAAAATTCCCGCCCTTTTAACAAATTTTTTTTACAAAAAGAAGCTTGAGAAAGATATTTGAACCCAAGACCTCTATTCTCATAAACTAACTCCTCACCAAGTGAAATAGTAAAAGGATCCTATTATTGTTTGAAAGAAGGAAGGGTTTTTTTTTTAAACTCTTCGATGTGTGTGCCTTTTCCTGCACAAAAAAACACAAAAAACGAGAAAAAAAATGAAATACAAAGCCTTACGACAAAAATTTAGATTCTCGGTTAGTCTTACTGGAAAATATCTATTTTTTCACTATCTCTGATTTCCCGAGATCGCATAAAGACGCGGGGAAAGAGCATATGTAGCAAAAAAAATCCATTTTCGTGTTTCTGATTTGCTGAGATCACACGCAGCGCAAAGAAAAGAGAATACACAGAGAATAGGGTATATATCTAGCAAATAAATAAAACCTAATAACTGAAACTAAACTGAGGGAACCGAAATAAGAAAAACTATTAACAAATATAACTGCAAAAATAGATGCTTTATACCTCCAGAAAATTGTCATAACTTGGGCAGCTAGAAACATTTTCGCATGAAACGAAAGGCATTCCTCACTGTAACAGATGCTTCGGACACAATAGACTAGTTCTCCAAGCCCAGAAATGTTCAGAAATAATATATATACAAAACGACAGTCGCATGCAGTCAAACCGGCTTCAGATTTTGATCAACAAAGGATGCGGCCCTCAAAATAGCTCTAATACCATGTGGGAATTTACATTGTAAGTTCCGTATATCAAGAACCAAAGATCACCACTCACAAATAGATCACAAATTAGTACACTAGTATAATCACGTGGTTAAAACCCTCAAAGAGGGAAACAGTCCACGGCCTGAGCCAACGCGGCCACTTCAGAAAATTTATTAATAAAAAGAAAAGTTACATATGTTTCTCTCATAAACAGTTACCAGAAAAATGAGCCTCCATGCTCTTTAAATAGAGATCTAGGACCAATCAGGTGTTAAGCCATGGATCAAGTGTTGTTAATATCGAGGTGAGAGATAAACCGTCGGATCACTGCAAATCGTGACTGTCGAATTATAAGTTACAAATGTACATGGTAAAGAAACACACTTTACCTAAATCTACAATAGACTAAGTTATTCTTAACTATTTCATATGTCTCGGAATATCCTAACAGTGTTGATCAGCCCAGATTTTTCAAAGGAATTTCTGGTTTTTACATTTGCATCAGAAAATACAATTACTGGAGTTTTTCTGCAGAAAGGACAACAAGGTATTGAGCAACCCATTTCATTTTTTAGGAGGACCCTAGCTAATTCATAGCTGAAGTACAACATCCTAGAGAAACAAGCCTATGCTTTGGTCAAATCCATCAAAGATTTCAGAGTTTACATTATGCATTCTCATGTTATAGCATGTGTTCCTAATGTTGTTGTGTAGGACATCTTGACTCAAGCTGATCCTGATGGTAAGAGAGGGAAGTGGATAGCTAACTTGCTGGAATATGATATAGACATAAAACCTAGAAAATTGGTGAAAGGTTAGGGGCTAGGAAAGCTGATGGTACAGTCCAATTTTGACTGTCTTAATATGAATTTAATTGCAAAAATTTCAGCATTATCAGATGAAGATGAAGAGCTGATTCCCATTGAAGAGAAGTACATTCTGTCTGAGTGGTACAAAGACATTGTCTTTGTATTAATTCATCATAGAGCTCCTGCTGAATTGAAAAAATATAAAGCAAGGTTTGTGAAGCTAAAATATTTGTGCATCATAGATAAAAATTTATATTGGAATGATATTGGTGGTATTCTTTTGAATTGTTTGCTAGAAGAGGAGGCTGAAAAAGTGATTGAGGAGTTTCAAAAAGGAGATTGTGGAGGTCATCATTATTGGAAGGCCATAGCAAACAAGATTCTTAGAGTAGGTTACTACTGGCCTACCATGTTCAAATATGTCTACAAGAAGATAGTTGCCTGCCATGAATGCCAGATTTTTTATGGTAATAAAAAGCTTGTTCCTTTACCCTTGATGCATATCTATGTTGAGGCACCATTCCAACAGTGGGGGCTAGATTTTATTGGTGATATTCATCCATAATATTGAGGCCAGCATCGTTGGATCCTGACAGCAATTGATTATTTCACCAAGTGGATTGAGGCAATCCCAACTAGGCAAGCAAATGATCTAGTTATCATTTCATTTTTGGAGAATAAGATATTGTCCAGGTTTGGTTGCCCTATGAATATCATGAATAACAATGCACGGGCTTTCAAATATAATATTTTGATCAGTTTTTGTCATCAATATCACATTACACTTGGACACTCTACTTCATACTATCCACAAGGTAATGGTCTTGCTGAATTTTATAACAAAAGCATTGTGAGGATTATTAAGAAGGTGTTGCGAGAAAATAAAAGGTCATGGCATCTGAAGTTGAAGTATGCTATGTGTGCTGATAGAGTGTGCACAAAAATTTCAATTGGTACTTAACCTTATGAGTTGGTGTATGGGGCTGAAGCCATTTTTCCTACATCCTTGGGAGTGCCTGTTATGAAGCTGTTGCAAGGATTAGAGGAGGAGCCAAATGCAATTAAGAGGAGAATAAACCAGTTGATAGCTGTACAGGAAAAAAGGGAGGAAGTATATAATAGCAATCAACAATCTCAAAATAGAATTAAGAAGACATTTGACATGAAGGTCAAAGAGGAAATCTTTCAGATTCAAGATGTGGTATTGAAGTGGGAGGCCAGAATTTAAGAAAAGGGGAAACATGGTAAGTTTGAGAATTTCTGGAAAGGTCCATTCAAAGTGGCTTCATTCAATGGAAACAACACTTACATACTGTAGGAGATGGATGGACAACCTTGTGCTAGAGAGCCTATCAATGGCAGGTTTTTGAAGCACTATTCCTCTTAAGTTCTACTGATATTTCATTCCATTGTATATATTCCATTTTTTTATGTTTTTATGCTAATAAAGACAAGCTAATAATCAAGCTTGAGCCTGAGGTGAAGGTCATTAGAGTTTGAAAGAAGCTTGGAAAATTTCAAAGTTTTTATTTCCAAGAAGATGGATAGCACTGGAACTACAAGTTCTTTGGTGTACCACAGGGGCAGACCATCCCAAGTGGAGCCACTATTATCACTCAGATAAAGTGAGACATTATTTGACATGGTCATAGAGTTCATTTGTCACAAGTTGGTATAGGAAAATTTAAATTTTTCATCTTTAAGCCTATCCTAAGGTTCAAACCCACCTCCATATAGGTCACATCATGTCTTATCAGTAATTATTAGGTGTCAGATTCCATCTCCCAAGCATTTAAATCCGAAAAGGACACTTTAGCCAATTTTTCCTCTTTTTGTAGTGTTTTACACTGTAAAATAACAGTTTTCACTACGAAACTGCCTAATAGTTTCATATTGAAAATGTCAAAAAATGAACTAGCCACGCTACGATAAACATTTTTTCTATCTGTCTTGTCAAACCTGGTGCAAGGTGCTAGTTCATAATTAGAGGAGATAGGGTGGATGTCATTCGAGTTAGTTAGGGTTATTTCAAAGGTACAAGGTCATGCCTGAGGTCATCATTACTGTTTTTAGCATGCATGAGTCATGATTAAGGCAAGAGTTGTCATAGAAACTTTAAAACATTACCCAATTGAGTCTTTGGTAATTCTCTGCTTCATCTTTACATGCTATTGAGTTCTGGAGAGCTACTTCACCAAGCCAAGCTAGTTTCTGGCATTTTCAAAAGTTGCAGGTGTCACTAATCAAGAGAGGCTGAGAAGATATAAATTCACCATGGCTACAAGAAAGAAGACTAACAAAGGTGGTCACTACCTTAGATATGAGCCCATGGACATGAATTTGATAAATGAAGACCCAACTACCTTGGATATATTTAGAAGAACAGGTTGTTTTCAATTTCGCCAAAGGTTGCAGGGTTGTCATATACATATTTCTAAAGAGTTTGCTATCAATTTCAATGGGACAACTTCAAAGGTGGGAATTCTTAACCTCACAGTAACACCAGAAACTATTGCAGCAGAAACATGAATACCTAGGGGAGGGGAATAGTGGTTCAAAGGCATCAAGTTCACCATGCAGGACTCCAAAGAATTCATCAAGCCAGAGAATAGTGAAATTGATCTCACAAATGCTATCCCAAGGAGCTATATGAAGGAAAACTACTCAAAGCTGTTGTTGATCATTCAGAAGTACTTCACTTGTGAAGGGAGGTTTCACATGGTCTGCTCCTATCACCTTAGGCTTTTTATACATTTTGTAGGTAAGAGGTCTCTTGATTTTCCCTTTTACTTATACATAAGTTTAAGTAAAATTTCAGATAAAGTCCAAGTTGAAAAAGAAGGAAATGAAACTTCTCTCTTTCATTATGGTTTGATCAAGTTGTTGGTATTAGAGGAATTGAAGAGATTAGGTAGATACTGTTCATCTTTTCTGTTCATAAGTGGTTTTGAGGTAGATGTTGTCACTGCTTAAAGAGTTCCCAAACCTAGAGATATTCTATCACCTTCAGTGGCAGAGCTGTTAGAACCAGTGAGCATGGAGAAAGAGCCTTTGCAGAAGGTTGATAAACCCAAAGATACACCTGCAAAACATAAGCCAACGGTTAGAAAAAATGGCAGCAAGAGAGTTACTAGGAGCCAAATAGTGGCTAAGGTTAACTTAGAGGACATCTGGCATGCCATTGATATTGAAGAAACTCCCATAGTCTAAGCTGAAGACATAGATGAGGGAGGAAGGAGGCTTAAGAAAGGAAAAATAGCTAAAAAATTGGATTTTCCAAGTAATGATGTTGGATTCATGTTTCAAACTAGAAAACCAATGACAAGACATGCAAGAAAGGTCTTGGAAAGCAAAAAGGAGGCTCAAAAGGTCAGTTAAACTACTTATCCACCACCAAGCATCATAGATCTCTCCTCTCCTGCAAAAGAAGAATTAGTGATCAAACAAAAGAAGGGTAAAGAGAAAATCATTGAAAATTCAGAAGTTGAAGCCCTTGAGGAGCAGTTGAAAGATGCAAGTGAAGAGATATCAGTCTTGAGGAAAGAGGCAAAGAGGCAAAGAAACATAGAGATGAAAGAGTACAGTTTGAACAAATGAGGAAGATTTGGGAGGATGAAGTCACAAGTGTCTCAAAGACCTTGGAAAACACAGATAAACTGATAAAGTGAACTCAGCCACTAAGAAAAGAGGTCAAGCACATCAAAAATGTAAACCTACACTTGCAATCTAAGAATAGGACACTGAAAGACCAAGTCAAAGATCTTCAAGAGCAATTAGAACTGATTCATGAAGAGCTTGAGAAGAAAGGTTTGAATATGACTGTGGTTGAGGAGCCCATTGCTCAACTCATCATAAATGAGGAGGAAACACCACATGTTGGCTCGAGGGGTCCTGACCCAGGTTCAGAGGTTCAAGGTTTGCTAACAAACCCCTATACTACTGGCCCTTTCGGTAGTGACCTTCTTGCGCAGGCCAAAGTCTCACCTGAAGTAGTATGGCTGGGTGCTGGAACCAGGTTTCTGGACCCTGGGAGATGGTAGGTAGTCAAGCAGAGCTGCGTTCAACCTTATAGTGACCAGATCTTATATCACAGAGCCTAGATCTACATATTCCCTTCGCATCCATGTGCGCAACAACAATGATATTCACAGTAATCAACAGATCATGAACTCATATAATGATAACGCAACTATTCCATATATTCTTGCATGATGTGTAACAGAACATATCTAAATCATAGCATAAACAAGTAACACAAGTATGTTCATAGCTTAAATCACTAACACATCAGCATATATTAATTAACCAAACATCACAGTAATTCCAATAGATTCAGATATTCAAAAATACTTCCGCATTCATTAATCCTTCAGATCTACTTACAATACCCCAAAACCCAACCTGCGCACACAGCAGGACAGAGAGTCTTTGTGCACACAGCAGCAGGAGTCCTTCCCCAACAACCCTAACTAGATCTATCAGTTTTCACTTAGCATCAATCTCTATTCCAATTCTGTCTTACAACTCAAAAAGGTTCAAATACTTATAATATTTTAGCCTATGCATCCAATGGTCCACAAACCGTGGTTTGCAGACTCTTGGTCTACCCTTGACCCATTTACAATGCATTAGGGGCTTTGACCCACCCCAAAACCCCTATGTTAGACTAAATATAATAAAAATTATACAAAATGGACCAGTTTCGTAGCTTGCAGGAGACCCTGTTCCAACAGTCCCCCAACACAGTCTTGTGACTCGTACCGAGTCACTACGATGGTGGGGTCTCCACCTGTGTGCGTAGTGCATTGATGGCGGTGATCAAAAGGGGCATCACTTTTTGACTCTAAGCAGCAACGCTCTGCATAATATCCATGAGCTTCTGGGATGTCGATCCTTCTATCGCTGCAGTGACACTCTCCAGTGTCTGATTTAGTTGCTTGACCGCAACATCAGTATCCTGTGATAGTTTGAGGGTTGCATCAGCCCAAGGCTTCAATCATTCCCCAATGGCATGCTTCTTGCACCAGAGTTCCTCAATCTCATCTCGGAGAGTGTTGCTGGTCTTCAAACGTGCTAGACGCTGTGCAAGAACTAAAGAGGGAAATGTAGCCTCGACCTGATCGAAAGCTTCTTCCTTCTACCGCAAGTCCTGATTGATTCTCTGGAGGACTGGATCGCGCTGGATCTTGGTCCAAAGCTGCATGGTTTCCTCGAGTAACCGGGCGCTTGAGAAATCTGTCCTGTAATGGTGGTGGTAGCCTCGGTCACTAGCGCAGCGCACTAGGCTTATACCTCCGGAGGTGTTTCGGGTTGCAATTTGGCTTGTAAGTTGGTGATTTGCCTTTCTAGATATGTCTTCACAACTTTCATCTCCGTCCTAGATGCCTTAAATGTTGCGACCAATCCTTCAACTTTAGCCTGAGGGGTGGCTGCGGCTGAGATCTCTTCTGTAACCTCCATGCAGAGCTAGTGGATCAATGTTTCAAGCTCCGCTTGTCACGCCACATTGAGAGATACTTCGGCACTTTGTGATGCAATGGTCTACTCGACCGTACTGAGTTGTTGGTGCACTTTTTGGTCTCGGTGGTGAACCTCTTCGAACATGACGGTGTGGAGACCTTGCAATGCCTCATGGGACAACCTAGCCAAATTCAATTGCACCTCTGCACTAGCTTGGGGCTGCGTTTCGACAAGCGCAGTGCCAGGGAGGGAGCAGAGGCAGCTCTCCTCTGTAACTACTATCCTGCTGATGGTTTCTGAGGGAGTACATACCTAAATCAAACTGGTTTGCAGGGCATAGAGCTCGGCATGGATTGTGTTGTACAAATCATCCCCTCCATTCAAATTTTGGCCAGCGTCTCCTCTTTCCCTTTTATCGTTTCCCTTTCCCGAGCCGGAAATACATTGAAAAAGGCTAAAAATCCGCTCTTTAAAATCATATAAGGCCTAGCTCTTTTCTCTCCTAGCTTCACGCCTCCTTTCATCCATATAGCCAAGCGCTGCCCCTTAGAGCGTTTATCGCAAATCGCATGATCGCGCCATCGCACTTTCTCCTCATCGCATATTCCGCCAGCGCGCTTTCTACCTTTGCGATTTGCGCACCCATCGCATATCTGCCCCATCGCAAAAGCAGAGTTTCCCATTCATGCTATTCTCCGTCATCGCACTTTTCGTTTTTGCGATCTGCGCTTGACCGGTTACGTCCATCGTATAGCGCATAGCGCAGATTCTTGTTATTCCATCGTTCCCTCCATCACATTTTCTCCACTTGCGACTTTGCGATGTGCGCTCCGGGTCCCACCTCCAAAGTCTTTGCTCCATTGTTTTGTTACGTTTTTCTTCATATCTCCCACGAAAGTTAATCTTTGAGTCTTGGTGCCGTTAGCATCGTTTCGCCATTTTTCGTCATCTGTCCACGTGTCATCCGCTGTTCCTTCCACTATTCACATATTCTGTTTATATGTCGCATTTCAGTGTTTTTGTTTGATGTCTTTGCCCCGTGCGCTTATCATCATTACTTTGTATTACCTCATTCTCACTTCCTATTTCTCCACTCTTCCTCTGTGTTTTTCGCCACCCCGCGTCATCTCATCATCCTTTCAAATCTGTGTCACCACTTCCATTAACCTCACTATGTCCACTCCCTCTGTGATTAGTTTTATTCAACAGGCTTTTGTTTTTGTAGGAACTTGTTGTGGGAACGAAGTTGGCGGAAAGGATCCGGGAATGACTATGATGTGACCACCATTAAAGAAAGATACTTCGGTCTATAGAACTCTCCAGAGAAAATCAAAAGGCACACTTGGGCGGATGAAAACATTAATGCGGCAGCAGATTATTAATGAAGGAGCAATGAATTCAGTGTCCGACATGAAAAAGGCTTCAAATTTAAATTCAAAACCTGTAGATCGAAAGTATCACGAACAGAAGCAGGCGCCTCAAGGTTTTATTGCCGCAGATCTTCCTCCTCCGGCAAAGAGCCGAATATCTACATATTTTATTATTTATGTCTTTTTTATAAGCGGATTTTCATTTCCAGCATTCATTTCTGGAAATAAGTTGTAAAGTACAGTCATTTATGTTCAGTCATTCATAGTGTGGGCGCGAATGTTTTCCACCATCTGATTCAAAATAAGTCATTAAATGTTTTCCATCTACCTCCTTCTCTAGAATTCTCTATCCCTTCTATAAAAGCTGAAAAGAAAGACATTGTAAAGGTTCCAGATTTCTATCAGCAAACTGTGCAGTGAAAAGGCTTTTGCATACATTTTGTAATATTTCTGTATGAAGGTTCAGAGCCCGTAGGGTCTCACTGAGGAGGAGTTATAACTGTAATGAGGATTCTGGTCTTTGGTATCTCACAGTATGTAATTTTCTCTTATGTGTTAATACAATATCTCCTTTCATGCTATTTATCTTCTTGTATCATGTTCTAGAATGCGAGTGGCTCACTAATTTGCAGTAAGGATTCATCCTTGTTGGTGCCTTTCTGGAATTAGTCAAGCGCTTTAAATAGGCCTAGTCATGATATATTGTTCCATGTTCATCTCTTCCATATTTTCTGCTATATTAGTTACTTGAGGACGGTGCTTTTAAAACGCCATTGTCATATAAGGATTCATAAATTAATATGCCCTTATGTGGTTCTGTTGTGTATCTGGGTATCAGTCTCATGTTAACTAATATCTTCTCTATGTTTCCTCACTGCACTCACTTCCTGATATTTGATTTATGTGATATATTATTTGAATTGGCCCTCTTTACAGTAAGCTGTCTCTTAACTGTCTGATGCCTTTGTATTGGATTTTTACATGATGTCCCTACACTATTCTTATCTTTGTGTCAGCTTCTGAGAGAGTTTGGTCCCATTCAAAACTTATTTCCTTGTTCAAACAAGAGATAGTAAGTGAGCTCTTGGACTGACAATCCAAACTATATGAAGGACTCCTTGCTATATTAAGATGTCCTAGGCACTGGTCTATGGCAACTCTAGACTGTCTCTAGGGGGTGACAAAATTGTCCACAACAGATTGTATCGACATCAGCTTGATGTCGTGCTTCTAAGTTGACCCATTTCTCCTCTGTGGCCAGGTTGACCACATCCGTAATTTTTTTGAGGTCTCCCTCAATCAACGTGACTGTTTCATCATGTTCCCTTTGCTGAGATCACTTCTTCTTGTGAGGTCCTTTGACAGGCTCACTTGTCCGTTTCGTGCCCTGGGGGGAGGTGGTACCTCCAATATCCAATCCACCCATGCCCAACTCCTGCTGCAAATCGACCTAAGTTTCA
Organism: Pinus albicaulis; assembly: GCA_034641835.2. NCBI lineage: Eukaryota > Viridiplantae > Streptophyta > Pinopsida > Pinales > Pinaceae > Pinus > Pinus albicaulis. Next base: position 291,572,762 of record CM076576.1, read on the forward strand.
GCCTCGGTGTCCTTCATGGTGGTCTGCTTTGGTTGCGTGCCCTTTTCCATGGCTGCGTCCGAGCCTTTCTTGCTTGGTCCTGCGGTCTCCTTGGTAGTGGTTTTGAAGCCTACCTTCCAAGCAAGGGGCCAGAGCGCAATGATATTTTCAATCTCTTTTTCTATCACCATGTAAGGGATAAATGTCCAGGCTTTGCCTTTGTGGGCTCTGACCTGAACATGGTTCATAGTAACCTGGAACGCTGCAATTCTTTTGTATTTCTCATATACCGTAGGGGAAAAACAGGGTTGAGATTTGATGGCCTTTGCCATGCTACTCTAGAAGAGGACCTAAAAGACTTGGTTATCCTCTATGCGCTGCGCGTCCCTATAATCCCACATATGGGCATACCGAGCCCCTTCGCACATGTCTGGGGTGAGCTCGGGAAGGACCAACTCCGTAGGGGCCTCCTAGGCGACTAGGGAGATAAGGAACAGTAGCCAGGCATAGCAGAAGGATTTTCCCTGCTCCTGCGACTCGTGAACGTTGGTAAAGAACTCATCGCATAAGTATTGGGACCAATTGAGGCAGACTGCCTTCGCACATTGACCTGCTAACCGAATGACATAAGCAGGGATATTTGTGACCTGGCACTTTTACATTAGCTTGCATGCTAGCATTATAGTACCCATCTGCATAGCAGGGTCACTGATGGATTTGATGATGAATCCCCAAGAATTTCGCTCCACATGGTACTTTTGGCGCACATATTCCGCAGTGTCTCCTTTGTATTTCTTACCCACCCGCTCCAGGGGGTGCAGCCATTTCATGGGAAGGTCCATAATTCTATGAATCAACGCAACATCAATGGGGATTCTGCCCCAAATCAATAAGCAACCATCGTGAATTAAGGCAAGAAACTGTCGGGCCAGTCAGTCCATGATGTTGTAATGGCCAAAATGTCGCATCCGTAGTAGGTTCAAGAGTCTGGATCCGGCCAACCCAGAGACCCATCGTTGAGGAATAACTGTGACCCCATCGTTCTCATAAACTGTGTTGAAGTAAAATGCGGGGGCCAACTCAGGGAAGGCTCCATAATTCGCCAAGTCGTGATCATAAAATTTGACCGCATGGAGCCTTCCACATGAATCACTGAGGACAGGAACTTCTCCCGAGGTTAGCGGAGTTTGCAAATATGTGATCAATCCATTCAAGTTTTTTGGCATGTGCGTTGAGGGCCTACATGTTCGGATGAAGGGAGGTAACCAATTGATCAGATTGGCGGGTAGGGATTCCTCCTGCGCATACTAAGCCTGAGGTGTTGTGCACGGGGACTTGGCATGCCTCGGGGAAGTCCTAGGATTCCCCGCAGCCCATTTCGTAGCTTTTTGGGGCTTCCTTGAGCCCTGCGCTTTCTCTTTCCCCTTCCTTATGATCAGCGTAGAAAGCACTTCTTCCTCCTTAGACCCAATCTCCATTACCTCCTCCATTTCTGGTGCTAAAGGTTTAGCAGGGTTCATGGCTATCATCCTAGCGTGGAAAATAAATCCCCACTCTAGGTGGCTACTTTCAGATGGAGGGGGTTGATCAGACATGAAAGGGACAATGAAAACCCGAAAAATCTTACAGTTTAATTTCTTTCGAGGTAAAGACGATAAGTGCAAGCTATGCCAGTAAGATGGAACCCTTGTCTGAGCTATTTTGCCCTTTTTATAGTGCCTGCGATTGTCCAACGGTAGGGTATACTCCACCTGGAACTTCTTAATAGGTAAATGGTAAAAAATCCCCAAGATTTGCCCCATTAAATGCCAGCGGCCTGCTCCTTTCAACGGTAACTTTTTCTTTTTACCAGACGTTATTGTACCAACGGCTAGTTTTCTCACCTCTGCTATACTTAGGTTAAACACATGTGCTTCTTGTGCTGCATCCCCCCAACACAAGCTTGTTCCCTAAGTGCTTCAAAACCTAAGACATGCTCGCCTGACATGTGTCATCCCAATAGAACCAAACATCTTTTACAAGAAAGTTTCGCCTAAGTGTTTTGATCAGTGCATATTTTCGAACGAACCCCATGTAGTAACCTACATGGCCGAGGACTGACCGTAACTAGTCCCTTGTTGTAGGATTCGTGATAACTTCATCTCCTGTATCTGCATCCCCCCTCTTAGTCAACGTAGGGTGTGTCGTAATGCTACCCGTTTGTAGCTTGAGTGGTCTGGTAGATGTGCACATCTCATCCAACTCTAAGTTAGAAGCAGCTTGTGGATCGTCCTTACCTGCTTTAGGGATTAGACGGCGGTAGTTAACCATGCTTGCTACCTACTTTTCCCATGTGGGCCCTTCAAGTATGACATAAAGGTGCAATTCACCCCATGCTATAGTTTCAATGTTTTGTAGAGCTACGTGGAGCGCCTTCGTGCCACCTACTAATCCAAATGTCCCCAAAAATTCATCCTTCAATGTCTCCCAATGGCGGGTACTTTGGTGTAGCTCCGTGTCTAAATACCATGCAGTGGGAAGTGGTCCCAAGGCATGAATAAACAAATGAAACCATTCTTCCGTAGTCTTGCCACACCATTTATCCATCCATATGAAAAGATACTTGCGTGGGTCTTTGGGGCCGATGTATGTTTGGACGCGCATGTGATCGGGTTGTTCGAATTGTAGGACCATCATATCCCGACACTTTTCCCAGTCCTGGAGTGCTTCCTTATGTGTGTCGCACCACTGCGCAGGTGTTTTATGCATGGTGAGATTAAGGGCCCCTAGCCTTCATCCTCTTGGGACCTCAGCTTCGAATGCTCACAAAAATCCCCTGATATTACCAGAACCATCAAAATAGGGTAGGTCTCTCACCTCTGAGGAAATGCAGCGGAAGTCCCTCGTGACCCGAAGGCATCGCAGTGCAAAGAAATCAAGTAACTGATTTTGCCAGTTCTCCATCTCCCCATCGGAGTCGGAGAAACATTCACTGTCCTTTTCCTAGCAGAGTACACCGTCAGCCATGGGGTTGATACAATCCTCGTCTTCTGTAGTTAGCTTATAAATATGATCCACGCCCTCTTCGTCACGCACCGGCTCAGTGTATCATTCGCCTTCCACAGGATCTAATGGCACTATCACCCTTGTACCGTTATTCTCAAACAACATGCTTCTCTTTTTCAAGTTAATAATTCCTCCCATATCGATGGCCCAATCCAAGCCCAGGAGTGTAGGATAGGGGTCCGCATCTTCTACGATCTCAATTACCTCAAATTCTGCCTAGGCCTTTACTCCCGCGATATCCACCATGATTTTCGATAGTATCCCCAAGGGTATAATCTTTTGCTTATTAGCCATGCGCAGCTAGATAGTGGACTATTCCAACTTAGGTTCTCCCATTCGTTGCCAAGTCTGTTTAGGTAATACATTCACATCTGACCCTAGGTCCAAAATAAACTGATCCATCTCATAATCACCGACCTGCACAATCAACCGTATCTCCCTACCAGTGCGTTTCTTATATATGTATAGTTTTTGCACATCCTTGATTTCCGAAGGTAAGCTAGGTCGTGCTGCGCAGCTATCTATCAATGCCTGAAGATTCTCTACAGCTGTTGGATTGCACAACAGCTTCATACATGCCTGTAAAAAGGGCTTGACCTCCTCGTCCACCTTAAGGTTCGCAAGTGTCTGAGAAGTAGATGCCTCTGCCTTAGCAAAGTCTTTGCGAGTTGCGATAAATGTTTCTTTTTCCTTTCTTAGGTCCAAACCCTCTTGTTTGATAATAGCTTGCCGGATCAGAGATTCAGTCGCAGCCTTATCCCCAAGTCCTCCGGTGGCCATTCCACTACGCGTTATGGCATTTATGCTTGGATATTTGTCTCGCAACTCAGCCTTAACCCACTGCACATTCTGCATAGGTGTTGGCTGCTTCTCCTACATTTTTTCTATCAATATTGGACAGTATTCGATCACATGATCCAACTGTCTACAGTACCAGCAGGACTACCTTGTAGGATTCGGGCAGTCTCTCGCAAAGTGCCTGACCTCTCCACAGTTATAATAGATTAGCTGCCCTCGTCCCTGACCTGCGCTTCTGCCTCGACCTCCCCCCCTGCCCCTAGCTAGGGAGCCACCTATGCCTACGGGGGACCTTGGCGATGCAAGGTCTGATTGTACCCTATATAAGTTTTTGCAGTCGATCATCAAATCATATGTCCGATAGTTCTGTTCATCATGTCCTACCAATAGACAAAACCTGCACCATTGCTATTTTACCTCTGGGACATACGCAACAAGGCAGGGGCAGTGGTTTGTGTCGTGCAACCCTGCAATGCGGTAATCATCGCACCATAATGATGGCCCACTTGGCCCTACAATTTCTCTTGGGCGCAATGGGCTTGGTCCCCCGGCCTGTATATAGTCTGCTAATAGAGGACAGTTATCCTTGGTGTGACCATTCACCCTACATCATATGCACCACCTTTCAGGGCTAGCCTCTACTCCTTGCTCTTTTCGCAGGTTTTGGATCTCCATGTGCATTACTTCTAGCTGCCCTTGGATCTATTGAACGCCTAGCTAGGTCTTGTCTCGAGGCGTACCTTCTAACTTCATGGCACCCTCCAAGGCTTTCTCCTATGATTCGAACGTTTGATGACCCATAGGTACGTGCAGGTGAGGCAGCAGCATAGAAATGAACCATTCTGTATGTTGTATGTCATCATATTGAAATATTCCTTATCTGATCACCTTCTTCAGTCGTTGATCGGCCTCCGACACAGACTCAGAAGGCCCTTGCTTGAAATATTTTAGATCAATCACTATTTGAGAGTAGGACTTAGGCTTCTTGAATTATTGCTTCAAATCATTCTTAACCTCCTCAATGGTTGTGTTCGCATGCTGGCTGTTTTATCCCATGTACCAGTCCAAAGCTCTCCCTTCAAAGGCAAGGGATAGCTGTGCTCGCTTCACTGCATCACTAGCTATGTTTTTTGTAGTCCATACTGATCCTGCGACAAACCAAAACTGATCCATGTATTCATCCCCCACACCCTTAAAGGTCGGAAACTTCATGTGCGCAACCATGTCATCTTCCGGAGGTGGCGGAGGTGTAGGTGAATTCTTAATCTTATGCTGGTTTGAAAGTGGTGCGCCGGGAGGACTCTACACAGTTGATTCCCTTATCAGACTGTAGATAGACCTATCTCCTTCTTGGTTGGTTCGATAATACTTGCCACTTCGCGTCGTACTTCCATCCAAATCAGGGGTCATTCATTCGGTGTGGCTACATAAGATACTCTTTTCTCACAGTAATATCTTAATCAGAAATGGTAAGGTCTTCATAAACTTACCCTGAAAACCCTTGAAGAATATTTTCTCTGCTTCAGAGTAGGATACAAATTGATCGATGGAAAATTCCGTCACGAACCCTCCTAGCACACTGTCCACCCAGTGGTCCACCATGCGAGTGATGGTGTTATCAGTCTTCTCTAACTGCGGAATCAATTCGGGGGTCCACTGCGTGACTCGTTCGTCCTTCCAACACTTCTGAAATTTGACCAACCTCGCGAGCCACTCCTGGAGCTCGATCATAATTGTTACAAAGAAGATCTCATAGATATCTGTGAAAATATACTTATTTTTCCACTCCTCGGTGGTCAACCTCTTACTGCGGTTCTCTTTTAATATGAATTCTTGAACTTGTTGTTCGAACCATTCATCAATTTCTTTGCTTTCAGGTTTCCAGTATGGCCTTGGCATTACCCGATCCCTCTCTCAAAATTCTCCCAGTCCTGGAAACAGAACCATTTTTTGGCTCGAGGGGTCCTGACCCAGGTTCGAAGGTTCAAGGTTTGCCAACAAACCCATATACTACTGTCCCTTTCGGCAATGACTTGCTTGCGCAGGCCAAAGTCTCACCCGAAGTAGTATGGGCGGGTGCTAGGACTAGGTTTTCGCACCCTAGGAAAGGGTAGGTAAGTCAAGCAGAGATGTGTTCAACCTTATAGTGACTATATCTTGTATCATAGAGCCTAGATCTATAGATTCCCTTCGCATCCACATGTGCAACAACAATGATATTCACAGTAATCAACAGATCATGAACTCATATAAAGATAACACAACTATTCTAGATATCCTTGCATGAAGTGTAATAGAACAGATCAAGATCGTAGCATAAACAAGTAACACAAGTATGTTCTTAGCTTAAATCAATAACACAACAACATATATTAATTAACCAAACATCACAGTAATTCCAATAGATTCAGATATTCAACAATACTTCCGCATTCATTAATCCTTCAGATCTACTTACAATAACCCAAAACCAAACCTGCGCACACAGCAGCAGGGTCATCACACAGTAGGACAGAGAGTCTCCACGCACGCAGCAGCAAGAGTCCTTCCCCAACAACCCTAACCAAATCTATCAGTTTGCACTTAGCATCAATCTCTATTCCAAGTCTGTCTTACAACTCAAAAAGGTTCAACTACTTATACTATTTTAGCCTACGCATCCAATGGTCCGCAAACAGTGGTTTTCAAACTCTTGGTCTACCCTTGACCCATTTACAATGCATTAGGGGCTTTGACCCACCCCAAAACCCCTGCGTTAGACTAAATATAATAAAAAATATACAAAATGGACCAGTTTCGCAGCTTGCAGGAGAACCTATTCCAACACCACAAAAGCCATAAGTTGAGATTAAATATGCTTTAAGAAGTCCATAACATGTAGAAAACCAAATTTTTTCAGTAGGAGGTAATTTTTTGAAGACAATTTTGAAATGTGAAATTTATGCACTTTTACACAATTTCGTAGCATTTCCTAGGCTTAAAGCCAGGAAAACGCTACGAAAAAACCTATAGCAACCTTTTTGCCTCTAAATTCACATTTTGTAGTTTTCAAGGAGCGAGATTGATGGTGGTGATGTGTCATGATTTTATTGACACCATGGAACAACAAATGAGCGAAGTTAATGGGTGCAGAAGCTACTTTTTCAACGTTACCAAAACTCGCTACAAAACTGTCTTGTTTTCGTAACGAGCTATTTTGAAGGTTTTGGAGCATCTTAATGGTGATTATGGAAATTTGGACTCCTCCGACATGTCAAGGGAGATTATCATCAAATAATTATGACTCAAAGGAAGTGTTGTGGAGATAGGTCATCAGCCAAAGCAACTTTGAAGATAAGAGACATGCGTTCTTGAAAAGTAGGGTTATGCTCCATAAGTCTAGGAGGGTTTTTAATGTGTAAAGTGGTGATGAAATATGTCATTGCTTTTTTGAGCATGTGATACTTATGTTGTAACCATCATATAACTGTTTCAAAGATAAGGTAGATTTATGTAAAAAATATGAGTTAGAATCCTATTAGGAGATGTTTTCTTTAAGGTGTAGCTGTTAGTTTTCTGTTAGAAGTCATGTTTTTCAGTTATGTTATGTGTCATAGGATAATTCGATGGTCTAGCCACCAGGTAGATCATCCTTGTTGTAAAGGAGGTCTATTTAAAGACAAAGCATCGAATTAGTGAGAGGTTGGATATTTTTTGCACTAAATTGCTGCTTTTATGTATTTGACTTATATCAGTAATACAAAGTGACTTTCTTCCTGATAGACCTGAGATTCTCATGGGGTTTTTAATGTCTTATTGATATATATCTTTATGTTTTTACCACTTTCAGTATATTTCATATCTATTACTCAAAATTCATAATTTATGCTTTGAATTCCTCTACTGATGAAATGACTTGTTTCCCTATGTTTTATGTATGAGTTTCCCTTGTTAAAGACCCCTATCTGCCTCAGTTTCCATGTTAAGAAACCTTGCCACTGAAATTACTGATTTTTGACTCCATAATCCCAATTGTAGCAAGCCTGCATTATTTTCAACTTGCAAACATAAAAATCAAGTTACATTTCCAATAGAGTTAGCCATCTAGTACCATCATTATTCAATATCATAAAACCCCCTTGACTCGAGCCCTCTCAGACTGAAGAAGCTAAGCTTCAGTCAAAATCTATTTTGAAATAGTTACACTGAATTGTTTAATAAGCATCCAATCAAGTACAATTTTGTGATAATAGGGAGGATCAAGAGATAGGGGTGAGGTGCGTGATTCCTTGGGAGAGTAGTTGACCAATGGGTTTGGAGTAGGTTGAGCTGGCCAAAGAGTCTACTTTTTTATTATTTTCTCTTAGGATGCGGTAAAATGAAAGATACCCGATGTCTTGAGAAAGGTAGTGATTCCTCATTATGAGTCTGTTGAGGTCAATGTTGGGGGACGTTGAGGAATTCAACATTATTCGGATGAAAATGAAGGAATCTCCGAAGACCGTAACATTTTTTATTTTGAGCTTCTTGATTAATTGTAGCCCTTGCATCAGAGCATATGCTTCTTCCTTGTTTCTTGTCATATGCCCCAATCTCCATTCAAAGAAAGCAATGTGATTTCCCTATTGATCCATGATGAGACCACCTGCTCCAGCTGTGCCAGGGTTTGATTTTGAGGCGCCATCAAAGAAGAACTTGGGTCGACATGAACCATCAAGCCCTTCTAAAAGTTCCTTCTCTTTTAATCTAACCTTCCATTGCTCGTTATGAATGGGATTCCTTACAATGGGTTTATGATATCTCGGGAGGTGATCAAGCACACATTTGAATATTTGACTTTCCTCAACTTGCATGTCATTTATGTTGAAATAGATGTTAGTGTGAATTCTAATTGCAAGCGTACGAAAAAATATCACTTTAGCTATGCATAAAAAACAACCCTAACATCAAATGTGGCTTTCAATTTCCTTGGATCTGCAATAGGTGATCAGAATAAATGCTACAAAAATCCAGATCTATGTAGTTAAAGACATTAAAAAACAAAAATAAACAATAGTTGCTCCATACATCCAATAGACAAGACAAGGATTTATAAATAATTTTTTGTATTATGACACCTAGGAAGGGAACATAGAAAGATGTTACCAGTCCCCCTCAATGGGATGGTTTCTTTTATGTCCTCAATGCTTCAGATCCAAGAAATTTTTCTCTTGATGGTGCAGAAAACCCAAAAAAAATGGAACTCTAAGGAAGCTCACAAGCAAAAGTAGAAAAAATATGACAATGATGGAGGATCAAAGTCAGACCAAGAGCATAGATCAAGAGATGATCAAAAGGTGATAAAAGGTAGTGAATGAATGGAAAATCCTTCTATTTATAACAAAATATTGATTTAGTCTAGATATTGGTGCATAGTTAAAATATTATTAACCAAATATAGATCCAACTTACTTGGAATATTTTATTATTTTTGGTGGAGGGAAAAGGAATTTAGAATTGGTTAAATCCCTTTATTTAGAAATAATAAATAAATAAATGATTTATTTATTGTTTCAAGGATTAGGTTAAGGAATAAATAAATAAATAATGATTTATTCAATTATTTATAAATGATTTAGTCAAATTTAACAAGGAATATTATTAAATAATGATTTAAATAATTATTCCTAGAGAATAATAAGATAAAGAATGATTTATCTAATTAATTCTCATGTTTTGGATTAACTATGACCAGGAAAATTAATTAAATAGTGGTTTAGTTAATTATCCCTCGAGGAAAATCATACAAATAAGGATTTATTTAATTGTTCCTCATGGGGCTTCCTGTTTAGACAAGAAATAATTTAGTAAACTATGTGTTATTAAATTATTTCTCATATTGAAAGAAATTTTACTATAGTAAAATTGGTCTTACATGGTGTACTTTAGTCCATCTATTAGTAACAGGTTAGATGACCAAAAATTGGTGTAACAGATTGCCCCCCAACGTGCGAGTGTTAGGAGCTAATCATATGACTAAAGTACGTTATAAGAACACAATCACTAGACACCGAAGGGGAGTCAAAGAGAGATAAATATAAGACGGACTGAAGAAAGAGAGGACAAGGCCCTGAGGAGGCAAGACTTACAGGTGCGACAAGTCTCTTTTATGGGTGAGTACCTATTCTGAATGAGGTGGTGGAGGCACACTTATGCCTGCTGAGATGACAAAGTAGAAAGAATAATGGTGCGCCCAGTAAACATGGGACTGAGCTATATAGTACATGTTGGCATAAACATGGGCTAGATAAAAAACATAATGGATCCCACATACATACTGTGCCTGGGACAAATGGCAGGACTTATACAATAATATCTTAGTACATGAGATATAATAACAACCAGAGAAGCCTTGTAAAACATGAAAAGGCTCTAAAAATATGAATGATACATGAAAACTAAAAAGGCGCTACAAGCGGCTAAGGACGGAACCATCAAATCTGTAGACCTGAATCCAAGGCTGTAGTGAAAGAGGTCATTCGAGTATGTGAGGGGATACCTGAAGGACCACCCCCTCGTGAGGTCTGAAACATCTCACACACACCCGGGAATCACTGGTACAATCTGCTGCATCACTGAACCATCAAGTATATGGATCTCGATCATGACATAAGGAGCTGGAACTGAGAAACAATCAAGTCAAAGGGAAATAAAGGGTCCCTTTGCCTGATCCAAGGCATTGAACAAGAGTGGAAGTTGGAACCAAGGTACACCACCCTCTAGACCTATCTTTTGGAATGAAAAAACTGATGTCGATAGAAGGAGGTCCACCATAGGTGAGGTAATAAGGAATCCTCTACTATAATAGTAGAGCAACTGATGGACTAACACAAGGGATGATGGTGGAATGGGGGGGGTACTGAGTAGTGGGCTGATGACTTCCCTTGTTAGAGCATAAAGGGCATGGATGACCTGGTAGCTACTAACTTGATCCGGATTTATGCAGGAACGCAACAGAATAAACATATAAACATAAAGACAAAGATGCAGCGGAAATAATACTTCATTTCATTAATATCAAAGAACTGAAATTTGCTTACAGACAGAATGGAAATAAAACTAGCTAGGGCGCTGGTAGCTATCTCTGAGAAGAGATGTGGTGGCTACAGGCCTCTAAACTGTGTTACAATGAGGCTCGAGGGCCTATTTATCATTTAGAAACAATGGGAAATTCTAAACAGCCAAAACCCTAACCCTAGGAGATGAAGCGCCAAAACTATGGGCCCCGTTTGGGTAAATTGGTGTTCCAACTTCCCAGGGGCGTAACTTTGGCATACGATCTCCGTTTGACACGTACCATACCTCGTTAGAAAGATCTATCCGAGGA